>OY759222.1:6706545-7072885 GCA_963662175.1 Aradus depressus
CCCTTCTACTTAGGCGATATGACCTCATAGTTAAACGCCGGGTCATAATTACTAAGTAATAAATGTGAAGATGTTTGCGAAGAACATGAGTGAATTGCGGCTTTTCTTATACATGTCCTTGAGAGGTGGAAATAAAAAAAATAGTCGTAAGTAATATACTTTCATAAAACGACTTATTAATTTCAGTTTTCGCTCTCTTTCAAAAACCAATCGACCGTATATATACTATATATCGTGGGCTTACTGCAAGAACCCATTAAGTCATTTTTTTGCTGATTTGAGTTACTGGTTGTTTCTTATAGAAAAAATGCGCTCGTTCCAATGAAAGAACCAACAAAGTCGCTGCTTGTACAGCTGTTGTAGTAAACAGGAAAAACAAAACCTATTAAGACAATATCTTGCAAATGTAGGCTGCAAAATACAACTAAGTAAAAATTACTTAATGGGTTCTTGCAGTAAGCCCATGATATATTATAAATAAATAAATAATATATATATTATATCGATTCAAAGCGAACGGGAAGAGGAGGGTAGGGTAATTGAATTGTCTGTCTGTCAATTTATCTGCTGTTTTACCGACTGATATTGTGAAAACGTACAGTTATGTCTCGTTACAATTCTCAAGACTTCCATCCCAGCTGTGGCATTTTGCGAACCCCCCTCTTGACTCGTCAGGATAACAGGTTCGAAATCCGGCTTTCGGAAGGGGGGGGATCTGTGATGCTTGGTACTCGTTAAAGACCCCTTACCCCAAGGTGAATAAAGCTAGGTAGACAAAATTTAGGACTCACGCATTAGAGCCGCGGTAATGACCTCGTAGTTAAAGCCCAGGCATGAGTCACAGTAACTAAATACGTACTACTTATTCTGCACCAGAAATTGTTTGCACTTAATGCTCATCAATTAAGATCTGCAAATCAAGACTCATATATCGAATCTACTCTCATATATCGGCCGCAAATTACGCATACGTTACGTAACGTGACGCGACAAACTATTAGTTTTCACAATTTCAATAGGTGAAACAGCAGGTAAATAGACGGACGGACAATTCAATTATCGTTAACGAAAAATTAAAACAATTATAGCTAGAAATCGAGTTTTCAGTTTACTGTCGCTCTGGTGGTCATAAGCTGGACTACTGTGAAAGCCCTAAATTTTGCTGGGTCTTTAACGAGGATCTGACATGGTACAGGCCTGGGACTATCCGCTTCACCTTCCAGATATAAACCCCATGAAATCGCAGCTCATTACAGTACCTTAACTCTGCCTCTTGTAACCCTTAAACAGAATCATAAGCTGCCATTTCGTGGGGTTTATATCTGGGAGGAGAAGCGGATAGTCCCAGGCCTGTACCATCTCAGATACTCGTTAAAGACCCAGCAAAATTTAGGACTCTCACAGTAGGCCAGCTTATGACCAACAGAGCGACAGAAAAGTTCTCAAATTTAGGAGCTGCAAGCGAGGAACAAGGTGAACGCTTCCACCAAGACATTCACTGCATGGAAAGAAGGTATCAGGAACGTTGGGGCTGTGCTATGATGGGAGACTATGTATGGGGTATAGTGCGTGCAGTGGGGTCAGAAAATAAGAAGAAAGGCCGTTCTGATGAACATTTTTAAAAGACACTATTGTTGGATCAAGATTCAATGTTATTCAATATTTTTGCTCTATTATTTAGTATTTCTACCAATTCTTGAGGTACTGTACGTTAGATTTCTTCTATAGGACTCTAGTTATATTAAATAAACATGAAATATTAGTTGCTTTTAAGAACATTGAAAAATTTATTATCACAGCCAAAATATTGACACTTAAAAAAAAATACTTGTATATTCATAATCAGCATCATCAAATTAAAACAATAAGCACTAAAAAACTAAGATAAACAAAAACTTGATCAAATTTTGTTATGTAATGAAAAATAAAATAGCTAGCCCAATCGAAGTTCATAACCTGCTAATATAACGGATGTATTAAAAAGTTAATGTGAGTTTACAAAGCAGTAACTGATGGGAGATTAAATATTTTGGGAAGCAGCAATCATAACTTAATGGACCATTAATTTAATCTCCCATTTAATTGAAATTCCAGAAAACCGAACCTAAGTAAACGTAATAAAAATGAGATCTAAAATAATTATCAATTTATTGAATACAACCATTTTTTCTAACTTATTCGCTTTTTTTGTAAGCGGTATCAGACAAAAGAGACTGGGGATCAGAGAGAGGGGGCTAAACACAATAATCCCAAAAATGCCGATGTATAAAACGACATGAAATTTTAAATTTAAATTCAAAACCCCACAAGGATGACACCTGCTAATTTTCCTAGAAATCAGAAGGGGGAAAGATATGTGCAATATGTAAGTCAGTAGAGGAGAAAAGTATGTTTTGGCGCAGGGCTAAAGAGCAAGATGGCGGCCATCCAAGCCGGTGATTTGTGCTGGTGCGCGGTGGGACACCCTGTCGTACTAGGACGGCCGCCATCTTGCCCTTTAGCCCTGCGCAAAAACATACCCCAGCTAGAATTAAGTAGGGCAGAAAAGTATGTTTTGGCGCAGGGCTAAAGGACAAGATGGCGGCCGTCCTAGTACGACAGGGTGTCCCATCGCACACCACCAGCTTTGTACCCAACACAACACCGGCTTTGTACTTCCCCAGCACAAATCACCGGCTTGGATGGCCGCCATCTTGCCCTTTAGCCCTGCGCCAAAACATACTTTTCTCCCCTACTTAAGTCAAATATTGATTTTTAGAGTTAGAGCTAAAACTTACTTGATTAATTGGTGCTTGGGAACTACATAGCCAGTATTCACCGATGAATTTTTTTTTTGGTGTTCCTTTTCTTCAAAAACACTGGTTTCATATTATTTTATTTCTGACCATTTTCACCTGCTTTTCACTCAATGAATCTCTCTATTTATTTAAGTTTTCTGCCCCTAGTAAGACTTTTCTGCAAACTTTGTCTATATTGGCCGCTGGGCAGGTTTAATATAAGCCCCTGTGTGGAGGCCAGCCCATCCTCTCTCTATCTTTCCGCTAAATGAATACTGCGGCCTACGGAGTCCTTTGTTAACTCGACTGGATATATCAGATTAGAAATGATACTACCCTGTCTCTACATTTAATGTATGCGACATGTCATTTTTAAAAAAATCACAGACTATGTACATCCCCAGCTAGAATTAATCAATAAGGTTTTCGCTCTCCCTTCAAAATCGACCGTTTGAGCTAAAACTCAATACTGGCTTCTGAATCCTCAAAAATAATTTTGTGTCGCTCCATTGTCCCCTACGTCCATTTGACCGATTTCGCAGCAAAATTTGAGTCTTAAATATAAAATTTCATGGCGATATACTAATTATAGGGCAATTAAAAGGCTTTTTAAGAGGCCACTTCGGCTGATTCCACTGAAAATCACTAGGTGTCGTCCCTAGGGCGTTCTGGATACATATAAAATTTCTAAGTTGAGGAACGCGGACATATTGTGGAAACTTGTAATAAATGAATAAAACAAACTTATTTTTTGAAATATTGTCTATTCCACTAAAGATATATATACATATAACTACCGGTTTCGGCTTTATACCATCGTCAGGTCTAGTTATGAACTGTTCATAACTAGACCTGACGATGGTATAAAGCCGAAACCGGTAGTTATATGTATATATATCTTTAGTGAAATAGACAATATTTCAAAAAATAAGTTTGTTTTATTCATTTATATAAAATTTCATATCGATACCGTCTTGATATCGTCTTCATACACACAGAGAAAGCCGATTTTTTTTTTTTTCAATTTTGGAATAATGAGGTCGAAAAAAATGAAATTTCCTTGAAAACCCATCGAATTTTCGACCGATTACATAACCTCCCCTATACTTCATATAGCTGGGGAAGCAAACGTAGGCAGATCTCATTTATTATTTTGCAATTAGACTGAAGTTTTTTGTTACTTCTCCAGTTTACATGAAGTATAAAAGGGATTACCTGTAATCGGTTAGAAATTCGATATTGAGTTTTCACAGGAATTTCATGTTTTTCGACTTCAATAAATAGGAATAAAAAATTTCTATCTATATGTCTGAACACGATAACTCCCCTGAATGAACGTAGAGACACGAAATTTTAAATGTGTACCCAGAAACCCATAAGGTCAATATTGGTTTTAGAGGAAAAGTACAAACTGAGTTGACTAATTTGTGCTGGGGAAACACGATTTTTTTTTTTTATGACTATATAAATTTCCCCATGGGAAAGTTGAAATGGCAATTTTCATAGTAGATCAACAAAAGTTCTGTGGAGGAGAGTTTAGCAGGAGAGTGAACACTTGATGCTGAGGAAGAGATTGCAGAAGATGTACTGAGTCAACGTACAGAAGTCGTACAGTTTGAGGACAGAGGGTGTTAAGAAGAGGAACAAACAAGCCATTTATCTGAACTCTCCGGAGAAGCCCTAAACTCCGCCAGAGGTACGAGGGTCGAGGTTCAGTGGGACGCCTGGCTACATAGTAAGTTGGAGGATGTCAAACACTATTTAGACATGTTGTCTGCATATTAAAGTCACCAGGAGTTAGCATCTCACAAAGTCTCACCAAACGGTGATTACAACCAACAGCACATGAATTACAAATTTCCTCCCCTTTCTTTACCTATGGAAGAATTTTAGCAATACAATTTACTGTGATGTACAAAAAGTACACACATTGACAATGTGAAATTATTGTTAAAATTAAATTTTTTTTGAAAAAACAGGAGCGGCGAATACTTTGAGCAATTGAAGGAAGTGGCAACACTATTTCCATATAAAGTCAACTCAGACAAGGGGGCCATGGTAGCCGTGCGGGCTAGAGCGTAGGGCTTTGGTCGCATGGTCTCACCATGGTTTGCGGGTTCGAATCCCGTCCGGGAGTGAGTTTTATTTCGTAGATAGAACTCCCTCCCGGGGCCATGGATGTCTTAAATAATTATATATAACACATTGACATGGCTAATATGCACCGTACATGAAGCCAAACAAAAAAAAAAAAAAACTCAGGCAACAGCTGTTCAATATATTATAAATAATTTTTATTATTACGAATAAAAACTAAAATGAAATATTAAAAAATAAAGAAATATCAAATATAAGAAGCAACAAAAAGGGAATATTAGTTTAAACGTTTAAACAGAATTTATAATAAAACAATAAAAAACAATATTAGGTGCGCTTTTGTTTAAAGTGAAAAAAGACAATAGCGGGCCGAAGCAGACTTTGTAAATAGAAACTTGGCGTTGTTTGGATGGGAGAGACAATGATATGGATGAGAGAGATCTTCAAGACAAGTATCAGTGAACTTACAAAAGTTTTTTTTTTGTTTTTTTTGGCCTTATGGATATTAGCCTTGTCCATCTGTTATCTAGTTATTTACGACATCCATGGCCCCGGGAGGGAGTTCTATCTACGAAATAAAACTCACTCCCGGACAGGATTCGAACCCGCAAACCATTGTGAGACCATACGACCAAAGCCCTATGCTCTAGCCCGCACGGCCACCATGGCTCCCTACTATGGAAGGTTATATAACTACATTATTAATAAAAATTTAACAAAAATGTCTTGTTTTTTGGTTCGGGAGCACCATCCTATTCTGTATGAGAACACTAAACGTATTTTTGCGTTCTGAGCTGGTCAGTGGACAAGCCAAGAGGACCGTCCGTTTCTACTTGCTGTTAGGTTAGGTTTTATGACGCATGCCCGGGCTTTAACAACGAGGTAATATCGCCTACTACCAGAGCGCTCTTTCGTCACTCTGGTGGACATGAGCCCGACTCTACTATGGGAGTCCTAAATTTTGCCTACCCTAAATTTTTATTCATATAGGGTAGGGGTCTTTAACGAGTACCTGACATCGTACAGGCTCGGGACCATCGCTTAACTTGCTGTTGGTAGGTACAGTATGGTGAAGATAGAATGTGTATCTTGTGAAGGTGAAATGGTAGCCGATTATGATTAAGACGAAGGCGAATGAGAGTGATGAAAAATGATCTTAGGACTTAAACCAAAAGTTTTTAAGCTTATACTTTATATGCCCAAAGAAAAAAGGCCACGAAGAAAAAACTCGTAAATTTAAGAAATAGTTAATAATCGATTTTTTATATTTGTAATTTTTTGATTTCATTAAAATGAACAGAAAATGAACCCAATATTTTGTTATTTCTTTTCTATTCATTTTCGTTGTCAACCAAATAAAAATAACTTTCTTTGGATTATATTGCAGAAAATTTTGCAATTTTAGAAAATTTGCTGGCATCCCTAATTATGATTCTTGCCCGGGCTTTAACTAAAAGGTCATATTGACTACTACCAGAGCTATCGTTCGTCACTCTGGTGGAAATGAGCCCGACTCTACTATGAGAGTCCTAAATTTTGCCTATCCAAACGAAAACCATCTTGAAATGTAGATTTGAAACATATATTTTAAGATATTTCCTTGATTGAGAAGTCTTAATTGTATATGTAATGAATGTATCGACACAATATCAGAAAATTCAATTAACTCAGATCCTAATTATTGTATATGTAATGAATGTCATGCCAAAAGGTTCGATTAATTTTAGAGGAACAGCAAAAACTTAGTTGATTAATTCATGCTGGGGAAGTACATAGGCGGTGATTCACGATTTTTGGAATCAGGGGGTCGAAAAACATGAAAATTTCTTATAGCTGGTGAAGTAAAAAGACTATCCGTACTTATAAGAAAATCTGTATTTGATGACGTAAAAATGCTTAAGGTTCAGTAGATGGAAGACAGTCCAAGAAGCAGTATTGGAGGGCATCAGCAGCTCACGAATAGCGTGCCTGGGAAGTAAAAAAAACCTTGAGCATGCCATCCTTCGGTGTCCTTTCTAATTCAACTGGGTAGGCAACATTTAGTACTCTCACAGCAGAGCTAACAGGGAAGTGATAAGAGGATTGGTCGGTTAGGTCCCTAGGTGTACCACACAAGCCCAAGATGATATGTATACCTATAGTATGAAGTTCTCCCTCTCTCCCACCTACTCTAGTTTCCTGATTGTTTTTATAACTCATGCCCGGGCTTTAACTACGAGCTTATATCCTTTACCCCGGAGAGCTTTTTGCTCTGTTGGAAATGAGCCCAACTCAACTCTGGGAGTCCCACATTTAGCCCCACGCCAGGATTAGTTCGGTAGTTTTTGTTAGTATTCTCCAAGTTAACAGCTCTAGAGCGTGGATTTCAAAGTCAATTTTTGTACATTTTACCTTCCCCCTTAGCTTCCTGATAACTTACCCTCATACTTCACAGCTATTGTGTCGATACATTCATTATATATACAATTATTAGGATCTAAGTTAATTGACTTTTCTGATATTGTGTCGATACATTCATTACATATACAATTATTAGGATCTGAGTTAATTGACTTTTCTGATATTGTGTCGATATATTTATTACAAAGACAGTTATTACAGTTTCTCTTTATTTTGAAAATCATCAATCGCCCGGGGAGTGGGGGGGGGGGGGGGGGGAGGGGGGACATGAAATTACGGTCAAAATCAACATCGAATTTCTGACAGATTACATAACTTCCCCTATATATCTATATTTTGTTTAGCTCTGGAAGTTCAAATAACAGGACTTTTTTTATACCAACCACATTTTTACACTTCCCACACCTTCCTCCCCAATGTTGTCCCACGAAAGGAGTGTCATCTTTAACCTGTTGATCCAGCAATCAAAGTTCCGGATAATTGACGCTCCGATGTTTGGTTAATATAATAAGAGCAGTATTGGAAATAATAGAGTTAATTAAAAGTTGCTGCTACGTATTAGATTGTTGTAACCTACCTTTTGTGAGTTGGTCGAACTTGTTCTGAAACTAAGAGAAATTCAATTGTTCTGAGTTTGTGGCTATCCGATTGAAAACAAGAGACGTCACCAACTACATAACTTTCTCATCGTTTTTGTACAACGTAAATCTTGGAAACATAAAAAAAATTTTTTTTTTAATTACTTTATTTTGAATATTTACAATCGGTAATAAGAATTATAAATAAATTTGATGTGATACAATTAAAAAAAAAAAACAAGAAAAAAACATGAATTAATCAATTAGGTATTCGCTCTTCCTCTTTAACAAATAGATAAGCAGAAGATTAACTTCATTATGATGAAAATAAATAAATAAATGTATCTACATAAATAAAAAAGAATATGTAAAAAAAAAAAAAAAAAATCTATATAACTAAGAAAAAAATAAAATAGATAATAAAAATCGACCGAACATAATACTATGATGGTTGATTATAAAAGAGAAGGAAGGATGCCCAGACAAGGTTTGAAATAAAATTAATTTTAGAAAATAGGGGCTGTCTAAAGTGTGAGGAGAGAAAAAAAAAATAAAATTAGCTAAAATAAAAAATAAATAAATGCATGATAAAAATATATAAATGTGTAAAATAAACAAAAAAGAAATAATATTGATTATGATCGAATAATTTAGGAAATATTATAAAAGAAATATAATAAAAATAGAGAATAACAAAAAAAAAAAGAGAAATAAATAGGATAAGTATAGTATAAATTATATATTTTGGATTAAAATATAAAATTTCATGTCGATACATCCATCAGATCCTCCAAATAAATACAAAACTTCATGTCGACTCTTTCATTCTGTTGAGACTTATCGTGTTGACAGACATAGAGAATCGCTGACGTCAACATATTACTTTCTTATATCAAATAATGAGTGATTAAAATGGATTTAAGTTGGAGGAGAGTGACAGAGAGATATCTGTAAAAAAGTGGTAAGAAAGTTCTGTTATGACATCACATATATTATTATTATTTAATTTTTTTTTTTCTTATAAAGTTGGATAGGTGGTACATACTGAAAATAGGTAAGAAAGTGTGACAAACAGTTTAAATGGATTTCCCAAATGAGGGAAATGGGTGAAATCGTTTTCCAGGGTTTCCCAGCCAAGTCATGACTTTTGACTTCAGAACTAAAAGTTCCACTGGACGACAAATTCTATGTGGGTGCGACGCTTAGCTGGAAAATCAAATAACAAACTTCGTGAGGGGGGGGACTTGATTGCAAGTTGAGTCAAGTGGTAGCTAACTGGTTGGCAATCCTTCTCTCACACTTTACCATTAATATAAATTTAAAAAATTTCTCGCTGAATCACCGGCTATGTACTTCCCCAGAACGATTTAATCAATTAGCTTTTCGCACCCCCTCCAATGGTCGAAGGTTTGCGCTATTATTCAACAGATGTCTTACATCGGGGCTCCTAAATCCTTATACTAGATTTTGTGTCGATAAATGCATTACATCGGCAGTTATTAGGGTTTATGACTTGAGCTCCCACCCCTGATCCCCCCTTTTCTTCGCCGATATCGCTGAAAATTAATAGATGTTATCTTTATGGGGCTCACATATGAAATTTCGTAATTTTCGACACAGAATTTATTATGAGTATTCAGAAGTCTGTATGTAAGTCAAGTATTGAGTTTTGAAATGAAATGTAAATGAAAAGAAATTTCATTATTCTGGGACCCTAAGTAAAGTCCCCTAAGAATAAATACATACAGAGTAAAGAACTGGAAAAATGAAATATAGTATCAGTATGATGTACAAAGGAATAAATAGATAGATAAATAAATTAGTGCTACATTGGAGAAAAACTTGACAATTATAAATATAAATAAAGAAAAGATTAACAGGAAAAAACATTAAATTAACAGCTTCTTTGTGATAAAAAAAAATAAATGAAAATATCTATATAAATAAAAGAGAATATTTAAAAAAAAAAGAAAATCTATATAACTAGGAAAAAAATAAAATAGATAATAAAAATCGACAGAGTATAATACTATGATGGTTGATTATAAAAGAGAAGGGAGGATGCCCGGACAAGGGTTGAAATAAAATTAATTTTAGAAAGTAGGGGCTAGAGAGAAAAGTGTGAGGAGAGAGAATAAAAATAAAAATAGTCAAAATAAAATAAAAAATAAATAAATGCATGATAAAAATATATAAATGTGTATAATGAACAAAAAATGAATAATATTGATTATGATCGAATAATTTAGGAAACCTGATTTTAAAAATTGGGATAAGTAAATAATTTAATCTTTCAGAGTTTTAGCCCAAATGATCGATTAGTTTTGGGGTCGGCGCAAACTTCGTGCTGAAGAATTACTTTGCCAGTGATTCATCGAAGACTTTTTTTTAGAATTCTATTAATTGCAGAGCATTGATGGTCTTCAATTTACTGAAGTCTAAAGCCCTGGGATACAGTAATTATATAATTGAATAAATAAATAAAAATTAATTTTTTAATTATTCACAATGTCTGGAGAATATTTAGAAGGAGATAATTGAATATTTAACTACAATGATTTACAAATAAGGAACAAATCAATATGACAGGACGGAGACTGTGGACCAATTTTTACAAAAGGTCATTTAGAAACAATAATCTACTAAATAAGAAAATTCAAAATATCAAGTAATATCAATTGATCGCAGGGAATAAATTCGTAACTTTTCAGGGCAGCACTTTTTTACTTTTGCATTAATTGTGTAAATCCAGGTTTTGGAATAAATAAATTATGTTTGCATCATTATTAATCATATACCTTCTAAATCTATAGGAGTGAATGAAAATGAATATTGTTAATCCTTTCTTGGATTTTCCCTTAGTTACCTAATCATTTCCCATCACTTACCTAATTATTGATCACATATACCTAACTTTTACAAGCACTTACCCAATTATTGACCACACTTTTTGAAATACTCGTTAATGATGCCTCTGTAAATTTGATTAAACGAAAACACCCTCTTCACTTGGAGTAGTCTGCCATAGTGAATAAATTGTTAAATGCAGTTATCTCGTGAATGATTCCTCAAAGAAGTTGATTTAACCGAGAACATACACAATTTTACGAGATACCAAGAAACCCCACATCTTTATAATTCCGAAAGTATTAGAGTCCTGAGCTCTCAACTTCTTCACAGTGCGCAGATGGCTTGAGATATGATCACAGTACATGTAACTCATTTTGGCCATTTTACGACTTAACAACTTATTCCCTGTGACCAGAGATATTGGATACATCCCGAGGCTAGATTCTACAGGGAAAGTTATTAAGCCAGTTATCAATTCATGAAGTGAAGTAAGCATACACTGAAATGTATTAAAAATTGACCCCAATTGACTGACCCTCCCCCCCTCCCTCCCCCCGGTCACAAATATCTTGAAATCTATTGAAGTTATATAACTGAAACCACAAAAAGTTGAAGGATGATATGTAGAGTCAACCGTAAATCGATAGGGCAAAAATAATTGGGTAAACAGAAAATATTGAGTGAAACAAATACTGACGACTAAGGGGGGAGGGGGGGGGGAGGGGGGGGGGGAGGGGTTATATGATCGGTCAGAAATTCGATGCTGAGTTTTCAAAGGAAATTAATGTTTTCCGACCCCGTGATTCTAAATATCAACAACAAAAAAGGTGAGTATGTGAATATGATAACTTCCGATGTATAGAATGTATCGATATGAAATTTTATATGTTTATCCAGAGCCCTGTGTGGACAACAGCCAAATCGGCCAAAATGAGGAGGGGGAGTGAAGGGGGGGCTTGACTCAGAAACTCTAAAAACTAAAGACCCAAGTCAAATATTGAGTTTTAGCACAAACAGTCGATTGATTAATTCGAACCAGGGAAGTACATAGCCGGTGATTCACATTTTTGTAATCAGAGGTCGGAAAACATGAAATTCCGGTGAAAAATGAACATCGAATTTCTGACAGATTACATGACTTCTATATTCGTACAGCTGGGAATCATGCAATGCTGGAACTTTGAATTCTGTTCACAGCTAAAAATCCCGGCAAAAATAACTTAATTTATAATTATTGAAGTACATATTATATAAAATAATATTAAAAGCCTTTTTAGTCTCATATTATGGTAAAGGGAGGGCGCCGGTAGCTCAGTGGTATGCCTGCTTGTCTTCTGAGCTCAAGAACGTGGGTTCGAAACCCGACCGAGGCCCTTAGTTTATTTTATCTGTGAGGTAAAATAAACTTAAGCACGCCGTCCTTCGGATGGGACGTTAAGCGATGGTCCCGAGCCTGTACGATGTCAGGTACTCGCTACAGAACCCTACCCTAGGTGAATAAAAATTTAGGGTAGGCAAAATTTAGGACTCCCATAGTAGAGTCGGGCTCATGTCCACCAGAGTGACGAAAGAGCGCTCTGGTAGTAGGCGTTATGACCTCGTAGTTAACCTAACCTGTAAGGTAAGGAGGTCTGTAATGGACGAAATATTGTTCCTATTGGTGAAAATAAAAATGAAAGATAAAGGTGAAATATTTTGAGACTAAAAAGGCTTTTAATATCATTTTATATAATACCATCAATAATTTGAAAATACATGTCTCCTGAATCGGGAACCTATTTGCGATCTTTATTAATTTCTAATTTATTTCAGTATATGCTGGCTTAACATAAAATAACGTGTTACACTATAACATATTATTGACAGGTGTTATAACAGGTAGTGGGGGCCATGGTGGCCGTGCGGGCTAGAGCGTAGGGCTTTGGTCGCATGGTCTCACCATGGTTTGCGGGTTCGAATCCCGTCCGGGAGTGAGTTTTATTTCGTAGATAGAACTCCCTCCCGGGGCCATGGATGTCTTAAATAATTATATATAACACATTGACATGGCTAATATGCACCGTACATAAAGCCAAAAAAAAAAAATAAAAAAAATAAAAAATTAACAGGTAGTCACTCCAGGGCAAGGTGGAGTGTTTTATGTGTTATTTACTGTGTTTTTATACTCGCTTTACTGGGTATAAGAAAGTCACAATGTAGAATGAAATAAGAACAACCGCTCATCTCAACAAATTACGTTCTTACCCAGTAATAACACCTTGAAATAAATTTGAAGGGGGAAGGCAGTAATGTGTAAAAACAGGGTTGGCATTAAAAAGTCATGTTATGTCGTAAACACATAATATCACATTTAGTTAAAGAAAATTAAACGTGGGAAAAGCATGTAAGCCCCTGATGATAAATACATTTGTGACTTTTGTATCCGAAAGAATAAAATGGTAAGTCCCGACGCGTCGGTCCTTTCAATCACATAAAACCATAAAAAAATCATAGAAAAATGTATAAATTGTTTCTTCTCAACATGTTTTTCTACAAAAACACCCTTCTTTAGTAACCTGGTTAGTTTTAAAATAATACACAATTATGAGGAAAAAAAACAGAAAAGACCCACCAAAAAAAAAATAATAATAATAATAAATTATAATACAATTTTTAATGTTTAATTGTATTAGTTGACTTTTTATTCATCATTTGTATTTTATTGAATAAATTGAAGAATGGGTTCTACTCAAAACGAAAGCCCACAAAGGCAGCCATTTTGTTTTTAAAAGTAAATTTTTTCTAGGATGTCAAATACTTAAGTTATATGGTGAGGTGACCTATAGTTTAATATTGTATATGATTTTTTTGTTTATTTTTTTATTTTTGATAAAAATTGGAAACATATAGCCTAAGTCATTAAATATTTTATATGATTTTTTAATTGACGGAGTGAAAAATATATTTTAATTTTGAAAACCTAGACATCTCTAAAACACCAGGATAGAAATAAAAATTTTAAATTCTGGAGAAATATTACCTATAAATTACTGACGGTTCTTTGAATTTTCATTTTTGAAAATAAAAAAGGATTTTCAAGAGAATTTTGAAAAGATTTTTTTTTCCTAAATTTTGATTTTTAAATTTCGAATGTTTACTATCCGATTGAAAATCCAATTTTAGTACAAAAATGTATTTAAAACGATAAGAGCGACCGGACCAAAAAATTGGACCAAATTTTTTATCATCATATATCGAAAAACTGAATAAATATTGATTCGTTTCCATCAATATATCAAATTTATCCGGCGAAGCTAAACGTTATTATTTAAATTATTCCCAATAAATAATTAATATATATATTATAATATATATATATATATATATATATATTTTTTTTTTTTTTTTTTTCATTTATCTTTCATTTATAATATCAATTATTTTCGTTTTGTTGTCTATTTTTATATCCCAAAGAAGTAAAGCTTCCCATTAATTGCACATTGATACAGAACAATAAAAATAGAAATAACAGATATTACTTCGGAGTAACAAATAAAATTGTATTTATATAAATATATTATTAACATTTACTAATCTAATTTCTAAAAAAATAAAAATCTAATTGTAAACAGTAGATAGCAAGTAATAATAATATATACATATATATTTTGGAGGATTATTTTTTTTCTTATTTATTTCTTTGAAAAAAAATACTATAATGACTTTTTTTTTTTTAATTTCTATGTACTATTTTATTTAATAAAATATAATTTATATAAAAATTAAACAAATAAAATAATAAAATTACATAAATAGAAAATTGAATTTTGCATAAATGAATGGGTAGAGGGTTACCTAGACTTTGAGCAGCCGTTCCGAAGTCTTGCAAGTGTCAGGTCTCTGCAGAAGAGGACTGAAGAGAGCCGAGCCTGTCGACCTACTGGACGGGCCGGCGGAGGTGGCTTCCCCGGCCTCCACCAAGTGCTGCCATCTGTTCGGGGACTGGGGAACCAGCGCGGAAGGAGGCGGTCATACAGGAGTCGATCGACTTGGGTCGTCTAGGGGTCGAAAACTGGAGGGAGCCGAACTTTTCGACCTGCTGGATGGGCCAGCGCACAGTGTGAAATTTATGAGTTTCAATTTTCAAAAGCCCCCCCTCAATTTTTGATCAATTTGGATGAAACTAGGTGCAAAATATTTGTGAAAGCTGGCTATCAGATAACTGCGGGTTTCACAATCAAGGTATTATATGCCAGTGGCAAAAATAGCCAATATATTGAATTTGGACCACTTTAGGCCAAAATGACAACATTAGGACCACTTTTGGCTAAAATAAATATTGAATTCGTAATCAGCGACCCAAAAAATATTCATTTAAGTTGTAAAAATCCGTTAACAAAAACTTAGACAAAAAAAATTAAAATGTTTTAAAATTTTCGCGGGGTTTTGGCAGCTGTCAAGTGGCATATAATACGTTGATTGTGAAACCCGCAGTGGAAGGAGGCGATCATATGGAAGGCGAACGACCGTCGACTCGAGAATGCCATGTCTGTCGACCTACTGGACCCACCATAGGAGGTGGCTTCCCCGGTCTCTCTACCCAGTGCTGCTATCTGTCCGGAGAGTAGGGAACCAGCGCGGCAGGAGGTTTTAATGTAAGTGTCCATCGACTGGAGTCGAACGACAGTCGACTGAAGGGATCTGAGCCATTTGACTACTAGACCCCGCAAGAGGAGTTGGCTCCTTCGGTCTCTATCCGAGAGAACCAGCGAGGAAGGTGGCGGTCACATAGAAGCGTCGACCTGTCGACCCACAGGACCGGCCGGCGGAAGTGACTCCTCCGGCCTTTACTCAGTGCTGCCATCTGTCCCAAGATTGGGGAACCAGTGCGGCAAGAGGCGCTCATACAGAGTGTGAACACGTCTTCTACTCCCTCAGCGATACGAGGTATAGAAGAAGTTATGTATTCGATCTGAAATTCGATGCCGAGTTTTCACCGGAATCATATACATATTTTCCCACCTCCTGATTCCAATGATGAAAAAAAAAAAAAAACATTCATTTGCCCGCGAATCTGTGCTACGATTAATTCCTACAAAATTAATGTATTGACATAAAATTTTATATCACAGGGTGTCAAATATAAGATAGTCTGACCTCTCACAGATTTTTATTGGTAGTAATAGCTAGCCGGCTTTCGAGGTTTCCCTCATCATCAGGCAGTCTACAAAAGAACCATCCTTAATATAATATGTAATATAAATAGCAAAGATAAATAATTAAATTGAAAACACAATGAAAAACAATAAAAAACAAGTGAAACAGTAAAAAAAAAAAAAAAAAAATTTTCAGGTACCTATGTTTAATTAATTTAATTATTTATCTTTGCTATTTATATTACATATTATATTAAGGATGGTTCTTTTGTAGACTGCCTGATGATGAGGGAAACTTCGAAAGCCGGCTAGCTATTACTACCAATAAAAATCTGTGAGAGGTCAGACTATCTTATATTTGACATCCTGCGAACTAATCACTTCTCACTACATCAGCCATCTTCATATTCAATTTTATATGAGAATCCGATTTTCACTCAAATCGATCAAAAAACTCTAATAACTGTCGTTATAATGAATGTATCAACATGAAATTTTGTATTTGAATTCAAAAGCCACTATGAAAGTCAAATATTATGTTTCAATCGATTGGCTTTGGAGGGGGAGCGAAAACGTCATTGATTAATTCGTACTGGGGAAGTACATAGCCGGTGATTCACCGACGGACATTTCAACAATTGGTGATAATGAGTGGACTATACTCTATTCAATGAAAAATCTTCTTATTATTATCTGATAATAACGTGATATCCCAGTATTTCAGGTTATTATCAAAATATATATTTCTTGTCACTCTTATATTTTTTTTCCTTCTTTTATGAAATTAATAAAATCCCTTTTTTATTACCTCACTGACTTAAATTATAATCATTCCTTCTTCCAGACAATGGACTATGATAAACGTTGCAGTTTTTCGCACTAAAACCACAATAACTCTCTCTCTCTTCCAGACATATTCACCTGACACTTTGAGCCCCCCAGGAGTCATTCTTACTATCCTGACTAACTTCCCTGGAATTCCCAGCCTTATCAGGTCGTTCAGCAGCCCCTTCATTTACCTGGAAACGGTTAGTCCTATCTAAACATTGCTTCAACTAGAAATTTCCGTTATTAAATTTCCAATCGCTAGTTAGTTATTATGACTCATGCCCGGGCTTTAACAACGAGGTCATATCGCCTACTACCAGAGCGCTCTTTCGTCACTCTGGTGGACATGAACCCGACTCTACTGTGGGAGTCCTAAATGTTGCCCACCCTAAATTTTTATTCACCTAGGGCAGGGGTCACTTAACATCGTACATTATAAACCATGACCCATTGTACCACCTCCCCTGCTACAAGTATAGGAGAAATTAGGCAATCCTGATTATTCAATACAATCGATGATATCCGAAAGAATCCCAGAACCCCATAAGCAGCGAAATCGGCTAAAGAGTGGGGGGATTCTTAACATGTAAACCCCAATAACTGTCAATATAGTGAATGTATCAAGACGAAATTTTATATGTCAATATAATATCTTTACAATTGATATTTATTGATTTTCAGCTGTAGCTGTCAAAGGAAGCAGGTATATCAGAAGAGGGGCGTCAATTCTGTATAGTTGCAATGGAGTGAATGTATCTACCACAAACTTTATATGTGGATACAGCAACGACTTAGGACAAATCCTATAGATTTTCAGCTAAATCAGCCGTAAGAGTTGGGCAGGAGGGTCAGAGTCGGGGGCTCAACTACAAAACTCTTTCTAATGAGTGTCAATGTAATGAATGTATCTATTTTATTATTTCGCCCTAAAACCACAATAAATCTATATAAATAAAGCTGAAACGGGGTTTGTTTGTATGTTTGTTCCAGCATCACGCCCAAACGGCTGGACGGATCTTCATGAAACTTCACATGTAGCATTCTTTTGAGCCCGATTGAATAATAGGCTATGTGGCGTCCCAAAATTTTGAACGGTAGGGGGGGTTGTAAGGGGGGCCTAAGTATATAAATAGTCCTACCTCATTAACTGTTGGTCGAATTGTCACGAAATTTCACATGTAGTATTCTTAAAGGCCAAATTGAAAAATATTGTGTGTGGCGTCCCAAAATTTTAAATGGGAGGGGGGGTTGAGGGGGGGGGGCTAAGTATAAATATAGAGCTAGCTCATTAACGGTTGATCGTATTGTCACGAAATTTCCCATGTAGTATTCCTGAAGGCCAAATAGAAAAATAAGGTGTGTGGCGTCCCAAAATTTTAAATGGGAGGGGGGGTTGAGGGGGGGGGGCTAAGTATAAATATAGAGCTAGCTCATTAACGGTTGATCGTATTGTCACGAAATTTCCCATGTAGTATTCCTGAAGGCCAAATAGAAAAATAAGGTGTGTGGCGTCCCAAAGTTTTGAATGGGTGGGGGGTTTGGGGGGGGGGGGGGGGGGGGGCTAAATATAAATATAGAGCTAGCTCATTAACGGTTGATCGTATTGTCACGAAATTTCCCATGTAGTATTCCTGAAGGCCAAATAGAAAAATAATATGTGTGGTGTCCCAAAGTTTTGAACGGGTGGGGGGGTTGAGGGGGGGGGGGCTAAGTATAAATATAGAGCTAGCTCATTAACGGTTGATCGTATTGTCACGAAATTTCCCATGTAGTATTCCTGAAGGCCAAATAAAAAAATAAGGTGTGTGGCGTCCCAAAGTTTTGAACGGGAGGGGGGGTTGTGGGGGGGCCTAAGTATAAATATAGAGCTAGTTCATTAACGGGTGGTCGCATTTTCACGAAATTTCCCATGTAGTATTCCTGAAGGCCAAATAAAAAAATAAGGTGTGTGGCGTCCCAAAGTTTTGAACGGGAGGGGGGGTTGTGGGGGGGCCTAAGTATAAATATAGAGCTAGCTAATTAACGGGTGGTCGCATTGTCACGAAGTTTCACATGTAGTAAAAAAAAAAGGTGTGTGGCGACCCAAAGTTTTGAAAGGGAGGGGGGGTTGTGGGGGGGGGGGGGGGGGGGGGCTAAGTATAAATATGTGGTAGCTCATTAACGGGTGGTCGTATTGTCATGGAATTTCACATGTAGTATTCTTAAAAGCCAATATAGGGTGTATAAGTCACAAAATTTTGAACGGGAGGATGGATTGATGGGGGCCTAAGTATAAGTATAGTGATAAGTCATTAACGGATGATCGGATTGTCACGAAATTTCACATGTAGTATTCATAAAGGCCAAATAGAAAAATAGGGTGTTTGACATCAAAAAATTGTGAACGGGAGGGGGGTTATGGGGGTAGGCCTAAATTTGAAGATAGTGATAGGTCATTAACGGATGATTGGATTGTCATGGAATTTCACATGTAGTATTCTTGATGGCCAATTAGAAAAATACACTATGTGACATCTTAAAAATTTGGAGGGGGGGGGGGGGGGCTAAGCATAAAAATAATGCTGAATGATTAAAGGGCAATCGGATTGTCATGAATTTCACATGTAGTAGTAGTAACTATGTATTCGCTGTAGGGTTCACTGTTGCAAGACATTTACTAGCTGTGATGCCCAGCGTTCCTAACTATGTAGTATCTATGGGGTCCGCTGTTACAAAACACTTACTAGCTGTGTTGCCCAGCGTTCCGAACTTCGTACTAGCTGTGGGGTCCGCTGTTGCAAGGCACATACTAGATGTGGTGCCCAGGGTTCCTAACTTCGTACTAGCTGTGGTGTCCGCTTTTGCAAGGCACAAACTAGATGTGGTGCTCAGCGTTCCTAACTTCGTACTAGCTGTGGGGTCCGCTGTTGCAAGGCACATACTAGATGTGGTGCTCAGCGTTCCTAACTTCATACTAGCTGTGGGGTCCGCTGTTGCAAGGCACTTACTAGCTGTGTTGCCCAGCGTTCCTAACTTCGTACTAGCTGTGGTGTCCGCTGTTGCAAGGCACATACTAGATGTGGTGCCCAGGGTTCCTAACTTCGTACTAGCTGTGGGGTCCGCTGTTACAAAACACTTACTAGCTGTGTTGCCCAGCGTTCCTAACTTCGTACTAGCTGTGGGGTCCGCTGTTGCAAGGCACAAACTAGATGTGGTGCCCAGGGTTCCTAACTTCGTACTAGCTGTGGTGTCCGCTGTTGCAAGGCACATACTAGATGTGGTGCCCAGGGTTCCTAACTTCGTACTAGCTGTGGTGACCGCTGTTGCAAGGCACAAACTAGAATGTGGTGCTCAGCGTTCCTAACTTCGTACTACCTGTGAGGTCCGCTGTTGCAAGGCTCATACTCGCTGTGTCGCCCAGCGTTCCGAACTTCGTACTAGCTGTGGGGTCCGCTGTTGCAAGGCACATACTAGATGTGGTGCCCAGGGTTCCTAACTTCGTACTAGCTGTGGTGTCCGCTGTTGCAAGGCACATACTAGATGTGGTGCTCAGCGTTCCGAACTTCGTACTAGCTGTGGGGTCCGCTGTTGCAAGGCACAAACTAGATGTGGTGCTCAGCGTTCCGAACTTCGTACTACCTGTGGGGTCCGCTGTTGCAAGGCACAAACTAGATGGGGTGCTCAGCGTTCCGAACTTCGTACTAGCTGTGGGGTCCGCTGTTGCAAGGCACATACTAGATGTGGTGCCCAGGGTTCCTAACTTCGTACTAGCTGTGGTGTCCGCTGTTGCAAATTAATACAGCTATGTTGGTAGATAGGCAGCATCCAGAAACGAAGATGGTCAACCAAAGAATGATTCAGATGTATCGGGAAAGTCCCATCCGAAGGACGACGTGCTCAAAGTTATTTTTATCTTCCCGATTAAAACATCTGACCGAAGTGACTTGGCTAGATTTCTAAATGGCGATCCTGAGCTCGGTAAACTCCATTCTTCAAATTTCTCGCTTTTAAACGGTTTTTAGTATTAATATTTGTTAAAACTGATATACAGATTCAGATATATCGGGGAAGTCCCATCCGAAGGACGACGTGCTCAAAGTTATTTTTAACCTAAGTGAAATTTCAGCTACCCAGGTTTAGATACGTAACATACGACTCATTATCGAGTACCTGACATACGAAAAAGCCCTCGATCATAGCTTAGAGTCCAAACCGAAGGACGACGTGCTCAAGTTATTTTTAACGTAAATGAAATTTCAACTACCCAGGTTTAGATACGTAACATACGACTCATTATCGAGTACCCGACATACGAAAAGGCCCTCGATCATAGCTTAAAGTCCAAACCGAAGGACGACGTGCTCAAATTTATTTTTATCTTCCCGATTAAAACATCTGACCTAAGTGACTTGGCTAGATTTCGAAATGGCGATCCTGAGCTCGGTAAACTCCATTCTTCAAATTTCTCGCTTTTAAACGGTTTTTAGTTTTAATATTTGTTAAAACTGATGAACAACCGGGATATCTGAATCCTACACAAAAATTGAAATAAAAATGTTTTTCGAAAAACGTCGGGCTAAATACCATTCTTCATATTCCTGCTGTTTAACGGTTTATAGATTTAATATTTGTTAAAACTGATAGACAGATTTAGATATATCTGGAAAGTCCTATCCGAAGGACGACGTGCTCAAGGTTTTTTGAACCTAAGTGAAATTTTAGCTACCTAGGTTTAGTTACATAACATAGGACTCATTATCGAGCACCTGACATACAAAAAGCCCCTCGATCATAGCCTAAAGTCTAATCCGAAGGACGACGTGCTCAAATTTATTTTTATCTTCCCGAATAAAATATCTGACCTAAGTGCCTTGGCTAGATTTCTAAGTGGCGATCCTGAGCTCGATAGACTCCATATGTATGATAAAATAAGTTACCGTTTGGTTTCTACTAACATTATCAAGGAAGAAATGTGGAATATAAGTGTGCTTTGGAGATGGTAGTAGGAAGTTGGCAGGAGTGTTGGGTGATGTCACGTACCCTTTGTTGAGCGGAACGTTTAAGTCTATATTAATAAAGCTGAAACGGGGTTTGTGGGTTTGTGTGTTTGTATGTTTGTTCCAGCATCACGCTCATACGGCTGGACGGATTTTTATGAAACTTCACATGTAGCATTCTTTTGAGCCCGATTGAATAATAGGCTATGTCGCGTCCCAAAATTTTGATCGGGAGGGGGGGTAGTAAGGGGGGCCTAAGTATATAAATAGTGCTAACTCATTAACTAATGGTCGAATTGTCATGAAATTTCACATGTAGTATTTTTAAAAGCCAAAAAGGAAAAAAAGGTGTGTGGCGTCCCAAAGTTTTGAACGGGAGGGGGGTTGTGGGGTAGGCGTAAATTTGAAGATAGAGATAGATCATTTACGGATGATCGGATTGTCATGGAATTTTTTATGTAGTATTCTTGATGGCCAAATAGAAAAATACACTATGTGACATCTTCAAAAATTTAACAGGGGGGGGGGGGGGGGGGAGCAAAGCATAAAAAAATGCTGATTGATTAAAGGGTAATCGGATTGTCATGAATTTCACATGTAGTAGTAACTATGTATTTGCTGTGGGGTCCGCTGTTGCAAGGAACATACTAGCCGTGGTGCCCAGCGTTCCTAACTACGTACTAAATGTGGTGTTCGCCGTCGCAAGGCACATAATAGCTGTGGTGCCCAGCGTTCCTAACTACGTACTAAATGTGGTGTTCGCCGTCGCAAGGCACATACTAGCTGTGGTGCCCAGCGTTCCTAACTACGTACTAAATGTGGTGTTCGCCGTCGCAAGGCACATACTAGCTGTGGTGCCCAGCGTTCCTAACTACGTACTAGATGTGGGGTCCGCCGTCAGCGTTCCTAACTTCTTACTAGCTGTGGTGCCCAGCGATGCCAAGTATTCACTAGCTGGGGTTTCCGCCGTTGAAAGGCGCATACTAGCTGTGGTGCCCAGGGGTCTTAAAAACTTACTAGCGATACTATAGTTGAAGGACTATAAGCCTTATTCCGTATGAATAATCGAAAATTATAACATCATGAATGTGGTGTCGAAGGATTGAATAGACTTACAGGAGATATTGAGAGAAAATTCAAAGTTCCCCGGGCAACGCCGGGTATTACTGCTAGTTAATCTATATCAATAAAGCTGAAACCGGGTTTGTTTGTTTGTTTGTACGCCCAAACCGCTAGACGGATTTTTATGAAACTTCCCATTTAGCATTCTTTTGAGCCCGATTGAATAATAGGCTATGTGTCGTCCCAAAATTTTGATCGGGAGGGGGGGTTGTAAGGGGGGCCTAAGTATATAAATAGTGCTAACTCATTAACTAATGGTCAAATTGTCATGAAATTTCACACGTAGTCTTTTTAAAAGCCGAACAGGAAAAAAAGGTGTGTGGCGTCCCAAAGTTTTGAACGGGAGGGGGGGGTTGTGGGGGGGCCTAAGTATAAATATAGAGCTAACTCATTAACTAATGGGCGAATCGTCATGAAATTTCACATGTAGTATTTTTAAAAGCCAAATAGGAAAAAAAGGTGTGTGGCGTCCCAACGTTTTGAACGGGAGGGGGGGTTGTGGGGGGGCCTAAGTATAAATATAGAGCTAACTCTTTAACGGTTGGTCGGATTGTCACGAAATTTCACATGTAGTATTCCTGAAGACCAAATAAAAAAATAGGCGGTGTGACGGCTCAACATTTTTTACGGGAGGGGGGGTAGTGGGGGGGCCTAAGTATAAATATAGAGCTAACTCATTAACTAATGGGCGAATCGTCATGAAATTTCACATGTAGTATTTTTAAAAGCCAAATAGGAAAAAAAGGTGTGTGGCGTCCCAACGTTTTGAACGGGAGGGGGGGTTGTGGGGGGGCCTAAGTATAAATATAGAGCTAGCTCATTAACGGTTGGTCGAATTGTCATGAAATTTCACATGTAGTATTTTTAAAAGCCAAATAGGAAAAAAAGGTGTGTGGCGTCCCAAAGTTTTGATCGGGAGGGGGGGTTGTAAGGGGGGCCTAAGTATATAAATAGTGCTAACACATTAACTAATGGTCGAATTGTCATGAAATTTCACGTAGTATTTTTAAAAGCCAAATAGGAAAAAAAGGTGTGTGGCGTCCCAAAGTTTTGAACGGGAGGGGGGGGGTTGTAAGGGGGGCCTAAGTATAAATATAAAGCTAATTCTTTAACGGTTGGTCGGATTGTCACGAAATTTCACATGGAGTATTCCTGAAGGCCAAATAGAAAAATAAAGTGTGTGGCGTCCCAAAGTTTTGAACGGGAGGGGGGGTTGTGGGGGGGCCTAAGTATAAATATAGTGATAAGTCATTAACGGATGATCGGATTGTCACGAAATTTCACATGTAGTATTCCTGGAGGCCAAATAGAAAAATAGGCGGTGTGACGGCTCAAAATTGTTTACGGGAGGGGGGTTGTGGCGGGGGGGTCTAAGTATAAATATAGTGCTAGCTCATTAACGGTTGGTCATATTGTCATGGAATTTCACATGGAGTATTCCTGAAGGCCAAATAGAAAAATAAGGTGTGTGGCGTCCCAAAGTTTTGAACGGGAGGGGAGGTTGCGGGGGGGCCTAAGTATAAATATAGAGCTAGCTCATTAACGGTTGGTCGAATTGTCACAAAGTTTCACATGTAGTATTCCTGAAGACCAAATAAAAAAATAGGCGGTGTAACGGCTCAAAATTTTGTACGGGAGGGGGGGTAGTGGCGGGGGGGCCTAAGTATAAATATGGTGTTAGCTCAATAACGGTTGGTCGTATTGTCATGGAATTTCACATGTAGTATTCTTAAAAGCCAAATAGAAATATAGGGTGTATATGTCACAAAATTTTGAACGGGAGTGTGGGTTGATGGGGGCCTAAGTATAAGTATAGTGATAAGTCATTAACGGATGATCGGATTGTCACGAAATTTCACATGTAGTATTCCTGGAGGCCAAATAGAAAAATAGGCGGTGTGACGGCTCAAAATTGTTTACGGGAGGGGGGTTGTGGCGGGGGGGTCTAAGTATAAATATAGTGCTAGCTCATTAACGGTTGGTCATATTGTCATGGAATTTCACATGGAGTATTCCTGAAGGCCAAATAGAAAAATAAGGTGTGTGGCGTCCCAAAGTTTTGAACGGGAGGGGAGGTTGCGGGGGGGCCTAAGTATAAATATAGAGCTAGCTCATTAACGGTTGGTCGAATTGTCACAAAGTTTCACATGTAGTATTCCTGAAGACCAAATAAAAAAATAGGCGGTGTAACGGCTCAAAATTTTGTACGGGAGGGGGGGGTAGTGGCGGGGGGGCCTAAGTATAAATATGGTGTTAGCTCAATAACGGTTGGTCGTATTGTCATGGAATTTCACATGTAGTATTCTTAAAAGCCAAATAGAAATATAGGGTGTATATGTCACAAAATTTTGAACGGGAGTGTGGGTTGATGGGGGCCTAAGTATAAGTATAGTGATAAGTCATTAACGGATGATCGGATTGTCACGAAATTTCACATGTAGTATTCCTGGAGGCCAAATAGAAAAATAGGCGGTGTGACGGCTCAAAATTGTTTACGGGAGGGGGGTTGTGGCGGGGGGGTCTAAGTATAAATATAGTGCTAGCTCATTAACGGTTGGTCATATTGTCATGGAATTTCACATGGAGTATTCCTGAAGGCCAAATAGAAAAATAAGGTGTGTGGCGTCCCAAAGTTTTGAACGGGAGGGGAGGTTGCGGGGGGGCCTAAGTATAAATATAGAGCTAGCTCATTAACGGTTGGTCGAATTGTCACAAAGTTTCACATGTAGTATTCCTGAAGACCAAATGAAAAAATAGGCGGTGTAACGGCTCAAAATTTTGTACGGGAGGGGGGGTAGTGGCGGGGGGGCCTAAGTATAAATATGGTGTTAGCTCAATAACGGTTGGTCTTATTGTCATGGAATTTCACATGTAGTATTCTTAAAAGCCAAATAGAAATATAGGGTGTATATGTCACAAAATTTTGAACGGGAGTGTGGGTTGATGGGGGCCTAAGTATAAGTATAGTGATAAGTCATTAACGGATGATCGGATTGTCACGAAATTTCACATGTAGTATTCCTGGAGGCCAAATAGAAAAATAGGCGGTGTGAAGGCTCAAAATTGTTTACGGGAGGGGGGGTTGTGGCGGGGGGGCCTAAGTATAAATATAGTGCTAGCTCATTAACGGTTGGTCGTATTGTCATGGAATTTCACATGTAGTATTCTTAAAAGCCAAATAGAAATATAGAGTGTATATGTCACAAAATTTTGAACGGGAGGGTGGGTTGATGGGGGCCTAAGTATAAGTATAGTGATAAGTCATTAA
The DNA here is from genome assembly GCA_963662175.1 of Aradus depressus. Taxonomy (NCBI): domain Eukaryota; kingdom Metazoa; phylum Arthropoda; class Insecta; order Hemiptera; family Aradidae; genus Aradus; species Aradus depressus. Next base: position 6,732,577 of record OY759222.1, read on the forward strand.
CGGATGATCGGATTGTCACGAAATTTCACATGAAGTATTCATAAAGGCCAAATAGAAAAATAGGGTGTGTGACGTCAAAAAATGTGAACGGGAGGGGGGTTATGGGGGTAGGCCTAAATTTGAAGATAGTGATAGGTCATTAACGGATGATTGGATTGTCACGAAATTTCACATGTAGTATTCTTGATGGTCAAATAAAAAAATACACTATGTGACATTTTAAAAATTTGGGAGGGGGGCTAAGCATGAAAATAATGCTGAATCATTGAAGGGTAATCGGATTGTCATGAATTTCACATGTAGTAGTAGTAACTATGTATTCGCTGTGGGGTTCACTGTTGCAAGACATTTACTAGCTGTGATGCCCAGCGTTCCTAATATCGTACTAGCTGTGGGGTCCGCTGTTGCAAGGCACTTACTAGCTGTAGTGCTCAGCCCCAGCGTTCCTAACTATGTGCTGGCTGTGGGGTTCGCTGTTGCAAGGCACCTACAAGACATTTACTAGCTGTGATGCCCAGCGTTCCTAATTACGTACTAGCTTTGGGGTCTGCTGTTGCAAGGCGCTAGCAGTGTGGCCCAGCGTATTTAACAACGTAGGTACTAGCTGTGGGGTCCGCCGTTGCAAAACTCATACTAGCTATGATGCCCTGTGGTTCTAACTACATGTACTATCTGTGGGGTCCGCAGTTGCAAGGCACCTACTACCTGTAGGGCCCAGCGTTCCTAAAAACGTACTAGCTGTGAGGTCCGTCGTTACAAAAGCATACTAGCTGTGATGCTCAGCGTTTCTAACTACGTACTAGCTGTGGGGTCCGCCGTTGCAAAACACATACTAGCTGTGATGCCCAGTGGTTCTAACTACGTACTAGCTGTGGGGTCCGCTGTTGCAAGGCACTTACTAGTTGTGATGCCCAGCGTTCCTAACTTCGTACTAGCTGTGGGGTCCGCTCTTGCGAGGCACATACTAGCTGCGGTGCCCAGCGTTCCTAACTACGTACTAGCTGTGGTGCCCAGCGTTGCAAGGCATATATTAGCTGTGGTCACAAACGTTCTTAAGTTCGCACTGGCTAGGACGTCCAGCGAAGCTAAGTATTCACTAGCTGTGGTTTCCGCCGTTGAAAGGCGCATACTAGCTGTGGTGCCCAGGGGTCCTAAAAACTTACTAGCGTTGCTATAGTTGAAGGACTATAAGCCTTATTCCGTATGAATAATTGAAAATTATAACATCATGAATGTACTGTTAAAGGGTAAGCGGATTGGCATGAATTTCACATGTAGTAGTAGTAACTATGTATTCGCTGTGGGGTCCGCTGTTGCAAGGCATTTACTAGCTGCGGTCAATAGCGTTCTTAAGTACGCACTGGCTAGGATGTCCAGCGATGCTAAGTATTCACTATCTGTGGTTTCCGCCGTTGAAAGACGCATACTAGCTGTGATGCCCAGGGGTCCTAAAAACTTACTAGCTGGGGTGTTTGACGTTGAAGGACTATAACCTTATTCCGTATGAATAATTGAAAATTATAACATCATGAATGTACTGTTGAAGAATTTAATAGACTTATAGGAGATAATAGTAGAAAAGTCAAAGTTCCCCGGGCAACGCCGGGTATTACTGCTAGTAATAATAATAATATCTTATTATTGATCGTTTTTTATTTGAAATTATAAAAATAAAGAATTTAAAAAAAAAACAATATTTGTGACCTGCTGGCTACCATTTAATAATTTAATCTTTTAACTTTTTTTCAAAGAATATTGTATTTTAACCTACAGGTCAAAAATCCCAGAGAGGACTACCTGTGTTTCAAGGAAAATCCGATTTTCTTAATTACCTAACAAGGAAAACTTTTACTCCCAAGTTGGAAAACATGGCGACGGTTTTTTCCTCCTTAAATTATTGATGAAAATAATTGAAGGTAATGCATTTATGATATACCAGGCCAAGACTTCAAAAATTCATACCAACACTAGTTCGCTCTGGTGGACATAAGCCCAACTCTACTGTGGAATCTTATTTATCATATTTATTAGCAGGCCAAGTCAATTTATATGAAATAACATTTTTCACAAGTGGTCCGGTTTTCGGAGATACATGATATACGAAAACCATCTTGAAATGTAGTTTTGAAACACATATTTTTAGATGTTTCCTTGATTTACCCAAAAACGGTTCGTCCTATCGAAAAATTGATTCTTACCGGAAATATTCCTTATAAAATTTCCAATCTCTTTTAAGTCCTGAGATTTAAGATAGATGAATACGACAAAAGTTATAGCTCCCCAAAAATGTAAACTAAATGTCTATAAAGGATATTATCTAATTGCAAATAATTTTTAGTAACTCATAGCAACGAACTTTGAAATATGGTTTATGTATTGGTAGTTTTTTTGAAAAAGTATAATAATTAAGAAAAATATATGTGACTTACAGGACTTTGTTATACGAACTAGGCTTACTCTGTCTCCCCCTTCACAAAATTATATCATAACGCTGTACAAAGAGACAAAATGATATGATTTTGAGAAGGGGAGAGGGGAGAGAGAGATCTGTAAGCGTTGTTGGTATAAGAAAGTCCTGTAATGGCCACATCACATATATTTTTTTAAATATATTATCCTCTAACGCTAATTACAGACCGTTACAACGTATAGTGGGGTGATAGTCATTAAAATCAGACAGAAGGGTTTCTAGATTCATGTTAAACATGACTAGAGATATAAACGAACTTTGGAGGTTTCCAAAATATCGATATCTCTTTGTCAACTTATCGAGCCAATTATATCTCCTCAGCCTTGTTTCAAAATTGGAATAAGCCACATAAACTATATTGTCTGTGACAGAAGGCTTCGTTCATATGACATGTACAGAAGTGAAGAGTGAAGTGGGAGAGAATTTAACACAAAAACCACTTCATCAGATGTATGTACATTGTGTCCAATGCAGACTAGGACCAAGTGTCAGGTGAAGAGGACGAGGTAATTAGGGTACCTCGAGAACTGTACCAGAGGAGGCAGTGTCTGAAGAGATCAGTGTCATGTGTCAGTAGTCTGGAGGTCCTTCTTCGCCTCATATTGATCGACGCATCATTGAGGCAAATTCATTTCAGGAGACAGGCAGACAAAGTATACCTTCAACGACAGGAGGGGTAGGCATACATTTGTTCTAGGGGGCCCATTATTCACTGATTTTACTTCCCAAACTAAATCATAATTTTCAACGGAATTTTATGTTTTCCGACCTATAGGTGTATATATATATATATATATATATATATATATATATATATATATATATATATATATTTGAGGGCGCCGGTGGCTCAGTGGTATGCGTGCTTGTCTTCAGAGCTGAAGGTCATGGGTTCGTAACCCGACCGAGGCCCTTAGTTTTTTTTACCTGGGAGGTAAAATAAACTTAAGCACGCCGTCCTTCGGATGGGACGTTAAGCGATGGTCCCGAGCCTGTACGATGTCTGGTACTCTAATGACCCCTGCCCTAGATGAATAAAAATTTAGGGTAGGCAAAATTTAGGAATCCCATAGTGGAGTCGGGCTCATGTCCACCAGAGTAACGAAAGAGCGCTCTGGTAGTAGGCGATATGACCTCGTATTTAAATACTACGTATTTAAAGCCCGGGCATTAGTCATAAAACCTAAACCTAACCTATATTATATAGATTTATAGATGACAAAAATAAAAAAAAAAGTCTGTGTTCTGTGAATACGACAACTCCCGATAGAATGAATGCATCGACACGAAATTTTATATGTGAACCCAGAACCCTTTAACGACAACACCTACTGTTTTTCAGTCAAATCGACTAAAGGGAAGGGGAGGTTAGGGAGAGGCTTATCACAAAAACTCTAATAACTGCCGTTGTAATGAATGTATCGACACAAAATTTCTTATGTGATATCAAAATAATGACGACACTTGTTCATTTTCAGCGGAATTGGCAGAAAAGAAGGGGGGATCTGAGGTCAACTAAAAAATCGTAATTACTGCCGATTTTATGAATATATCGACATGAAATTTCCTATTTAAAGTCAATGAGGACATAACCTTTCAAATTTCAGCGATATAAGCTCAAGAGAAGAGGGTTCCGGGGAGGCGGCTCACTGTAGATGTAATGAATGTATCGACACAACGTTTATTACGAGGATTCAGAAGCCACTATGTAAGTCAAATATGGGGGTTTTATCTCAAATTAGCTTTAAGGGAGAGCGTATTGACTAATTCTTGCTGGGGAAGCACATAGCCGGTGATTCACCGACGACTTTTTGAACACTTTTCAACTGTAAACCCCCCTCCTCACCATTGTAGTGACGTAACAGCGTGTAGCGTGTACCCGAGCTTGGGATGTAACACATCGGTGATGGCAGATAAGGTACGTGATATGGAACTTTATCACGTGAACATTTGATATCCCTCGAGGGATACCTTTTCGCTTGTCAAGTCTATGTCACTACCAGATGTCGCTACTGTCTCCCTCCGACTTTTCATTTTATATAGGACTTATACATTCAGTGGCGTAGTTAAGAAAAAAAAAAAAAAAAACTTTTGTAAAATCATCATTCCGATAGCCTGACTTTCTTACCATGCAGCAAAAAAAAAAAAAAAAAAAAAAAAAATTGGATATTTTAATCGGTCCAAATAGAAAGGGAAACAGTCAGAAACACCTAGTCTTGAGAAAATTAAAAAAACCTTCCTAAAGTTTGCCCAAATAATTATCACTCGTATGAAGTATGCTATATGACAAAAAACGAAATTGTATATTTCTTATGCCATTTTATGGCTTTAAAAATGCTTTAGTAATGCCCTTCATATCTGGAAAAATTGTATTGCACCTAAAACAAGGTTTTGATTAAAAATAAATTAATAACATTTAATAAAAAAAACATTTACCTATTTTAAGTGTTTACTAAAAATTTTAATATATAAGTTTAGTAAAAATAGTAAAAAAAATAAAATGTAATATATGCTCAATTGGTACGGAATGAGCTTCATGACGTCCTTGATTTATGCATATTTAATTGGCAAAAAAAAAAGGCACTTTTCCGTTCGAATATGCTTTTATACAGGGTAACGATGAACAATTGTTGCCAGGTTGAGAGAGACCACCTAAATTTTGCCTACCCTAAATTTTTATTCACTTGAGTAGGGTTCTTTAAACGAGCACCTGACATCGTACAGGCTCTGGACCATCGCTTAACATCCAGGCTTCGGCCGGGTTTCGAACCCACGATCTTGAGCTCAGTAAGCAAGCACGCACACCACTGAGCTAGCGGAGCTCTTAAGAAAACGATTAATTCGTGCTGGGGAAGTTCACACTTTTCACTTTAGATTATTTGGAAACGTGGTCCTTTTTGAAATTAATAAAACAATTAATTTCCAATTATTCCCTAATTACGCTATTGTTCCGCCCCTTCAGTACATAAGCGGCTCTTTTTGATATTTTCCTCATTATATTTCTCCAAAACAAAAGCCAATTAATGCAAGCTAAAATCTTTGTTCCTCTCTGAGCTTTCATTTTGTTAACTTAATTGTTATTAAAACTTTTTAATTATATTGTAATCGTGCTAAAATTCGAGATCGAGTTTTCAAAGGATTTTCACTTGTCAATGTTTCTATGTCCCCTGAATACATTATGAACATTTTCACGATGATGTTTTTGTGTACGTGATTGGAATTTAGTGAGCCCTCTAACGAAGATACGATTGTAGCGATGATCTTGAAATGAAGATGATTTATGGTATGCGCCTTCTTGGACGATTTCTTTCCTAAGATTCATCTTCTTGCTCCACAGACACTCACTACTAGTTCTTATACCGACCTAAAATGGCTCTTCCCATCCTCCCGTAGACAATATTTCCTAGGCTCCTTCCTCTATCAAACTATATCTTTACAAAAGCCTCCAACATCTTCCAGATGCTTCAATTTGAATCCACCAGAAAGTTGTGAGCGGTAAATATCAACAATTATGATGTAATTATGCCAATAGAATTGAAACGTGTTTTTAAAAAAACTCCCTCTCTCTCGCTCTCTCTCTCTGTCTCTCTCCCTCACACTCTCTCTATCCTTCACACTCTCTCTATCTCTCTCTCCCTCTCTCTCCCTTACATTCTCACTATCCCTCTCTCTCACCCTCACTCTCTCTCTCTCCCTCACTCCCTCTCTCTCTCTCTCCATCTGTCTCTCTCTCCCTCTGTCTCTCTCTCCCTCTGTCACTCTCTCTCCCTCTCTCTCCCTCACACTCTCTATCTCGCTCTCTCTCCCTCACATTCTCACTATCCCTCTCCCTCACCCTCTCTCTCGCTCTCTCTCTCTCTCTCTCTCTCTCTCTCACTCTCTCTATCCTTCACACTCTCTCTATCTCTCTCTCCCTCTCTCTCCCTTACATTCTCACTATCCCTCTCTCTCACCCTCACTCTCTCTCTCCCTCACACTCTCTCTCCCTCACTCCCTCTATTTCTCTCTCTCCCTTTGTCACTCTCTCTCCCTCACTCCCCCTCACACTCTCTATCTCGCTCTCTCTCCCTCACTCTCTCCCTCACATTCTCACTATCCCTCTCTCTCACCCTCACTCTCTCTCGCTCTCTCTCCCTCTGTCTCTCTCCCTCACACTCTCTCTCTCCCTCTGTCTCTCTCCCTCACTCTCTCTCTCTCTCTCTGTGTGTGTCTCCCTCCCTCCCTCCCCCCTCCTATCCAATTCATTTGGGGGTATTTGAAAGTAATATATTGGGGTGAGAGTGACTTTCTTATATTCAATAATGCCAGTATGAAATTAATTCAAGAGAGTGGAGAGCGAGTGAGAGTGATCTGTACAAAAGTGGTTGGTATAAAAAAAGTCTTGTTATGGCCACATCCCGTAAAATTTTTAATTGCAATTAAAATAAATCGAAAAACTGAATGAAAAGAATATTTGAAAGGATAATGGTCATTAGGTGTAATTGTTCCCTTCAAAGAATTCGGGATTATAACTGTAACAAAAAGAATTGGAATAATTATTGTGTATTGAAAAAAAAAAATATATATAGGGGAAGTTATATAATGGGACAGGAATTCGATCTTGAGGTTTCACAAGAACTTCATACTTTCCGAACCTACAATTCCAAAAATGAAATAAAATTTCCGGTCTGTCTGTGTGTTAATGAACTACGATAGAAAGAATGTATCAACACAAAATTTTATACATGAAACCAAAACTCCATAAGTTGGGTACCTGTTGATTTACAGGTAAATCGGCCTGAAGGGGGGAGGGCAACACAATTTAATAAAAGTATCAATTTGAAATTTAGTGTGGGGTTCACAAGTCCCCCGTGTATTTCAAATATTGATTGAAAAGGTTTTAGTGCGAGATCGAAAGTTTTATTGATTAAATGACGCTGGGAGAGAACTTTTTTTTACCTTCTACCTTTTTTATGAATTATTTTTTATGGATTAATACCTATTTTTACCCATTTTTTTTTACATATTTTTATTAACTTTTAAATGGCGCCATGGGTAAGACCATTTTTGTGCGAGACGAAAAATAAATATGCATTCATTCATTATAATAAAAATACACAATATATTATAGTTAGTTATTATGACTCATGCCCGGGCTTTAAATACGAGGTCATATCGCCTACTACCAGAGCGCTCTTTCGTCACTCTGGTAGACATGAGCCCCACTCTACTATGGGAGTCCTAAATGTTGCCTATCCTAAATTTTTATTTACCTAGGGCAGGGGTCTTTAACGAGTACCTGACATCTAACAGGCACGGGACCATCACCTTCACATATCCAACGAGGCTCTGGAATAAAGTAGCTCCATCGTTGTGATGAAGGTAGACAGCTTGACTCTGTGGAACAGCTGGAAATTAATAGAACTATAAAAAATGGGAATTGTTAACTCCTAGACGGAAAGGGTCAGGTAGAAATATAGAAAAATAAGATGTGTAAATTCCTAGACGAGTTTTTTAAAAAGAAAAACAGACAAAAATTGCCTTCACACTTTATCTAGACTTAGGACTAGCAATCACATATGGTAGTTTATCGATATTATAAACAAACTGCCACTCTAGAGGGTGATTGGTGTGTTTAAAAGTTTTGTCTGATGAAACTGTCAACTTATCACATAAATATTTCATTCCGTTCGTCTTCACATTCGCCTTCTGGCTTCATCTATCTTTTAATATTCACAATAAATACAACATATTTAAGATTTTCTATAAATTATTTTATTTGTATGCGCCATACAGGAAACAAAATTCATCTTCGAAATTAATCAATTTTCGTATTGTTATTTTATGCGCAATATATTTTTTCCTAGCTACATTTTTTAAACATTTTCTTCCGTGTACATTTAATTCTGTGCTTCGTATTTTTATGTATGTGTTTGTTTGAAATGATTTAAGTACTCCAACGAAGTTAAATATGTGAGGATGATGGTGATAAAAGTTTTCATTAAAGGCTGTTTTTGGTGATGTGATTCTTAAAACTATTTACCACTAATAAAATCTGGTTTGTTTCACTATTAATCGACTTGCATGTTCATGAACAGTATATAACCTCTGTACAATGAGGACTCACTATGGCTTCGTTTCATTTGGTCATTTCACAGCTAGCTACCGTCCCTATTAATCCCCCTCCCTTCCGGCTACTACCTGAATCTGAACCTGAAGGTCATGACCGTCTACGAGTTTACATACGCCCGTTTGAACGACCAACTCACTTCAAATTCTCACTCCTGTTAACGTCACTAAGTTAATATAATATATTGTGAATTTTTATTATTATTATTGTACGTATTTCTATTTTTCTTCTTGTACTTTGTTATTCCTTATTTCGTATATATATATTAGGGATGGGTATCGATTAACAGATTAATCGAAATAATCGATGTTTTGGAAAAATAATCGGTCGTTTTTTAATCGATGTCATCTAGGTTTGATTAATCGGATAATCGATGATTATTTAACGATTATTAAATGTTTAATTAAAATTACAACTCATCCGAAAAACAGGAGAAAAAAAAGAAAAATGAATTAATTATTATTCATCCGAAGTACAACTCGTCTAAAAAAGTGGGAGGAGACTATCGTATTGACTATCGATACAACACAGTGCCTCTGTGGTGAACTGGTGATAAGTAAAAAGTAACCTTCTAATAGTTCTACTTCTAATTCTAGTTTCTAATCATTTGTGTTTTGTCATTTGTGAGTTGTGATTGACTGATTGTAATAACTTTTGTTTGTGCGTTCGTTTAATCGATAAATCGATTATTTAACCAAAGATTAATAAGTATATCGATTAACTCGTAAAAAAATCGATGCCATTAATCGATGCTTTGTTGGTCGATACCCATCCCTAATATATATCTACTATAAACCTTTTTGTATAAATTTATTATTATAGTTTCTTTATTCTTGTATTTTCTATATTTTTTTAGATTATTGACAATTGAAATATTTGTAAATGTTATGTTGAGTTAGCAGTTGCACCCCCTAAACCAGAGACTTCCCTGGGGATCAGGAGCCATTCTCAGGTTATCTCAGGTAACCTGAGAATTACCTATATAATAATGACAACCGTGAGCCGAAAACGTTCTACTTTATATACTTTTTTTTTTTTTTTTTGTGGAATTAGACAATATAAAAGTTAAATCAGTTCTATGTTTTTTTAAATTTTTTTAGATAGCTTTCAGCCATATCGACAGATCGCAGAAATCTATTCAGACATAACAAAATACATTGACAATGAAATGAGAGGATATTACATAAATAATTAAAATTATGTTTATCTATTTTGTATACATATTATATCTATGGAGGTACATATTTCCGTTGGATCTATCTCTAGCTATAAGATGACCCCTGGGGCGGCCTTCTGACACTCACGTGTTACCATGTCCCTGTTCTCGTGGGCTCTTTGTTTTTACGCCCTTCTAGTTCTGTCAACGGCTGAAAAAAAATGTGTAAGTGAACTTTTACAATCTCACACTTACAGTATTACGAAAAATATCGTAGTTCCAACGGATTTTACGTTTCAAGACTTCCTGAATATGTTTAGACCATTTTCGCGATGCTGTTTGTGTGATAGTATCTCAAATTTAAGGATTATTCGCTATTGAAAATTTAATAAGGAACACTTTTGGTAGGGGCCTTATTTTCGATAGGACTAACCGTTTTCAGGTAAATCAAGGAAACGCCTAAAAATATGTGTTTCAAAACTACATTTCAGGACGGTTTTCGGCATGTATCTGAAAAACTGGACGGCCTGAGAAAAATTGTATTTCATATAATATGTGTATTTTACAACTATTAATCGTAAAATTCTTTGATTAGGTCATAAGCATAAGCGGTATCTCGTAAAATGTATTTAGGTCCAGGAATAAAGTAGCCTCAATTTTCGCCCGATTTCGGCCAAAATCTGAGAAAATCTAATAGTTTTTATCAAATTGAACATAGACAATTTATCATCGCGAACATGGTCAATAATCACGGAACCTTGAAAAGTGAAAATCCATTGAAAACCTCGATCTCGGATTTTTGCACGTTTACTGTACATTCTTATACTATAGTATAAAAATGTATTGTCATTCTTATGGTTATGTCTATATTTTTATATTGTTGGTCCTTATGTAGTCATAGAGGACTTGTACAAAATCCAACCTTTCGTGTGGAAACATGAATAACCGGGGGATATCTGTGAGGAAGGGAAAGTCCCTGCTTCACTGTCTGCCTATATAGAAGACTAGCAGTAATACCCGGCGTTGCCCGGGGATCTTTGACTTTTCTCCCAATATCTCCTATAAGGCTATTCAGTTCCTCGACAGTACATTCATGATGTTATAATTTTCAATTATTCATACGGAATAAGGCTTATAGTCCTTCAACTGTAGTAACTAGCTTTGGAGCTAAAACTAATTTATTCAAAAAGATTTCTCATTAATCGTTGCAATGGTTTTCGAGTTACAAAGATTGCGTGAGTGGATGGTGGGATGGACCAGGGGTTGATTAAAAAATAGACCTTAACCTTCCGGTAGATAAAACTTATCTATTCAAAAAGATTCCTCATTAATCATTGCAGTGGTTTTTGAGTTACAAAGATTACGTGAGTGGATGGTGGGATGGACCAGGGGTTGATTAAAAAATAGACCTTAACCTTCCGGTAGATAAAACTTATCTATTCAAAAAGATTCCTCATTAATCATTGCAGTGGTTTTTGAGTTACAAAGATTGCGTGGGTGGATGCTGGGATGGACCAGGGGTTGATTAAAAAATAGACCTTAACCTTCCGGTAGATAAAACTTATCTATTCAAAAAGATTCCTCATTAATCATTGCAGTGGTTTTTGAGTTACAAAGATTGCGTGAGTGGATGCTGGGATGGACCAGAGGTTGATTAAAAAATAGACCTTAACCTTCCGGTAGATAAAACTTATCTATTCAAAAAGATTCCTCATTAATCATTGCAGTGGTTTTTGAGTTACAAAGATTGCGTGAGTGGATGCTGGGATGGACCAGAGGTTGATTAAAAAATAGACCTTAACCTTCCGGTAGATAAAACTTATCTATTCAAAAAGATTCCTCATTAATCATTGCAGTGGTTTTTGAGTTACAAAGATTGCGTGAGTGGATGCTGGGATGGACCAGAGGTTGATTAAAAAATAGACCTTAACCTTCCGGTAGATAAAACTTATCTATTCAAAAAGATTCCTCATTAATCATTGCAGTGGTTTTCGAGTTACAAAGATTGCGTGAGTGGATGCTGGGATGGACCAGAGGTTGATTAAAAAATAGACCTTAACCTTCCGGTAGATAAAACTTATCTATTCAAAAAGATTCCTCATTAATCATTGCAGTGGTTTTTGAGTTACAAAGATTGCGTGGGTGGATGCTGGGATGGACCAGATATTGAAGTACTAATACGCCCATAACCTTCCACAGACGATGACGAACAAATTAAAAAAATAATTAATCAAATCCATTCAGCCGTTCGTGAGTTATAGCGGTACAAGGCACAGACATTTTCAGCTTTATATATATGATGACTGGAGGAGCAGGGAGCCTAGGAGGACCAGGTTGGGGTCTGTGAATAAGACTGTTCGAGACGCACCACCCATTTAGCGGACTAACTTGTAAATAATTACAATTATAAAATAAAAAAAAAATACTAAAATAAATTTTTGGTAATTTTTGTTATAGCAATATCAAATTACTGAATTCAAGATGGAGCCGTGCAACTCAAGTCCTTGCGAAATGTACGATTTAAAAAATTTGAAAGTCAAATTGAACGAGAAATGTAACGTGATTGTTGATTGCGACTCAACAATTAGAAAAGATATGGACAAAATTCAGGTATGTATTGTGCGAGTGTAATAAAGATTTTGTATAATTTTCAGAACTATTTTATTTCACTTCACCGAGAGTTTTCACCGAAATTTCATTTTTCCGGATTCCCTTATTCCAAAAATGAAAAACATTTGCTGTCCGTCTGTGTTAGTGTATGTGTCTGTCTACAAAAATATAGATGGACACGAAGTTGAATGTGTTAGGGGGGTGGCTTCAGCACAAAAACTCTAATAATTTTCGTTGTGATGAATATATCGACATGAAAGTTTATATGAAGGGTACAGGGAAAAAAGGGGGTAAGTCAAACTTTTACAAAATGGAGAAAATTGAATTTCTAATTATAAAACTCTGTAGCACATACTAAATGGAGGTAGGTATCTTTAACGAAAATAAATTGAAATTCCAAGTTTTGCTCATTGTCAGCTTGGTAAAATAATTTTTAAGGCCAAAAAGTTCCTTTAAAAAAAACTAAAAATGAAAAAGCAGCCTAACTCCCATCTGAGCCGGGAAAAAAAGGAGGTCTTACCGTCAATCGTGGGTCAATTTCTTGAAGAACTTCTGTGCTTTCGGACCGCAGAATTTCGTAAGACTGATAATGTCCTTGTATTTTGCTTTTGAAATGGGGATGGGATCTCGGTAGCTAATATAGTTCTGTAGCTTTCAAAAGAAACCGTTGCGGTCGGGTGAAGTTCCGTATACATAGAAAACAATTTTTTCACATTAAGTTCCGAAGGTAAATATTTTTTTTTCGAATCGTGAAGAATATAGTGGCTGAGCCGACCTTTAAAACTTTTTATTTGTCGAGTTATCAGCGATTTCGTATCTTGATTAAGCTTCCGATTAATCGAGCTGTGTTGTCCCCTTTTATCGTGGGGAGCACCGCCAGTTTCTTTGAGATAGAAAGGGTACTTCGAGCAGCAGAGCCCTCTGTTGAGAATCTGACTTATCTCCTTCTTTCCCGGCACCGCTTGACTTACCTCCTTCTTTCCCTGCATGGCAAAAGTTTAAGCGCTTGTAGATCCCTGACTAGCCCCTTTTGTCCCTGTTTCGCCTCACCACAATGTTCTACTTGTTATTCTGAATCGATTGAGTACCCGCGCGCCATTTTTCAAAAAAATTGACTTACTCCCTTTTTTCCCTGTACCCTTCATATGTGAATTTAAAATCTCATTAGAATGACAGTTATGAATTTTCAGCGGAATTCTCAACTCAAAAAACCCAATAATTGTCTTATAAAATGTATCGACATGAAATTTTATATTTAAATTTAAAATTTCATAAGAATGACAGTTATGCATTTTCAGCGGAATCGGCCGAAGGAAAGGGATGATCAAAGGGAAGCTCAACTCAAAAAAACCAATAACTGCCGAAGTAATGAAGCAGTTATAAATTTTCAGTGGAATCTCCTAAAGGGAAGAGGGAATCAGAGGGGCTCAACTCAAAAATTCAATAACTGCCGACGTAATGAATGCATCGACATATAATTTCATATGTATGTAAATTCAATACCCCATAAGGTTGTCATATATTAATTTCAAGCGAATTATGCTAGGAGAGAGAATAGGAATAAAGGAGATGGGAGAACAGAAACTCTGCTGTAACTGCCGACATAATGAGTGAAAGCTAGAAATTTAGTGTGATGATTCAAAATTTCCCATGTAATTTAAATATTTATTTTTAGCCGAAATTTGAAGTACATTCCGATGATTCATTTATTTTATCTCATTATTAAAAAAAAGTATGTTGATGAGGTCACAGAACTGTCTGTTTTTGTGTACTATTTTCTGTACAATGGAATGTAGGCTAATTAGTATTTGATACAAGGCAGGGTATGTAGCTTCTATTTAGGAATTTGCATTAGAGAGAGAAACAATTTTAATTTTGAATTAATTCTTGCTTAAATTTGGTATAAAATTTATCTCATTACACTGGACTGCTTTATTAGACTGATTCAGTTCAGTTGGTTTAATATGCATGGAAAATGTATGTTTATAAATTGAAATGAATTTTCTACAAAAAGGACAGAAGTTCACTAAACTAAAGTATTGGAGGGAAATGAACAATTTACTTTCCCCACTATATGATTTATAGGAGAAGTTATATAACGTAGGTCGGTGAATCATGCCCACGGATAGCTCATTACGGGGAAATCTGTGGTCACGGGGAATAAATTGGTGAGACTAAACTCGTAACTTTTCAGGGCAGCACTTTTTTACTTCTGCATTAATCATGTAAATCCAGTTTTTGGAATAAATAAATTATGTTTGCATCATTATTAATCATATACCTTCTAAACCTATAGGAGTGAACAAAATGAATATTGTTAATCCTTTCTTGGATTTCCCCTTAGTTACCTAATCATTTCCCATCACTTACCTAATTACTTACCCAATTATTTACCATACTTTTTGAAATACTCGTGAATGATGCCTCTCTTAACCGAAAATGCCCTCTTTACTTGGAATAGTCTGGCGTAGTGAATAAATGGTTAAATGCAGTTATCTCGTGAATAATTCTTCAAAGAAGTAGATTAAATTGATTTAACCGAGAACATACACAATTTTACGAGATACCAAGAAACCCACATCTTAATAAGTCCGAAAGTATTAGAGTTCTGAGCTGCCAACTTCTTCACAGTGCGCAGATGGCTTGGGAGATCATCACAGTTAACTCATTTAGGACATTTTAAGACGTATTCCCTGTGACCATAGATATGACGTATAGGGAAAGTTATAAAATCGGTCAGAAATTCGATGTGGCATTTTCATCGGAATCTCATGTTTCCGAAAATAAAGAAAAAAAGAAGGTCATCGGTGATTCACAGGCCTTGTACTTCCCCAGCTCGCATTGCAACAAAAATGACTTGCATAGACTTGCATTGACGAACCGTCAGTACTCCCTAGTACCACACTATATTTTGTGACCATAAATTGTAAGTCCCTTTCCTCTACTCCCCTTCTATACGGCCGATTTCCTGAAAAATTTATAGATGCCGTCCAGTCGACCATTTGCGTTAATATTCAATAGTTTACTTAAATTTTTTGAGTTGGGGCCTCTTCCCTAATCCCCCTTTTTTAGTCGATTTGGCTGAAAATCAAAAGTTGTCGTTGTTAGAGGGTTTTGGATTCACATATAAAATTTCGTATTCATACATTCATTTTATTGGGAGTTAATTGTCAACGTTTTTAAAATTCGCCCTGAGGAGCTACCACTGGGTGGCCTTCCTCTCTCTAGCCACTCAAAGCAATTATCCAACTTGTCCTCCTTGCCACCAGATTTTTAAGTATAACAAGTAAAATTAATTGAAAAATAATAATAATAACAAAACCAACTGATTAGACCTTTTATTTACTTCAATAATCATATTCGTTATACATTTTCCCCATAGGTGTCGCTCATGCTGGTGCATCCTTCTCACAGACACACACACAGTCATTTTTCACTCCCATATTTGGAATCTGAAGACCGGAAAACATGAAATTCCGTTCAAAACTCATCATTGAATTTTTGACAGTTTACATAACTTCCCCTATACCCCTGGGGAAGTAAAACTTTGGATAGCCAGCAAATGGTTTCTACAATTATGGACATTTTCTGACACTCGTCCTCTTCCGCCTTAACCTGACTTCCCATAGGGTCCTCCGATGGACGACATGCTCAAAGCATTTGAAAAAGTTTCAGTGAGGATAATACTACACCAGGCTCCATGTGATGCCTATCTGAAAATGAAATGTATATATATATATATATATATATATATATATATATATATATATATATATATATATATATATCGACTTTTCATTCAAAATGTTAATTGTTTTATGAATTTATTTATTTTATTCTTAAGGTTGAATTTACCGGAGAAAAAAATGGCATGACTTTGGCAAGAGGAAAAAAAGCGTGCTGCGGTATGAATTTGTTTAAAGAAAAAATTGAATGTCCTCTAAAAGCGGTAAATACAAATACATTATATTACATTACATACATTTATATATTACAATTTATTGGTGTAACGAACTGGAAGTCAATCAACAAATTTTAGATACAAATTTACCCTTTAATATTTTTTTTGTTCAACTGTTGCCACATTGATCTCAAGCAATGAGGTTCACCACTGAGTGATTTTCTTCCCTTTTTTTGGTATTTTTTGTGACTGATGCCCGGGCATCAACGCGCTCTTTTTGTCGCTCTGGAGGACATGAGCTTGACTCTATTGTGTGTGTCCTAAATTTTGCAAAACCAGGTTTAGTTATCTACAGTAGGGGGTCTTCAACAAGTACCTGACATCTTAGAGGCTCAGAATCATCGTTTAACGTCCAATCCGAAGGATGACGTGTTCAATGTTGTTTTTACCTGAGATAAAAAAAACCTAAGAGCCTCGGTCTACCGATGCCTTCTATTATATATATAAATACATTAAATAATAAATAATAATCGAAAATTATGAATTTTGTATTGAGAAGGCATCCGAATCGACGGAGGGGGGAAAGCTCGGTCTGGATATACAATACAAATATACAATATATATACAATACAAATATATTATATATATAATATATACAAATATATATATATAAATAAGTAATTAGATTTATCAGTCCAACATATTTTTTTTATTTTTACCACAACTAGTTTCGGCAATTTGCCATCTTCAAGTGGTGAATCTTTCTAGAGAAGAGGTCAAGGGACACGTTCGACACTGTCCAGCTGGTCCCTGATACTCGAACGTGTCTTTTGACCTCTTCCCTAGAAAGATTCACCACCTGAAGATGACAAATTGCCGAAACTAGTTGTGGTAAAAATTAAAAAATTATGTTGGACTGATAAATCTAATTACTTATTTAACAAGTTAGTCCACTACATCTGCCTACCACCAAGTAATATATATATATAAACCTATATACAAAATTGTATCACATACCCAATTACAATGTTATGTTTTACCGGTAATCAAGTTATATTATTTTTATTAACACATTAGGATTATTTTACAATAAAAATAAAAAATAATGTCTCTTATTTGTACAATTTGCTTTTTAGGGTAAGCATATGGTATCAGATGACGAATGGATTCTGGAAAATCCATACAAAGCAATGCTCGGGGCGGCAGTCGGAAAGATCACAGGAACGGGTAAAGTGAAGAGTTCTGCTGGGGAATGTTGTCATAAAGTGGAGGCAACCGTAGCTCGTGTTTAGCCGCTAAACGGACAATGTTCTCTCTTTTGGCGGCAAGAAATCTGGAGGTGCGTCAATATTATAGTTACAGAGTGTACATGATCCAAAAATGGAAAAGAACTGAGTTGGCCCAAAAAAGTATCGAAAAAAAGTCGTCGCTGAATCACTGGCTATGTACTTCCCCAACACGGATTATTCAGTTATGTTTTTGCTCCCCCTTGAAAGCCAATTGACCATTGTATTTACATAAGAAATTTCATATCAATACATTCATTACAGCGACAGTTGTTAGAGTTTTTGTGTTAGCTTTCCCACTAATTTCCTCTTCCCTTCGTCCGATTTGACCGAAAATCAGTAGATGTCGTTCTTAGAGGATGAAATATGTAACCCGATTGATTGACTCTTTTCTATGTCACCAATAAAGTCCTACACCCAGATCACAATATTCTCACTGTCAATGATTTAATCCAAATTCCATCCTAAACATTCCACAGAAACCTGTCTTCTCATTCAAATATCCTCGCACAAGCCCTCTCACTCTCATCCTGGCAATCCTCATCGCAGCTTGAAGAGAAGATGGCCTCGCGATCTTCTCTCTGTAAATAGTAGCAAGGACGTTTTTGTTATTAATTTGGGAGACTCGGACCTCTCCGCTCCTCCTGAGGTAACCACTGACTGTAATACTTAAATTGACTTTACATGAGCAGCAAAAAAAGCAAAGCGCAGCAGCAGCAAATGCACGCTGTGGTTTCTGTGCTTTTAGTATTAAACGACTCACATCCAATAGCGAGCATTTGCTGCTGCTGCGCTTTGCATTTTTACTGCTCATGTAAAGTCAATTTAAGTATTTAGCACGGGAAATTTGAAGATCCTATTGGTAACTTGCAAGCAATCCATTTTTAATAAAAACAATTTTTTAAGTTTATTTAATTTTTATCTTGGTTTTTTGCTCTGGTCAGAGGGGGGGCACGCGCCGGTATATTTCCACCATAACTTATTACACCATAAAGACGATACCAATTAATTTTCAGTAAAATTAGCAAAAGGAAGAGAGACTTAATACAAAAACTGTAATAACTGCCGATGTAATGAATGTACTGATATTAAATGTAATAAGATAATTATAAATTTTCCACAAAATCGACCGAAAAGAAAAATAGAATCAGAGGAGAGAGGACATGAAATATAATATGACAATTCAGAAGTCAACCATTGATTTTTAGCAAGAGAGTGAAAACAGTCGATCATTTCATGCTGGGGAGGTACACTGTCGGTGATTCTTCGACAACTTTTTGGTTTTCTATTGGATATTTTTTTTTATTATCGATATTGTTATTTTAACCTATATTACTTGATTACTTTTCCAATGTATCTCTATTTGATTCTTGTTTCATTACAGGTCTTGGTGCAGCAGTTTTTAAAATGTTCAATTTTTTTTATAACTCCTGAGTAAAAAATAAAAATAAATAAAATGTTTTTTTTTTATTATTATTATTTTTTTTTTTATTCTGTTCAAATAATGACAATATATTTTTACTTCTCTAGTTATACAAAGTATATATATAATTTGTCGAAAATTGGAGTTTTCAAAGCAATTTTATGTTATCCGACCACGAACACGATAACTACTGATAGAATGAATGTATAGCCACGAAATTTTATATGTGAATCCAGAACCCATATAACGATGACATATATTATTTTCAGCCATATCGGTCCAAGGGAAGGGGGGGATTAGGTGGGAAACTTAACATAAAAACTATAATAACTGCCGATGTAGGAGCCGCTATATTCGACTATTGAATATAATTAGCACATCGGTTGACTGGTTTTGGAGGTAGAGCGAAGAGATAATTTAGATAGATTGATTCGTTCTGGGGAAGTACATTGCTGGTGATTCACCGCCGTATTTTTTCAATTAATAAATCACTGTCTGAAATATTCGAAAAAATCCCATCCACAAGTTTTTTTGTTGTAAAAAAACAGAAAACTTAAACTATATTATATTATAATTTACTGTGCCATCATTACTAAGGCCCGGTATGAGTCATAATAATAATAAAGTTATTTCTGTTAAATCAATATATGGTGATAGAATATGTCAAAAGAAATTATTTATACATTAAGATATCTTATAAATTAGATTTATAACTAATTGAGTCTAAGACATCTATGATTAGTAGTAATAACAAAACTATTAAAAAAAGAAAAATGAAATTAATAAAAACTGAACAAATTAATACTTAAAAATATGAGTATATAAAAAAAATGTATTATAAAACATTTTTCAATTTATTAAATTTAAGATAACTACTTTTCAAAAAAACTCATCGGAAGTAACTATAACAATATATAAAAAAAATAAAATGGACAACGTCGCCAAATTTTTAAAAATCAAATTCGTTATACATTTTCCCCATAGGTGTCGCTCATGCTGGTCCATCCTTCTCACAGACACACACACAGTCATTTTTCAATTTTCGGAAGTGTCTTTATCCCAATGATGTTTCAGGACGTTCTTACGTCCCATCAACAGGACCGAGACATAGAAAAGAAAGAAAACAATGTATAACAATACATGAAAAATTATATATATACATATATATGTATACATTTATAGATTAATCAATTATAAATGAATGTATAAAGAAGTTTAAATAAATAAAAAATTATAAATGAATAAATAAAACAATAACATACATTGGACTGACCTTTAAGGGGTGAAGGAACTCTGTCCAAAAAATAAAAATTAAAGCTTTGTACCAAATAATGTTTTTTGGATACGAAACACGTTTTTTTTTTTTTTTTTTTTTTTTTTTTAATGTGATTATATTATTCTTTTTGAAGAGCGAGAATAAAATTCCGTTTCCGTGTAAAGGGTTTCCTCTAACGAACATTTTTAGTTGAAATTTAAATTATTTTATCTTTTGACTTCAAGAAGTGGGGAAGGGCATTAAATAAATTAATTTCTTTATGAGTTATAGTTTTTTCAAAAAGAGAAGAGCAATGTTTAGTTATTCGAAAGTCTTCTTTCGTCCTGGTATCGTAATCGTGACTAGTATTGTTGAGAGGGAAAATATTTCTATTTTTCCTAATAACCATTAATGTTTCAAATATAAACAACGATGTCAAAGGCAGGATTTTAAGTTGTTTAAATATTTCTGCAGCTTGTTCTTTGAGTAATATTGTTTATATTTCTTAATGCTTTTTTCTGAAGTCTGAAAATATTAATACTCGAGCTACATGAGCCCCAATGTATCAAACCGTAACTGATTATGGAATGGAAATAGGCGTAATGCTAGGTAAATAATTAACATAATTCTGTATTCGAAAATTCAAAATAATATACGTAACGAAACCCACATCAGCCGCTGTTTAAGCATTTATTTTTATACTTGTGGCATAATGAATAAATATTATATATATAATGTTATATTTATCTTACCAAATAAGTAGTCAAATAGAATTAAAATATGAAATTGATCTTTACTCCTAAGCGTAAAAAAAGAGATATAATAAATAAATTACCAATTATTCTACATAATTATATTTAACATTATCATTTTAGAACAAGCATCTATTGTTCAATTATACTGAAATATAAAAAATGTGTGTTAACATACAATTTTTACAAAATATGTAACATTATTGAAGTGCTGCTATCTGCCGAAACATGGAGTAAACTGACGGTGAGGTTGTGAGATGCTGCTACCTACGAACTATTATGAAACTACAAATTATCTCAGTGCATTAACTCTACAATATGATAATAATATACAATAATAATAATCTTTATTGATAGAACTGAGCCCAATATACAATTTACAATTAGTTAAGTATACTATTACTAATAATATGATAGAATTAAACAGAAAATAAACGATTTAATTTAAACCACATACATTTATTAATTTGATACAAAAGAATATAATGATAAAATATGAAAGAAATTAATAAAACAAAATTTAGAAGAAAATAAAAATATATATAAATAATTTAAAATATATATTAATATGATATCTAACATTTTCTACAGAGATATTGTGAAACATTTAATAAAAAAACAAAAGAAAACTTATGTTTTTTTAAAATATTTTCTATATCAAAAAATATATAATATATATATTATGTATAATATACGTATTATGTATAAAATATATAATATACATATTATGTTTAAAATATATAATATATATATTATGTATAATATACGTATTATGTATAAAATATATAATATACATATTATGTTTAAAATATATAATATATATATTATGTATAATATACGTATTATGTATAAAATATATAATATACATATTATGTTTAAAATATATAATATATATATTATGTATAATATACGTATTATGTATAAAATATATAATATACATATTATGTTTAAAATATATAATATATATATATATATATTATGTATAAAATATGGGAGTACTTTTGAGCCACGACTTAAATACTACAACATTTGTACCAGCTGAAGATTGTAGCAATACCGAATAATAATTGGAAAATAAATACTATTATTAATTGTATAAATTTCATTCTCCATTTTAGAATTTCACTTTCACTTATTTTCTGTGTATTGTAATTATTATTATTTTTTTTAAACTATTCTTTTATTATTATTAATTTGGCTGTTTTATCTGTATTCATGATATAGTTTTCTATATAAATCTTTTTATATTTTTCCTCTTAGTCTAAAACTACTTACAATTAGTATCTTTGTTTTTATTATTTACAGTATTCATTTTCCAAAATTATTTTAAACTAAGAGGAAAAATATATAATGATTTATATAGAGAACTATATCATGACTACACACATTAAACACCCAAATTAATAATAAAAATGTGAATTTATTTATTCAAATAGTAAGCTGATCAGTCAGAAAACTGAAGCATAATGTGTGTGGTCTATAAGAAATGTACGCTTCTGTAATATAGTTTTCACTCTGCCAACATCTTTTGAATGTGGATAATCAAAAAAATTGATAAAAAAAAAATTAAGAGAAATAAATTTATGTAGATTTTTTTGTTCCTCGAATGGCCATCAGTGTACCAGGACACTAAGATATCAATGGAAGAAATAAACAAAAACAAGTCAGATAACATGAAGATCGGTTGCAAAATAAAAATGTATTCTGACCTCTAACAGATTTTATTGTTTCATGCTATCCGGCTTTCGAGGTTCTTCTCATATTTCCGGCATGTTTTCCAGAGGTGTCTCCTTTTTTTTTTTTTTTTTTTTGACAATATTTCGGGACACTTTTACATCCTTTCTTCTGGTCAATATGAACCTATGTTCAAGAAGGGACGTGAAAGTGTCCCGAAATATTGCAAAAAAAGAAGACACCTCTGGAAAAAAATCAACATTTCAACATCCCAGAGAAGTTTAAGAAACAAGTTGCCTTCATTGTCAGGCAGTCTACAAAAAAACATTTGGTATAAAACAAACGTAAAACAGACATGAAAGTATAATAAAAAAATTAGTATAATATAAAAAAAATCAATGAATAAAATGAATAAACAAGCAAGCAAAGAATAAAGTAAATAAAAAAATATCCATTACATCTATTTAAGCTTTTGTTGCATATTTATTGATTTTATTCATTGCATTTATTTATTATATTTATTTAGTGCATATTAACAATTATTATATATTTTAGCAGTTAGACTATTACAGTCCCGGGCCTGGAGGATGTGGTCGGTGCCCATTACAAGCACATCCTCCTTATCAGGCCTCGCTTACTTCTCCAGGGCCCAAGATCTTTGCCTATAGAGAGACACCTGGTTTCGCCGTTCCTTGTCCCTT
Organism: Aradus depressus; assembly: GCA_963662175.1. Classification (NCBI taxonomy): domain Eukaryota; kingdom Metazoa; phylum Arthropoda; class Insecta; order Hemiptera; family Aradidae; genus Aradus; species Aradus depressus. The sequence goes on from OY759222.1 coordinate 6,755,914, forward strand.
GGTCTGGTTGGGAGGCCCACTGGGTGCCCCCGGGTCCTGGGCGGGGTTTCCGTCTGGCTCCCCCCTTCGCCTCCCGCGGGGATCCCTTTTACTGTTACACTACCTAGGCACTCATAACCAATATGGTTGACATGCCTTAAAAAAAAAAAAAATTAGACTATTAGACTGCTTTATTTCCTTTTTTTTTTTTGTTAAATGATTGGTTCTTGTAGGCTGCCTGACAATGAGGGCAGCCTTCAAGACTGACTACCTTAAGATAAAATCAGTGAGGTGTGACGCTACATTTTAATTTTGAACCTGTGAGACATGTCATATACAATTTTTTACTACCCCAGTTATACGATGTATAGGGGAAGTTATGTCAATCGGTCAAAAATTCGATGTGGAGTTTTCAACGGAATTTTATGCTTTCAAACTTCTACATTCCAAACATGAAAAAAAAAAAAAAAAAAAAAAAAAATGCTGTATTTCCATGCGTTTGTGAACACGATAACTCCCGATAGAATGAATGTATCAACATGAAATTTTAAATGTGAACCCAGAACCCTCTAACGACTACACCTATTGTTTTTCAGCTAAATCGACCAAAAGGAAAGGGGGGATTAGAGGGGAGTCTTAACATAAAAGCTCTAATAATTTCCGATAGAATGAATGCATCGAAAAAAAATTTTTTATATGCATTCAAAATTACATAAGGACGACAATTATTATTTTTCAGCAGAATCGGCAGAAGGGAAGGTTGATCAAAAGGGGCTAAACTCAAAAATCCCAATAACTGCCGATGTAGTGAATATATCGACATGAAATTTCGTATTTAAATTCAATAAGGATGGCAGCTACTTTCCAGAGTAATTGGTCGATGGGAAGAAGTAGATCAGATAAAAGGCACTCGACTCAAATACCTTGAAAATTGTTGATGTAATGAATGTATCAACACATGTTTAGTTTCAGCCCAACGATTGGTTTTGAAGGGAGAGCGAAAACTTATTTGATTAATTCGTACTGGGGAAGTACATAGCAGGTGATGACTTTTTTTTTTGTTACATAACTTCTTCTAATCTGAAGATATTGTTATTTTTAATGGCCAAATTCACCAACTTGCTGGTCTTATTTAAACATGTTCTTTAAGTAATATGTTTAGTGTCTCACATTTAGGAGATTTAACGCTAGTTTAAATCGAGAATAAAAAGCAAAAGGAGGGAGATTATCTCCAAGACAGAATACATTAAAATTGTGAGAAAGGTTCGAGTTGCAGGTAGCCGCATAGCGTAACGCGAGGGGGGAGAGAAGGGGGAGGGGCAGAGAGCGCGGGCGCGGCAAAAACTGAACATTTGACCCGCGACTCGCGCCACCGCCACGTCAGCTCATGTCGCAGCCCTTCTAGGAACATCGCAACTCGGACAACAAACCGTTGCAATAATGCAGCCAATATTACTCATCGGCCTCCTAGTTGCATTGGGTAAGTATCGGCAAAAAAAACATAGACTTTTTTTTTTTTTTTAATCAAAGCGGTAATGCATTTTTTTAAAAATCTTTATTTATTTATTAACAATCGGTTTATAATCATAAGAAAATGTATTGGCTGGTAATAAGAAAAAAAAGAAAATGGTAGTAAGAAAATATATATTATACAGAATCGTCGGTAAATCACTTACAATGTACTTCCCCAGAAAGAATGTTTACACTCTCTCTCCAAAACCAATTGATGGCATGTCAATAGACTAACATTTAAGCTTCTAAACTAAATTTTTCTGTAGATACATTCATTACATCGGCATTTATAAGGCTTTTGAATTGAGGCCTCCTCTATTCCTTTCCGCCGATTTGGTGGAAAATTAATAGATGCAGTCCTTAAGGGTTTTTGAATTTAGATATAAAATTTCATGTCGATATATTCATTACATCACCAGTTATTAGAGTTTTTGTATTAAGCTCCATTGGTCCGTCTCTCTCGCCGATTTATATGAAATTAAAAGGTGTCGTCCTTATGAGATTCTAGATACACATACAAAATTTCGTGTCAATACATTCATTCTATTGGTAGTTATCCTGCCTCTGTAAGGACCAATTTGCTCTAAAGTTATTATGTCTAGGCCCTTCGTTCTTTTTCGCCTATTTGCCTGGTCTTACGGACCTCGTTATAAATTTCATGTTTCTCAAAATCTCAATCCTTCGATAAATTTGGCTGAAAAACCATTAGGTGTCATCTTTATTGATTTATGAATCAATACACAAAACGTCGTAACGATACTCTCAATACATTGGCAGATATTAGGATTTTTGTGCTGAAAATAGACTCCCCTCCTATAGTTCACCCCTTCCCATTGGCCGATTTAGCTGAAAATGAAAAGATTGTCATTTTTATATGGTTTTGTATCATTTCCAGACGATACCCCCTCAATAATATCCCCCCTCCCCTCCGCCTCCTCTATCTTTTGGTCAATTTAACTAAATGGGTAGGTAGGTACACATATGAAATTTGTACACAGATTCTTGATTTTTTTTTTCATTTTTGGACTCAGGTTGTTGGAAAAAATTAAATTTCGGTGAAAATTCAACATCAAATTAAATTTAATGTCAAAATGATTAAATGATGATGATTTTGATGTCACAAATTTTGTGACTATCTTATTCTGGTATATAATCTAAGGGGTCTTATTCTACTACAAATTCTTATTCTTAATCTACTACTAATCTTATTCTACTACAAATAACTGAGGATGTAAAAATGTATTTATCAAAATATTTTGTTTCATACTGCTTTACATATTTTGTCCATAATTGGATGTTTATTTGTTAACTAATTAATAAAGTGACATAAATTCATAAGAAACCATTCAATAGATGTTTAATCTATTTAAATTTTTTATTGAATAGAAATTTAAATTTATTGAAATTAATTTATCTACACAAAGTTTAGTAAGAATATTTAGGAGAGCATATGTAAGTCAACTATTGAATATTAGCGAAACCGACTCGTTTTGGAGGGGGAGCGAAAAGTTAATTGATTGATTCGTTCTGGGGATGTACATAGCCGGTGATTTACTAACTTTTTTTTTTATTTATTGAGAGTTGCACTTCAACCTTTATGCGCTCCTGCCCCCCCCCCCCCCCCCCCCCCCTCATATAAAATGCAGTTGAAGGAAGCCAAATGCCACATTTTATGAGCCTCTTAAAAGTTGGTTAAGAATCCATTCGCGTCCACACTAGAATATGTAAACACAATTTTATGTGGTCATATAATATCCGTTCGACTACATTCTTACAATTTGTTTCCTCCAACACAGAACACTAAAATACGAATCATTTTTATAGTCTCTGGGAACATTTATGACATTGTATATGAAAGGTGAAATTTATTTGTTTATTTTTACAAAAGAACCTTATATAGTTGAACCTCGAACGAAACTACTTTTATCTTGAAGAATGCCGATAATTATATAAATATAAAATTTCGTGTCGATATATTCATTATATTGATTGAGTTATAAGGGTTTTTGTGTTGAGGCTCCACCTCTGATTTCCCCCCTTCCCTTTGGAAGGTTTTGCAGAAAAATTATGTGTAGTCCCTATGAAGTATTAAATTTACACATAAAATGTATTATGTTGTATAAAACTTCTTGTCGATACATTCATTATAACGCCAGTTTTTGTGTTATGCTTGAGATTGACAATCAATTGTTATCCTCTTTATGGAATTCTGGACATTATATATATATAAAAGTATTTAAAATTACTTTAAAATAAACATTTTTGAGAGCATGAATTTTGGTTATGTTTTTTGTTTGAAACCCGAACAGCTGATCTACCAAACCTCTAAAATAGGTCTTAGTGATACTTTCTTATTTGAAACATTTTAGGTTCAGATATTCCGCTCTCGTGTTTTTTTTCTTAGATGTTATAAAGAGATATCTCTCTTTTTATTTCGAAGTCGAAAATAATAAAATTTAATGATTCCAAGATTGATCAAGAGATAGGACCTGTTTGAACAAGGTTCAAATATTTCCATTTTGATCTTTTCGGCATATATTATACATATATACATATATATAATGTCATATCGAAACATTCTTAACCATCGCTTAACATCCCGTCCGAAGAACAGCCTCTCTGTATGTATATACAATGTCATATCGATACATTCTTTATCGGGAGTTATATATAAAATTGCATGTCGATATATTCATTCTATGAGAAGATATCGTGTTCATAGACACACAGACACTTTTTTTTTAATTTCTGGAAACGCAGGGACAAAAAACATAATGTTCCAGAAAAATTATGTGTTGTCCCTATGGAGCATTAAAGATACACATAAAATGTATTAGGTATATTATATAAAATTTCTTTTCGATACATTCATTATAACGCCAGTTTTTGTGTTATGCTTGAGATTGACAATTATTAGGTATCCTCTTTATGTAATTCTGGACATCGATACATTTTTTACCATCGCATAACATCCCATCCGAGGAACAGCTCTCGGTTTTTTCACCTCCAAAGTTCAAAATACATATATTGTATAAATAAAAGAGTTGATATATTGAATGAGAGGGGACTAGCCCAAAGTCCCTGTGACAAGAATATTTATGTAGCTAAAATGTGTACAGGGAACAGAAAGTTATGCCCGTATAAGTTTCCCACATAAATTATGCAAAATATTATTCTGTATATATTGGAGTGTCCGCCATATTGTCTATACAAACAAAACCTACTTATGTATACCCCACCTTCAAAGTATTTAGATTCCGTGCTTACCTGTTAATGGGTTCGTACATCACAGTTCGTTTTACTTCCCCAAGTAAAGGAAGTATGGAGAAAGTTATGTAAATTAACGAAATTTCATGTTTTCAGACCTCCTGATTCCAAAAAAAGTGTCTGTCTGTGAACACGATAACTTCTGATAGAATGAATATATCGACACGAAATTATATTCCATTCAATTATTTATTAGCCTTTGGGAAATACATCTTTTAGGCTCAGGGTTCGGCCTGATATATACATTATTCAGTAAAAAAAATAAAAAATAATAAATGAAAATAGAAAGATACTTCCCAGTACAATTTAATGCAAGTTTGGGCTAACTATCAATATTTGAGTTAATTGTGACTTCTGAATCTTGATACTAAATTTTGTGTCGTTCGGTACGTAGGCTCTTATTAGGGTATTTCCGTTGTATCGATTTTGTGAAAAACTAATAGGTGCCATCAGAGTGTTTTGAAATTAAATATAAAATTTCATATCCGATAAATTCATTGATTGGCAGTTATTAGGATTTTTGAGTTGAGACCCATGACCCTCCCCTCCCCTCCCCGCTGATTCTGCTGAAAATTAATAGATGCCGTCCTTATAGGGTTTTTGATATACATATGAAATTTTGTGTAAATTCATTGATTACAACGGCAGTTATTACAGTTTTAGTGTTTAACCTCTCCCGTCTCTTTGGCCGCAGTTATTGGGCTATTTGAGTTGAGCCCTATCTCTGATCTCCCTCTTCCTTTCAGCCAAATCCGCTGAAATATAATAGGTGTTTTGAATGTTATGGGTTTTGAATGTACAGATGAAACATCGTGTAGATACATTCATTCTATCAGGAGTTATTGTATTCACGCACAGAGACAGACTGGCATTTTATTTTATTTTATTTTCTATTTTGTAATCAAAAGTAAAAATTTCTGAGCGATAACATAACTTCCTGTATACTTCTTATAGGTGGGATAATAACCGATATGAAATATCATGAAATCTTAAGCTCCTCCTGGAAGAATTTATACAATACATATGGGCTAATGAGAAGGAATTATCTAACGGAGGCGAGGGCACCGGTAGCTCAGTGGTATCCTTGCTCGCTTACGAAGCTCAAAATAGTTTATTTTATCTGGGAGGTAAGATAACCTTGAGCACGCCGTCCTTCGGACGGGACGTTAAGCGATGATACCGAGCCTGTAAAATGTCAGGTACCCGTTAAAGACCCCTACCTAGGTAAATTAAGGGTAATTTAGTACTCCCATAATAGAGTCAGGCTACTGTCCACCACAGTGACGAAAGAACACTCTGGTAGTAGGCGATATGACCTTGTAGTTATAGTATGAGTCTCAATAACTAATTAACTCTAACCGACGCTACACCCGGAATTTTTATACAGGGTGGCCCAGATAAGCGGGCCACAAGTGAAATAAATCCTAAACGGTTAGAGATATCAAAATTGTGCATGGGTCTAAGGTTGTAGCACTCGCCGAGAGCTATAGTATGAGGTCCTCGAAAAGACAAAAATGACCCTTTTAATGGCTCAAACAGCCCTTCGAAGGGCGAGGTTCCCTTTTGACCCTTATGTTTCATTACATTTTATTAAAGTACTAAAGAAACAAGGAAGAACTGTGCAAACAGATTTTTGTTACGTCAAGTAGTTCTCGGAAAAAAAACGTTTAAAGTTGCACGTTTTTCTATTCTGAAGTTATTAAATTCCAACAAACTACCACCGCTTATTACTCATGTATTTTGATGCAAAGGAATTAGAAAGGTATTAGAGAAGTTTAAGGATTAAGAGAGAACGACTTACAGTGATAAGGAATTACTTATTAACAGCATTTGCAATGTACTCCTCTAGCGAAATTGTGGATATGGTGTTGGTGACTGGTAAGTGCGCGGAAAATAATAACTTCAGAATAAGAGAAACGTACAATTTTAAACGTTTTTTTTTTTCCGAGAACTACTTGACGTATCAAAAATCTGTTTGCACAGTTCTTCCTTGTTTCTTTAGTACTTTAATAAAATGTAATGAAACTTAAGGGTCAAAAGGGAACCCCACCCTTCGAAGGTCTGTTTGAGCCATTAAAAGGGTCATTTTTGTCTTTTCAAGGCGCCATACTACAGCTCTCGGCGAGTGCTACAACTTTAGTCCTATGCACAATTTTGATATCTCTAACCGTTTAGGAGTTATTTCACTTGTGGACCGCTTATCTGGGCCACCCTGTATATATTCCAAATCCATCTTATTTCTAAAATTATCTTACAAGTTACCAACCGGCTTAAAGTTACCAACCTGCTTAAAGTTACCAACCAGGCAAGAAGCTAGTTTGTGATTAACTAAGTTTACTCTCTCCCTTTTAAATCTTCTCCTCATTTGGCCGATTTAGCTAAAAATCTAAATAATCATATGCAAAACTTGTAATTTATGGTCTATTTCTCAAGATCCTTCGAGTTGTTACATGAGATGTATTCAGCTATGGGGCAGTAACGACAAATCGTATATCATGTGTTATGACAAACGACCTTCTAACCTTACAAATTACTTTTGAGACATCTTGAAATTGTGGCAAACTCAACATTACTTGAGAGTTGAGGAATCCATTTTTTAGAAAACATGATGGAACCATTTCTAACGATAATATTATACTGTATGATATATATATCTGTCTGAGTACTGAGCTCAAGATCGCGGGTTCGATAACCTTGAACACGCTGTCCTTCGGATGTTAAGCGATGGTCCCAAGCATGTACGATGTCAGATACTCTTTGAAGACCTCGTATCTTTGATAACTAAATCTGGATATGAAACATTTAGGACTCATTGTCCACAAGAGCGCTCTGGTAGTAGGAAATGTGACTTCATAGTAAAGTTTAGTACGTAGTTAGTAAATTTACAGATATATTTTTACAACTGTATAAGAAATAAATACAACAAACAAATGTGCTAAGAGAGAGATAATGGAAATGTAAAAATGTCAAGACGGGAGAAATCACCCAGTGGTGACACTCCCTACACGCATAGCAACAAAATTGAATATATATTGGGGTACTTTTTTTTTTTTTTTACAATAAAAGAAAAGTAAAAAAAAATCGTCGGTGAATCGCCGGCTATGTATTTCCCCAGCAAGAATTTATCAATCACGTTTGAGCTAAAACACAATATTTGACTTGACTGGTGGCTTCTGAATTCCCATACTAAATTCGACACATTCATTACATTGGCAATTATTAGGGTTTTTTGTGTTAAGCCTCCAGTAGGGGAGAATAGTATGTTTAGTATTAGTATGTTCGGCCGTCCTAGTAGGACAGGGTGCCCCACCGCGCACTACTGGCTTTGTACCCAGCACAAATCACCGGCTTTGTACTTCCCCAGCACAAATCACCCGCTTGGATGTCCGCCATCTTGCGCATTAGCCCTGCGCCAAAACATACTATTCTCCCCTACTGCCTCCCCCCTATTCCCCCCTCCCTTTTGACCGATTTGAATGAAAATCAATAGATGTCGTCTTAGATGTTTATGGATACACATATAAAAATTCGTTTGGATGTATTCATTCTATCGAATGTTCTCGTGTTCACACAGACAGACATACTTTTTTCATTTTTGGAATCAGGAAAAAATGAAATTCCGTTCAAAACTCATCAAATTTTTGACCGATTACATAACTTCCCATATATTTCGTATAGCTGGAAGTAAAAATAGAGAAATTATGAAATATATGTGACGTGGCCAAAACAGAACTTTCTTAAACCAACCACTTTTTTACAGATCACTCCCCCCCCCCCCCCCCTTCCTCCACCCTCAAATTAATTTCATTCTAGCATTACTGGGTATAAGAAAGTAGTCACTCTTAGGTTGAAACATAAAAAACCGCTGACACATTACTGGATTGAAAGATATTGTAAACTCCCTGTCAGTATAATGTCCTCTGTGATATTTATAATGAAAACTGTGATATTTTTCAAAGGATTAGATTTATTATCCAATATCTAAATTGGATAAGTTGTCCAACCAATGAGAAGGGGAGATTTCCAGGAGGGTCCACGCCCACTGGATAATGATTGGATGAATTACGGACGGACGGTTTTGAACCAATGAGAGTCCTCTCGAGACCGGTGACCGATGTTGAAAACAGTTGTCTGAAAGGTTTTTTTATTAAATATTTTTACTTGTTGCCTTTCACAATAAATTAAAAAATGAATAAAATTTTGAATAATAAAAAAAAATTTAAGTTAATTAACTCTATAATTTTAAAAATAAAATAATCTACCATATGGTTGAGTGAAGCTCTTAAAAAAATGAAAAACATATGTTATAAATAACTCTGTAAAATTTTCAAACTACGTTACTTGCACCAATCCAAAAATCCAAAAGTCTCCCGGTGTGATTCTGAAAATTAAGATTATTAAATATTGTGTCCCGATAACGATTGGCGCTTATCTCAAAGGTGTTGATTCGCAAGGCCTATGAGTTTTGAAATGTGAATTTCATTGAGAGAGATTTTGGGGAATTAAAAAGAGATTAAAACATGGTTATGAATTTACAAATATTGGAAAAATTTATTTATAATTTGCTGATCAGCCATTTAAAAAAAAAATATAAAGGTTACTCACGTTCATGACGCCATTGAACTAAATTAAAAATTAACATTATTTACATACAAATATTAAACAAAAAAATTTACATCCTCCATCAGTTCGCCTCTTTTCAATGTTACTTTACATTCTATTCCACTTTCCACCACTTTTTCAAGAGTTATAACTTTTAAATTAGACACCTCGGAACACAGGTTTGTCCTATACAAAGACTGGAGGACAACTGCCTTACACCTTCGAAATGGTAGCTTGATATTGTCTTTCCGTCGCTGTTTTGTTTTCTTGAACTTGATAATTTTCAACTTTACAAAGTTTTTTTGCGTCTTCTTCCTTCGTTTCTTTTTCTTCTTTCTTATTAAATATTCTTTTAATTTTCTGCGGTTTTGATTTTCAATTGGACTCCTACTTTTTTCAAAAACAGTATTCAAACTTCGGTGAAATACACTTTCGGATCATTCTACAGCCTTGGATTGGATCCGTCCTCTATGATTGGATCATTTTTGGAACAGGCTTCCTTTTCAAAATTTTGAGCTGGCTTTTCTTTCTGATGTGGGCAGTTTTTCTCTTCTTTTTCTTCTTTAATCTTTTCTTAATAATTAACTGTCTTTTCCTAAAAATTTTCTTCATTCTTCTTCTTTTAGCTGTTTCATTTTGTTTCTGGGTGCTAAATTAATCCCTTCTGAAAATTTAGTTTCCTTTTGAAGTCGGTGGATCTTGTAATTATTATTGAAAATGTTGGTTGATAACTGTAAGGTTAGGCCTTCAGCCACCTTTTCTTCCTTTTAAAGTTATTCTTACTTTCTTCTTAAACTTGTTTTGTTCTTCAGATTTCCATTTTCTTTTCTTCTTTCTTAATTTTCTTTCTTCTTTTACTTTCTTTTCGTCTTCTAAATTCGGTTTAAAATAAATGTATAGTGGCTTCTAAATCCGTTACCTTGGCAACGGGCTTGTTTATATTACATTGCCTTCTTCTATTTTTTCTGGAACGAAAATTGTGTTTCTAGAATCACAATTTTTGTTCCAAAGGTTCCCTCTTCATCTGTTTTATCCTGGTCCTTTTTCTGCCTTCATCCACTCCTGTCGTCCTCCAATTGGTCGTCGTGAACCGGCACTTTTGGGTGTCTCTACGCTTACAAACCACCTCAACAAGAATTCATCTCGCACCTGTCACTTCACTTCATTCCCCACTGTCATTCAAAAAAAAAAATTTTTTTTTTTTTTTTTTTTTTTTACATCCACAAAAAAAATATCCTTACAACTAATTATACTGTGCTCAGTCCTTTACAATTCGGACGAGCGGAAGACAAATAAAATTGTCTTTTAAATTTCATATATAAAAAAAATATTGAACATATTATTATCTAAATGCAAATTTTACTGTAATTAATATCCTTTGGACATATGTCCCAAAACAAACCAAATTTATATTTAATTATAATATTGCCGCTTCACCACTTAATATCTTTTCTTACTTTCCATCTTTCTTTCTATCTTAATCTCAAAAAAAAATTTATATTCTACTTCAAATCATAAATAAAAAAAATAATAATTGGGTTGCTTTTCTAAATTCAGTTCCTCATTCCTCATCATCATTTTCTAAATATTTCTTCACATATCTTTGGTTCAAATAAAATTCAACTTCCTATGTCAACTTCTCAAGTTACAAAATTCCCCCCTACAAAGTATAAATATTCCTTATCCCATTATTTCGACGTTACCTAGGCCTTCGCCCATTCCCTAACTCCTCCTATAGCTCAAAAAAAAAAAAAAAAAAAAAAACTTCAACTTCTTAATCTCAAAAAAAAAAATCCCTATAAACTTCTTATATCATCGTAGATTATTATTCTCATATATCATCGCAGAAAATGTGGATCCTCCCTTCCTTGGGTAGGCTATCTCACAAAAAAAAATATAAATATCTAGCTATCTATTCTCTAATAGCTCTAACTTCCAAATAACTTCCTCAATATCTAAGTTTTCAGTAACGTCTTGTAAGTCTCAAAGAAAAAATTATCCCCATGTATTCTAATTATTTTATTATTAATCATATTACATCCCCTTTTATCTCAAACAAACATATCTAGATGAAACTATTTATAAAATTCTTAATTCTTCCCGCGAATAATCATCATCTTTTCATTCTCTACCCTTAAAAAAAAATCGTCGACTCCGTATATATTAACTTGCCATCATATCCACCTATCTTTCTTTTCCTACGGTCTTACATTTTTCATTAAATCCTAATTCAATTGTTACATATTTAGTTCAAAACACAAAAAAAATTTTATAATATAATTATTTTAAAGTAAACAAATTCCTACATACTATCGCGATCATCCACTCTTAATCCTTCTATACTAGCATACATTCCTCTTAACCTAAATTAACACATCTACACTATATACAAATAAAATCATAAAAAAATGCAAAATAATACAAAATCCCCTCCTGTGTATTGTGTAAGTTGAGTAATGTAAAATGATTTCGTTTCTTAATGTTGTGTTGTCCGTACGGTGTAACTTAAATGTATCAAATAAATCATAAATCCCCGTAATAATGTATGTTTTGTGTGTATTAGCTTTGTCTAAGTGTTCCTGAGATTGGCTGGGTGCGGCTCCCACAGGATCAGCTAAAAATCCTTCTCTGGCCCCCAGTTGGACCGTTCCTTCCAGATACTGACCCCCAATGCCAAAGAGAGGAGGCAATCTGCACTCCCTCTCTCCGACACCAAGCGACAGCTCTGTCGGGAACCAGTCCTGTGACTCGACATACAGGAAGCGCGTCAAGCTTCGGAGAGTCCGGGCTCGTTCTCTGTCTACTGTTTCTAGGCTGGGCAAGTGCAGACGCCAAATACTGCAAGAGATCTAATTGTCTCCGCTTGCTTATTGCAGGGGATCAATTAGTCTCCGCTTGCTTATTTACTACAAACAAAAAACTAATCTACTTCATTTATTCCATCTTGCATTCTCGATTAATTACTAATAATCTAAATAAAGAAAATCTACTAAAAAAAAATCCTATATATACGTTTAATTACATGAAAATCGGATATCCCTATCCAAAAGTACGGTTACCGGTCACTAAATGAACGGTTCACTTTACGAACCAGGTCGATCACCTTCTGTACTAGTTCGGTCTCGTTCATCATAAACTAACTAGTTCGGTCATGTTTATAACCTCTCCATGGGATGTTACCTTCTCTCTACCCCTTTGTTTACAAACACCATTTCGAAATAAAATTAACATCATGATTACATTCTATTAACCTAATACAAGCCCTTACATTAACATATTATAAATTCAACAACAACACAAGTATGTATTCCAAATAAACTTCATTCATACAATATTCATTTATTCTTTTATCAATTGCAAATATCATTTATCCGTAGTTTCTGTATGTTTTCTGTCTAAAGTTTTTGTTTGTCTGTCCGTCAGTCTATAACTCATTCGAGTTTCAAAAATGGTTACTTACTGTAAGTTCGGCTGATGCAATTAAATAATTACAGAGCCTAAGAGGAGCCCCTGATTTTTTCTTAATGCCGCGCCGTATAATGTCTTCAAATATCTTCCCCTCCACACTAAATAAAATTTTACGTAGTCTGTCTGTCAGTATTGCGTCATTTTTCTCATTTCCCCTTATTTCATAAATTTTTACTTCAGTTTTTCTGTATTGTATTCTAAAAATGTCTTCCACCTGGTAACTAGTCTCATGTAAATTCTTTCTTAAATAATTTTTCCATTCATGCACATCAGTCATACTATCATATTTTCTTAATTCTACCTTAGTTTGCACTAACTGATATTTCATTTTAATTTCTCCCTTGGAAAGAAATTTTCTTACCGATTTTATTCTACTTTGGAAAGTCTTTTTAACTGTTAAATCTGTCCTTTCATTTTCTAAGCTATTTCTAGAACTAATTTCCGAGACTATTTTGACTTCCTCTACTAAAATTTCTAAGTTTGTTCCTTTTTCTATATCTACAGTTTGAACCTTTCCCATTCTTTTACTGATTTCTTCCTTTAATTTTGACATGTCCCCTTCTATTTGACTAATTCTTTCTGAATTGGTTTCTATTTTGCTCCCTAATTCTACAACTCCCTTGAATCCTTCCTCCTGAATCCCTTCTACCCAGCTAATCCTTTCAGAAAGTTCAGCTGTTTGGACGCTGTTGTCCTCCCTAACTCCTAACAACTTTAACTCGAAATTTTGACAGCGTTCCTCCCAATTTTCTTCCGCGGCATCTATTTTACGGATTACCTCCTTCACTTGACCTTCCATTTTTTCTTTGAAGTTGCTTATTTTTTGATTAAATTCCCCCTTTAAACTTTTTGCTACTTGATCAACTTTGTCTTCTAACTCTTGATTTTTTATTTCTAAATTCCCTATTTGATCCTTCAAGCTGTCCACCTGCTTATCTAATCTCACCTCTAAATCTTGAATGTCCCCTCTCAAATTAGTCATATCCCCTCGTAAATTTGTCTCTAAATTTGTCATGTTTGTTTTCTGTTCGTCAATCTTACTACTTAAATTTGTCTCTAAATTTGTCATGTTTGTTTTCTGTTCGTCAATCTTACTACTTAAATTTGTTAACTGCTGGGTCATTAATTCCATGAATCTATCCATCTTGTCTGATTGCTCTTTAGTGAGCTTCATCTTAAATAATAACTTTAATATCTCGAATTCAAACAAAAAAAATTATCAATATGACTGTAAAAAAAAAATGTTGGTTCAATATTTTTATATGTATATAAACAAAAATTCATGTAGTATATTCCCCTCTCTCCAAACGGAACTCAAATCTCCTCATGGCCTTGTTTTTCTTGATTTTAAATAAATGCATCTTTTAGGCATATTTACTCTTTATTAAAAAAAATATTTCGGTGACTCTATGCGAGTTATTTATTGGTCAAAGAATGCAAAAATAAAAAAAACAAGAAATTATCCCCACAAGGGATGCCATAATGAGGTTTTTTTATTAAATATTTTTACTTGTTGCCTTTCACAATAAATTAAAAAATGAATAAAATTTTGAATAATAAAAAAAAATTTAAGTTAATTAACTCTATAATTTTAAAAATAAAATAATCTACCATATGGTTGAGTGAAGCTCTTAAAAAAATGAAAAACATATGTTATAAATAACTCTGTAAAATTTTCAAACTACGTTACTTGCACCAATCCAAAAATCCAAAAGTCTCCCGGTGTGATTCTGAAAATTAAGATTATTAAATATTGTGTCCCGATAACGATTGGCGCTTATCTCAAAGGTGTTGATTCGCAAGGCCTATGAGTTTTGAAATGTGAATTTCATTGAGAGAGATTTTGGGGAATTAAAAAGAGATTAAAACATGGTTATGAATTTACAAATATTGGAAAAATTTATTTATAATTTGCTGATCAGCCATTTAAAAAAAAAATATAAAGGTTACTCACGTTCATGACGCCATTGAACTAAATTAAAAATTAACATTATTTACATACAAATATTAAACAAAAAAATTTACATCCTCCATCAGTTCGCCTCTTTTCAATGTTACTTTACATTCTATTCCACTTTCCACCACTTTTTCAAGAGTTATAACTTTTAAATTAGACACCTCGGAACACAGGTTTGTCCTATACAAAGACTGGAGGACAACTGCCTTACACCTTCGAAATGGTAGCTTGATATTGTCTTTCCGTCGCTGTTTTGTTTTCTTGAACTTGATAATTTTCAACTTTACAAAGTTTTTTTGCGTCTTCTTCCTTCGTTTCTTTTTCTTCTTTCTTATTAAATATTCTTTTAATTTTCTGCGGTTTTGATTTTCAATTGGACTCCTACTTTTTTCAAAAACAGTATTCAAACTTCGGTGAAATACACTTTCGGATCATTCTACAGCCTTGGATTGGATCCGTCCTCTATGATTGGATCATTTTTGGAACAGGCTTCCTTTTCAAAATTTTGAGCTGGCTTTTCTTTCTGATGTGGGCAGTTTTTCTCTTCTTTTTCTTCTTTAATCTTTTCTTAATAATTAACTGTCTTTTCCTAAAAATTTTCTTCATTCTTCTTCTTTTAGCTGTTTCATTTTGTTTCTGGGTGCTAAATTAATCCCTTCTGAAAATTTAGTTTCCTTTTGAAGTCGGTGGATCTTGTAATTATTATTGAAAATGTTGGTTGATAACTGTAAGGTTAGGCCTTCAGCCACCTTTTCTTCCTTTTAAAGTTATTCTTACTTTCTTCTTAAACTTGTTTTGTTCTTCAGATTTCCATTTTCTTTTCTTCTTTCTTAATTTTCTTTCTTCTTTTACTTTCTTTTCGTCTTCTAAATTCGGTTTAAAATAAATGTATAGTGGCTTCTAAATCCGTTACCTTGGCAACGGGCTTGTTTATATTACATGTCCAAGTGGCCACTTTGTATTATACATAGCACCACTGTCATATCAATCTTTGACAAACTCGTTCTCCAACACACGCCCACTATGGAAGAGACTGCAGTTCAAATGCTTCGAGTTCCATGGTGTTTTGAAATGCTAATAACATTTGGATCATTCCATATCAAAAATGTTTATTAAACTTGGTATATAAGTTCGGTTTTACTATGTTTATGTTCACATTTAAAATTTGCGCAATCAAATAAAAATTATATGTACAGGTTACATATAACATACATAACCTCCCGCCTTTGAGGGGGAGGTTATGTATAACATATAAAACCTCTGGTAGTATTAGTGGACTATATGAGAAAATAAGTATGTATGTTAAAACGATTTAGCCATAGAGGGAGCGAAATTTCTATGGTTCTTCGAAGATCAGATCAGGAGGGTTTCTCTGGCTGAAGTGAAACATTGGCCAATGATCCCTAATAGCCGAATAAACGAACTTACCTTGATCTGCAATAACAGGACTTCTGAGGAGACATCTGGGGCAGCGGTTGGCAGAAATAATAAGATACTCCTATCTGGGAGCTTGGTCAAAACACGTAACCGGGGTGGGAACCTCCTTCCCTGGAAGCTAGTTGAAGAAGAGATATGAAACTAAACTAGACAGATATAGTGCACCCTCTAGAAGGGAAATGAGTACACTAATTTAATTAGTTTAGCTAAAAATCAATAAATAGCGCACAACAAATTGAACTAAAAGGCCACAACAGTAGGGGTCTTTAACAAGTATTTGACATCAGGCTGGAGAACATTGCTTAACGTCCCATCCGGACGGTGTCCTCAAGGTTCTTTAACCTCCCAGATAAAAAACTGAAAGGAACCCACGATCTTGAGCTAAGTAGCACCCTAACGGTGCTCTTAGGAAGCTTAGTGCCATGCATTGGGAGCCGTTTTGAAACTTATTTCTAACTCTTAATTTTTGAATAACATTATTTTAATTAGATATCATTTACCACAAATAAATAAAATACAAAATACAAAAAATGTTAAATAACATAAAGTCAGAGGACTTCTACCCCAAACCAGTGGTTGCTCTCGACTGAACCTCCCTTAGTCCATGTTCCCTAAGGGATGAATTAATCGACAAAGTTTTTGCTCTCCCTGTAAACCGATTTACTGATTTTTTCAACATTTGTAGGATACATTCATTACATCAACAGTCATTATGTTTGTTTTTTTGTTGAGTTGAGCCCTTTTGCTCTGATCCCTCCCCATAGAGGCGAAGTTTTATAATTGTTTAGAAATTCGAAAGTGAGTTTTTACCGAAATTTAACACTTTCCGATTCTCTGAAAAATATTGTATTGTGAACGCTATAAATATTGATTTTCCAGCCAAATTGGCCAACGAAAAATGTGGTTCTTGTCTGCAGCACCTGTAGACCTCTTCTTTCTTATTCTGACACTGCTACCAACTATAGACAAATAGTTACCTGATTCATATACGAATAACTCTCCTTGGTCAGTTTATTGCATCCCTCTCAAAATAAGAGAATTTCATTTATCTCAAAAAGTAATTTGACAAAGATGCTTACCTTCGCATTTTCAGCAGACTTTATTTTCAAATTGTTTTTCACCGATCTCTGAATTTGAGCAATCTACCCCCTCCTCCCCCACCCCATCCCTCCTCTCCACCCCTCCTTATTATATTTTATCAAGGATGATAGAAGATATTTTTCCGTTGTGTGTGTATGTGAGTGTGATGTATCCAAGTGTATGTGTATGTGATATTGTCAAACAAGTATTTCATATATAAGAAGGGAGAGGGAGGTAAAATGGGGTAAGTTAGGGGTGGGGGAGGAGGGGGTTGCTCGACAAACAGAAAGTCCACAACTTGTGTTGCCTAAATTGGAACTAACCTCTTCAAAGGGCTCCAGAATCCCTTCCCTTTCAGGTCCTTTTCTATATATATATATATATACATACACCTTCCTTAGCCCTTCTCAAGCCCTATTCTGGGCGAGTAAATCACAGCCACTCTCTCAAACCGTTCTTGAAGTAGACTCCATTTTGGGAGAAGAAAAAGAACAGCTTATCCTTCACGCCTTAGTCGAAGGACATAAGGACGTTAAGCTCGGACAGAAAATTAAGAGGCATTGGTGAATCAGAGCCAGTGTGATTCCTTATTTTAAAAATGGTTTGCAATTACCAATTACATAATTGAAATAATTTATCAATTTCATACATTAGGAACAAAAATTATATATAGTAAACAAGAGGGCGCAGGTAGCTCAGTGGTATGCGTACTTGCCTTCTGAGCTCAAGATTGTGGGTTCGAAACCCGACCGAGGCCCTTAGTTTATTTTATCTGGGAGGTAAAAAAAACTTAAGTACGCCGTCCTTCGGATGGAACGTTAAGCGATGGTCCCGAGCATGTACGATGTCAGGTACTCGTTAAAGACCCCTGCCCTAGGTGAATGAAAATTTAATGTAGGGAAAATTTAGGACTCCCACAGTAGAGTCGGGCTTATGTCCAGCAGAGTGTAGTAGGCGATATGGCCTCATAGTTAAAGCCCGGGCATGAGTCATAAAACCTAACCTAACCAATATAGAAAAAAAATACTTTGTCTTTAAGCGAATTTTCTCTAAACATTGATTAAAATGTTTTACATACTTACATATTCCCCAAAAATAAGTGCATATTATGTGTGCACAGTACAGTAGAGCGTCAATTGTCCGAACTAACGTTCTGTGAGGTGGTTCGGATAATCGAAATTTTTCAGGCACCCAGAACTTGCCATGAATGAAGAGTCCCCTTCAAGCTTCATGTTTTATTCCACTGCTTTTTCACACAAAATGGGCTGCCCAGAAGCCCGTTTTTGTAAAATCCAAGTGAATGCAGCATCTTCCAACAATTCGGATTTCGGTTTTTTCTTAGTTTAACGATATCAACTGCCCTGCTCACTGTCAAGATTAAGTGCATATCTAATGATTGAATCAGAATTATTATTTTTTTCCTGTGATTTACCAACACCGAACTTGATAGCTAATGCCTGACCCGTTTCACCTTTCTTCAGCCGCATAATAATTTCCATTTTATCTTTTAATGAAAGCACTACTCGCTTCCTTTTTGCCGACATGTTTTAAGTTTTACTTAAAATATGTGACCACTAACTAATTCAATGTACACCTCACAATGAATGATTTGAAACTGAGAGCATTGACTGGTAACCGACCGTACGAACGGAAAGGGATTCAGTGGAAACATCCTATGAACAAATTACATACATAGACATACAAGTATCCCTTATACAGCTAACAAAGCTCTTTCTAAGAATTAATTAGGCTTCCCTCATGGATGTTCATGGAAAAATTAATTTGATTTTTTTTCCATGAAGCCAGTTTGGATAATTGAACGTTCAGATAACTGACGTCCGGATAATCAACGCTCTACTGTATTTAAGGTTTTTTATTGCATATCGATGCGTTACAGGCAAAAGGCCCTAACCCACATAAGGTTAACTTTACAGGAGAAAGAAAAAACTGTTTCATTATTAAACAAACCAAGTTGGCTTTCCTCATTAGTTTAATTGTTATTTTTAAGAATCTTTTCTGTTACATAGAACAATTATTTTTCATCAATACTTGCATCTCTTTACAAGAAATAACAGTAAAGTGAACCACTTTGTTGATTTAGGGCCTTTGTCACCTTGTAGCAACGGGGTCTGTCTCGTAATGTAAACTGTTTTTGAAAGTCCCGAATGTTCATAACGAAAGCCGGTTAGGGCTTTCGTTATGAACATTCGGGACAGTGGATTAGCACTTCTATCATTGGTGAAATAAAAAATTACCTTTCATTAAATTTTTTAATTTATTTATATTTAACACCACAAGAAATATTTTTGAAAAAATGTTTGGCAAAAATATAGATCATCATTTGGCATTTGGACTGGGGGATAGGTCTTTTGGTCTCTCAAATGATTTAAAGTTTTGTGAGAGTATGTGGGTTAGGGCCTTTTCCCTGGACCACATTTTGCAATGCCAAATTTTGTTAAAAATTATTACAAAATGGAGTTAACAGAAATGTGCGGGATAGTCAATAGTGTGGGATAGGGCCAAAACATGAAAATTTCAAAAATTGAGGGATAGGGCTTTTTGCCTGGAACGCATCGATATAAATTCGGGCCTTACACATGACCTTCCAAAGGCGCCCCCCAACAAAAGTGAGTTTTGATTAGACGTGTCGTAAGTTGTACGACCCACTTTAGAAAGTTGTAAATTTGGAGAGGGGGGGAGGGGGGGGGGGGGGGGGGGGGGGCTTAGTACAATGTTTTACATTAATATTTAGTTGGAGTTCTCCACGTTACTGACATGACCCAAATACTGCCCTAGTTCCGGGGAAACAACTCAACCGACGCTAAGAGACCATCCGAGGACATACAATACTCTGTCTGAATACATATTTCCGATCTGTGACAATATAGTAAAAAAATAATAGAAAAAGAGAAAATCCTTCTCAAAATGCTGGCATTACTGGTTTATCATAAAAACTACCATTAAAAAAAAAATACTTTATAATTCTTTGCTATCTATTTTAATTTAAACAAGAGAATTATTTGGCAATTGGAAATTTAATAAGGGACATTTTAGATAAGAACCTTGTTTTCAATAGGACTAACAGTTTTCGCGGAAATTTAAAAAAACATCTAAAAATGTGTATTTCAAAAACTACATTTAAGGTTGTCGGCTGGAATCTCAAAAACCGGCAAACCTGAATATCTGTAGTCACCTGCAATAAGGTGGTAAGTCTAGTCTAAATTCGTAACTTTTCAAGGCAACACTTTTTTTACTTTTGCATTAATCGTGTAAATCCAGTTTTTGGAATAAATAAATTCTGTTTGCACCATTATTAATCATATACCTTCTAAATCTATAAGAGTGTAAGAAAATGAATATTGTTAATCCTTTCTTGGATATTCCCTTAGTTACCTAATCATTCCCCATCACTTACCTAATTATTAACCATACTTCTTGAAATACACGTGAATGATGCCTCTCTAAAATTGATTTAACCGAAAATACACTCTTCACTTGGATTAGTCTGGCGTAGTGAATAAATGTTTAAATGCAGTTATCTCGTGAGAGATTCCTCAAAGAAGTAGATTAAGTTGTTTTACCGAGAACATACACAATTTTACGAGGTACCAAGAAACCTATATCTTTATAATTCCGAAAGTATTAGAGTCCTGAGCTCCCAACTTCTTCACAGAGGCTTGGGAAATGATCACAATACACATAAACTCATCGCCAATTTACGACATAACAACTTATTCCTTGTGACCTTATATATAAAATATATATTTCTCTACAACTATCGAAAACATTTTTGGTTAGGTCATCAACATAAGCGAAATCTTGTAAAATAAAACTTTCTTCCATTTTTGCCAAAATCACTTTTGATTGTAGCGCTCATAACTTTCCAATCACACACACACACACACAGACGCACAGAGAGAAATGAAAAAAAATTATCAAAACGTATTCAAAAGATCTTAACTGTGAAAATCAGTTGATTCCTCGATCTCGGAGTTTCGCAACGATTACAATATTTCCTTATAATATAAGTAAAGACATTTTAAAAAATCGTCGTTGAATCATCGACGATATACGATAGAATTAATTAATTAAGTTGTCGCTCTTCCTTGAAAACCAATCGACCCTTTGAACTGCCAATGGTTAGTTTTTGCATAAGGGCTTCTGAATCATCATACTAAATTTTGTACCAATATATTGATTACATCGGCAGTTATTAGGGTGATAAACTTATATCACTCTTCCTTGTATATCGTTTGTAATTCTGCTACATATTAAACATTGATAAATATTCAGATTTCATAAAAATTATAATAAATATATAAATAAAAAAAGGTAAAAAGTATGTGATGAGAATTTAATATTTAAAGTACTTAGAAGGGGGTGGGGGAGGGAGGGTTGTTTTTACTGTTGCTCCCCCTCCCTGTGAATCCAATGAATGCTGCATATCATATTTTTAGTTCCCCAGCAATACGAAGTATAGGGGAAGTTATGTAATCGGTTCAAATATTCCTTGCGGATTATTCATCAGAAATTCATATTTTCCGAACTGCAACAAAAGAAAGTTCTCCAAGGTCAACACCTACTGATTTTCAGCCACATCGGCCAAAGCTCTGGTAGTAGACGGATATGACCTCGTAGTAGAAGCCCGGACGTAAGTCGCAGTAATTAACTAGCTAAACATGAATGACACAGGACAATTATAAATAACAATTGTACAAGATACTTCTTTTTCTGTCTAATAAAAAACCTCCTAAGAACCACACTTACTAATTTTCAGCGGAATCGGCAGAAGGAAAGGGGGGGGTTCCGAGGAGGGCTTAACTCGTAAATCCCAATAAATGCCGATGTAATGATTGTATCAGTATTAAATTTCATATTTAAAATAGAAATATGATGAGGATATAACCTGCGAAATTTCAGCGATATCGACTGAAGGGAAGGGGGTTCAGGGGAGGGGGCTCAATTTACAAACCCTAATAATTATATATATAATGAATTTATCGACATAAAATTTAGTATGGAGGATTTAGGAGGCCCATGTAAGCCAACTATTGAATATTAGCGCAAACAGTCGACTGGTTTTGGAGAGAGAGCGAAAAATTAATAGATTAATTCCTTCTGGGTAGTATTTTGCTGGATAGTAATTTTTTTATTATGAATATATTTTTTTATTGTATTCTTATTCATAAAGAGCTTATACGTTATTCTTCAGCGTTTGTTTGTAGAGATGATACAGTTTTTTTCTTCACTCTACTGAAAAGGACATGAATTTTACTAAAATCGGACCATGTCAGTTAGTTGACTGTATTTTACCAGACTCTTCATTCCCAGAAAGTTAATGTAGCTCTAATTGGATAATATATTTGTCTGGAATGCTGTTTTCATGGAAACTCACCCTTTAGGCCCACTTTGAAAAATGGCTCCTCTAAGTGAATCCTCTGTTAAATAAATTTCACTTTATTTATTTTTTATTATTAATTTTCTCTTTTTCAACTAAATAATACAAGGATGTACATTCGGTCTGTCTGTCTCCGGAACGAGTGGTATAGCGTTGACGGGTATTTGTGAAATCGCAGGTTCTATCTAATGAGGGAAAATGTCATTAATGTATTATAGTTAATGTGAGTTATTATGAACGTTTATTACAATACAAGTACAATTAATTATATGATGGTTATGTGTAAACATGTGTGTACTCACTGGAAAAGAAGGAACGAATGAAATTTCAGTAGCAACATTTTTAAAGTAACAACATTTTATTTATTTCTTGGTTGTTAGCTGGATGTAATGGTCTTACTTGTTAAATAAGTAATACAGAGGTATCGGTCCAACAATATAATATATTTATACCACAACGAATTTCGCCAATTAATTCCTATCCTTAGGTAGTGAATCTGAATATACAAAAAAAAAATATATTTTAAAAAAATCACTAGAATTTACGAACTGTTACAGTTCAAGTCAATAATTAACAATAAATAAGTTGTGGAGGATAACAATGTTATAAAATGTTAAGTGGTAACAAAAGAAACATTGAAAATACATTAAAAACTTTGTAGACGCATCTCAGGGTCTAGCTAGCTCTCAGGGGCGCAGCACAGTGTGAAATTTATGAGTTTTGATTTTCAAAATTCGAGCCCCCGCTCAATTTTTGATCAATTTGGATGAAACTAGGTGCAAAATATTTGTGAAAGCTGGTTCTTTATCAGATAACTGCGGATTTCACAATCAAGAATTTTAATTCAAATTTTAATTTTAATTTTTTTTTTTTTAATTTGGACTACTTTTGGCTAAAATAAATACTGAATTCGTTATCAGCGACCCAAAAAACATTCATTTAAGTTGTAAAAATCCGTAAACATAGACCAAAAAAATTAAAAATATTTTTTTTTTTTAATTTTCGCGGGGTTTTGGCAGATGTCAATCGGCATATAATACCTTGATTGTGAAACCCGCAGTTACCTGATAAAAAGCCAGCTTTCACAAATATTTTGCACCTAGTTTCATCCAAATTGATCAAAAATTGAGCGGGGGCTCGAATTTTGAAAATCAAAACTCATAAATTTCACACTGTGTGCCGGTAGCTCAGTGGTGTGCGTGTTTGACCTTCTGAGCTCAAGATCATGGGTTCGAGACCCGGCCGAGGCCCCTAGTTCATTTTATCTGAGAGGTAAAATAAACTTAAGCACGCCGTCCTTCGAATGGGACGTTAAGCGATGTTCTCGAGCCTGTGCGATGTCTCCCTAGTCTACTCCCTAGTAGAGTCGGGCTCATGTCCAGCAGAGCGACGAAAGAGGGCAATATAACCTAGTAGATAAAGCCCGGGCATGAGTCATAGTAACTAATAAACTCAGGGTCTAGCTGGATGTTGACTGATTCGGAGCAAAACAGAATTAATAATAATAATGTAACAAAGACAGTAAATATGGAGTGGGGATGTAGGAAATGAATATAAATATAATATGTAAGTTGAAATACATTATTCATTAATGTAATATAGTTAATAGTTAGTTCCAGTATTGACCAGTAGAGTGTATACTAGAGGCACGCCATGCTAGGCTATGTCTCAGTCTTGTTATGTAACTAATGGGAGCATGTTCCCATCAGCCCATTCTCTATATACTTTATTCTGTATACCGTAATCATCAAATATATGTATATTGTGTTTTCCATGAGTGCTATTCAAATATACCTTGCAAACACAACAATTAACAATGAATCCTCTAATTTACCTGAGAATTAATACCTATGTATTACTTCTTTAAAATTTTATTGTTGACAATATTTTTTTTTTTTTTATTTATTTTATTTTTTAATGTAATATAGTTAATAGTTAGTAATATAGTTAATATAATTTATTGCTCTTCTTAAAACTACACTATAAAAGATAATTCTGCTAAAGACGGGATACTGGAGAGAGGAGCCCAGACAGAGGGCCCAAGCAAGCGGCCCCAGCCAATGACAATATTTAAAATTGTGGACAATAATTCAAACAACGAAGTAAAGACGCCGTCAGAGCTAGAATCAGTCACGACCACTCTATGGAATTACCTTTCCCCTCCACAACTTAGCTGTGCTACATATGTACTAGCCTTTGCTGTGCATGTTGTATATCCGTTTGCTTGTTCGTCATACGTTTACAAATCAAAAACCAATACTACTATAATTTTCTTTTTATTCAGTTGCCTCAACTGATACTACCAGGAAAAATAAAATGAAAATAAAGTTTAATTAATTTTGTACAAAAATATCTATCGAGGAATGAATAATTTTTCATTCGCACATTTCCTCATAAAACATATTTTTTAAGAACTTGGATATTGCATGCCTGCCAATATTCAAATCTTCCAAAACATTTTAATAAAAATCACAATTCAAAACATGGTTAACAAAAATGTTATAGAGATCACGAAGATTTCCAAATTGAAATTCCAACACAATTTTAGGTATTCACATATATTGTTTTGTATTTATTATTATATATATTTATTTTATTTTCTATATTTATTCAGGCAGGTGATATTATTTATTACCTGGTTGTAGGGATTATAATGTTTTTAATTATTTATTTTTACATTCTAGAAAGTTGGTTTTATTCTCTATTTTTTTTTAAATCTATTTTTATTTATTTTATTTTTAACTTTTTTCATTGACAGAACCAACTTCTGCCCCAAAATAAATGTCAGATCTCCAATATTTTCTATTATACAATCAGCGCTTTGAAACTTCTACATTCCCGTTCCCTATTTACTCTCTTTGTAATAATATTATTTATTTATAGAATATTTATATTATATTATTTATTTATAGAATATATATCTTATATATTTCAATTAATTTTCATACTGATGAACACAGATTGCTAGCCCAAATACGTCTCCACAATAACACTAAAAAGTTAATAAGGATAATATTTACAGAGCATGCCATCCATTTAGAACTCCCACTGTAAAGTCGGGCTCATGTCCACCAGAGCGACGAATGAGCTCTTTGGTAGTAGGCGTTATGTTAAAGTTAAAGCCCGAGTAAGAGCCGCAATTACTAACTATTATAGAGGTACTACTGAGGATGACAAAACAGTATCGAAAACCGGCTTTGGTTTATAAGATAAATAGTGTGAAGACTCTTGTTTAATTCGGTATATATTTTATGTGGACTAGTCAATATTTCAAAAAAGAAAAGTTTGTTTTATGTATTTGTAAACAGATACATAAATATATAATAGTGATGGATGTATTACTGAGGGGGGGGGAGGGGGAGATGAGGGACGCCAGCCATTACTAAGTGCTGACCCCACCAGAAACTCTCATATTTATCGGCAGTTGTCACCCAAGAGCCCCATTTTAAAAAAAAAATCTCTGCCTCTGCTTTAATTTTTCGGCCAAGGTGATCCCCCCTCCAACTTTTAATTTATCTTAAGCCTCTTCTATCCCTCGCTTCGTTCATTTCTTTATTTTCTAAGGGGGGGGCTCTGCATCGGCTTGATTTACTTGCCAACCCTCCCTGGACTCGTCTGCCATTCAAAGGCATAGGCAGAAAAGTCGTCGGGGAATCACCGGCTGTGTACATCCCCAGAACGAATTAACTTGTTGCTCCCTCTTCACAACCAGTCGACAGTTTGCGCTAACATTCAGGTACTCCTAAATCCTCAAACTAAATTTTGTTTCGATAAATTCATTTCATTGGGAGTTATTAGGTTTTTTGAATTTAGCCCCCCTCTGCTCCCCCCTTCAATGAAATGTCACTCCCATTCTTTGGGCTCCTTAGACTCCACTTGCAGTCCTAGGTCATCTTCTAGAACAGTGGTTCTCAACCTTTTCATACCCACGGACCACTAGATTCCTTACCTGATCAATGGCGGACCAGTCATGGAATTCAGTCAAAGAGCAAAATATGGCAAAAAGATCCAAGAAATGTGCATTAACCTTGAAACATTTATTATTTACTTACTATATTATAATTATTGTTATATTTACACAAATGTTACCTTAATGACTCCCTTGATCTTGCATTTCGTTTGAAAGTTTTTCAATATTTGACTGCCAAGAAGTCAAAGCCAATCTCAATGGAGCATTCAAATTTAATAATCGGTTGCGATGTTTATTCTTGATGACAGTTAATGTTGAAAGCGCTGTTTCACAAAGATATGTGGAATGAAAAGAGAGAAGAAGTTTTAATGCCCTTTTACTGAGTAGTGAACTTTCATCAAGCAACCGGACCCAAAACTAATTAATTTTGTTATTTATAAGACAAATCCTGGCCTGTTATCTTCCAACCGCTGTGCTGTGTGGGTGGGATGAACCACTGATGATGACGCTGTTGCGTCGAAAACCGGTTCTGGTGTAAAATAAAACAGTGAGAAGACGTCTTTTATTTCTATTAGAAATCTCGTCCCACAACATCTTACTATCACATATGAAATCCCAATGCTTTATTTTTTTAGATTTTTTTATTATTATGCTGAAAGGCTGATACATTTCGCGGACCACAGGTTGAGAATCACTGTTCTAGAAGATCTGAAACATCGCCCAAAATACGAATAATTCAATGAAGTTTCGGTTCTCCAAAACCAATTGATCTGAAATTTATTAAGTCCTTATTGGGTTATGGATACACATATTGACTGTTGTGTCGATATTTTCATTACATGGGCAGTTATTAGAGATTTGTGTTAAGCCCTCCAAAATAGGTTTGGATACCCATATAACACTTAGTTGTTACGGGGGTTAAGTAGAAGGGAAATGGGGACTCTGGATCAGTTGCTCCACATGACCTTTGATCCCACGGGGTCACGTGACCCATTACCCCCCACCACCAACACTCCCCCACCCTCCCCAGCTCCGAATCACCCACCATCGTACATCCCCAGCTCAATAAGTTTCCGCTCTCCCTCTAAACCTCAATAAGCCCCCCCCCCCCCCCCAAATGTTTTTCTCAACATTGCCCCTCATAACCTTTTACCCCACGTGGTCACCTGACCACTGTGTTTACAGACACGCAAATCAAACAGAATTGTATTCATTTTTCGAATCAGGGGTCGGAAAACATGAAATTTTGGTCAAAATTCAACATCGAATTTCCGACCGATCACATAACTTCCATATAACTGGTTAGAAAGAACTTTACCCCAACCCTTAATATCCTAAGTCCCCTTCTTTGGAGTAACTTTAACAGATGTTCAAATGAAGATAAAAATGTTCAAATCCTTGGGTTATCTTTGTTTCCCAACATTTATTTTTTATGGTACAATAAAAAATTAATTATATAAAAGAAAATTTGAAGAAAAAAAAACAAGAAAATGAATATAAATAATTCGTTTAATGATAGACCCCTTCAAAGACGAGCCAAGAAAGACTTGGATCTGCATAATCCAAGGTACACCTGCACTAATTAGAATTGTATTTAATTATGCAACTATTTAAGTTTTATTCATCCCTTTAAATGTCCACCATTAAAAAATGCTGTTCCATAAATAATTAATTCTATTTTATTAAATATTATTTACATAAAGAACAGACCATAGAGACTAATAAAACAGAAATAATGGAATTAAACCATTTTTATGGATTCAATAAAAAAGTTTTTAGAAGTTTGAGTGCAAAATTTAAAAAAGTTTGCGCTCTCCAAAACCAATCGACAGACAGTTTTGTCTAAAAATCATAGTAGTTAGGAGTTTTTATCGAGCCTCCTCGTTTAATCCCTCCTTTGGCAGATTTTGCTAAAAATCCATACGTTTCGTCCTTGTGGCGTTCTAGATGCACATAATATTCTTGTTCATAGACACATAGGATTTTTTTTCTTTCTGAAAACTCAAGAAAAGGGTAGGATGGCGGGGGGCTAAACTCAAAATCACCAATAACTGCCGATGTATGAATGTATCGACATGAAAATGTATATTTAAATTCAAAACCCCATAAGAACGACATCTATTTATTTTCCCCGAAATTGGCCTGAGAGCATCAAAGTGAGGGTAGTCTCA
This sequence comes from Aradus depressus, assembly GCA_963662175.1. Taxonomy (NCBI): domain Eukaryota; kingdom Metazoa; phylum Arthropoda; class Insecta; order Hemiptera; family Aradidae; genus Aradus; species Aradus depressus. The sequence continues at coordinate 6,784,695 of OY759222.1, forward strand.
AAAGCCTATTAACTGCTGGATGACGTGGCCAACTACCGTGTGATGAACAACACGTTTTTGTGCTCCTCAATATTCGTTTTCTTTGAAGGCTATTTAAACTTATTGTTTAAAATATTTTCGATTCTTTTTTTTTTTTTAAAGAGAACTGTGGTTAATTTCTGTTTGAATTTTATGTTATGTGTTCATTCGAAACTTGAAACTTTATGTGTTCATTAGAAACTTGAAAAATAACCTTACTTAAAATATTTCAATTTAATTCAGTTTATTCCTTTTACTTTATTTTATCTTTACTTTCTTTTGTTCGTTTTATGTTTTAATTTGATGTTATTGTTTCGTGTGTGTGTTTTTCTTTTTTTCTTTTTTACTTTTCTGATGAGTAAGTTTTAACTTACAATCAGTCATGGGTGACGAAGGTAAAAAAGCAGAAACCACGACTCCTGAGGCTACTCCCTCCACTTCTGTATGGCAGGAAGTGTTTGTCAGGGACCGGAAGAGACCAGCTGCAGACACCAGAGACCCCAGAAAGGCTGCGCGGCTGAACAGCAACATTCAGCAGGTACCCCTTAATAACCAATATACACCATTGTCGCAAGATGAAGCAATGGAGTAATCATCAAATAGCCAACAAATAGTAAATGAAAAACCACCTCCCATTTTCATCAAAGAAAACATTAGTAGTTATAAAAACTTTTTATCTTTATTAGAAAATACTTGTGGTCAAAATTCATTTATTTTAAAATCTACAGCTAGTGGAATCACACTCTACCCTACCACACCGGCCCATTATAGATCATTTGTACATTTACTAGACAAAGAGAAGGTCATATTCCACACGTACCAACTCAAGTCTGACAGAGTACCGAGGGTAGTGATCCGCGGCCTCCAACCATCCACAGATCATGCAGATCTGAAAACAGCTCTTCAGGAGAAGGGATATCCGGCTCGAGCTGTTATGAACGTATTCAAAAAAACATGGGTTCAGGAACACAGTGCTAGTACCTCTGCCTATCTTTTTTGTTGACGTGGACCCAAAACACAACAACGAAAAAATCTTCGATATCCGGAGTTTACTTTACTCAAAAGTAACCATTGAAGAACCCTACAGAAGGCACTCTATCGTCCAGTGTAAATGTTGTCAAGGTTACGGGCACACTCATTCATATTGCAGATTAATGCACAAATGCGTGCGCTGTGGCCAGGCACATGTTTCTGCAACATGCCAGAAGCCTAGGACTAGCCCCGCTACATGTGCAAACTGCAATGGTTCACATCGTGCGAACTACAGAGGGTGCGCCACGTATCAACAATTGCGCATTCAAAAGGGAAGGACTACCGAAAGCAGAGGAGACAAGGCGCAAATGCATGGTGCACAGATGCATTACGCTCCAACGGCAGCAAGATCCGCACTCCCAGCTCAGGAAGTAAACGGACCTCCCGCTGCTACACTCTCAACCATACCGCAGCCAAGAAGGAACTTCTCCAACTACGCAGAGGCAGCAGGTCTTCAGAGAGGCTCACCTGGGACGTCCAACCAATACCCAGCATACAGCCCTCCGACTGGCGTGGGGGTGGAAGGGCCCCAGTGGTCTCCTCCGAGTCAAGGTATCCCTCCCAACTTTTCAAATTTCATTTCAAGCCTTCAAAACATTATCCAACCCCTCGTCACTCTCCTCACACAACTTTCACAAATGACACAACTTTTCACACAAAATGTCAACTAATTTACTCACCGCTGGTTCCTTGTCAGTTCTTCTGTGGAACGCTAATGGACTTCTACAATACAGAAACGAACTGGACATATTTTTAAATGACAGACGGATAGACGTAGCACTGATCTCTGAGACTCACTTGACATCTAAATCCAGACTTTACATACGTGACTATACAATACACAGAGCTGACCATCCTGACGACACCAGTCACGGCGGGGCCTCTGTTCTCATCAAGTCTTCACTCAAACACTACCCACTTCCCAATGAAACAAAACCTCATATACAAGCAGCAGCTGTATCACTACACACAAAACACAAAAAAATAGCCCTTGTGGCCGTTTACTGTCCTCCGAGGTTCGCCATAGCACCTGGTACATTTTCAGCATTTTTTCGGAAATGGGGTCCTTGCTTGCTTGCTGGAGGTGACTACAACGCGAAACACCAGCAATGGGGCTCGCGACTCTGTACTCCGAGGGGAAGGAGTCTTAACACCACACTTAATAGGGACCATTTACAAATAATTTCGCCTAACTCACCGACTTACTGGCCAACTTCAAGACGGAAATTACCTGACTTATTGGACTTTATAAGGGACTACGAGGTTTGCCTTATACTGTCAGTTGCCCACCCGACCTCTCTTCTGATCACTCGTCCGTGATTCTAGACCTCTGGGCAGAACCGTGTGAGAAAGAGAAGAAACTAACGCTAACCCCAGGAATCACAGACTGGCAGTTATTCCAGTCAACATTAAGCTCTAAGCTCTCCATTCCTTATGCTTTAAAAACGCAGGAGGAGCTTGAAAATGCTGTGGAACACTTTATACGAAGCGTCCAAGAAGCTACATGGACCTCTACAACTCCAAAAATAATTGGCCGTAAACAAGATCAACCATCGTACCCGGAGTACATCCGGAGACTGATCAGGGAGAAACGGAGAGCACGACAGAGATGGCAAACCTCTAGACTTCAATTTGACAAACGAACCTACAACCAGCTAAATAATAAACTTAAGACAGAAATTAAATTATTCAGACAGAACAAACAAGATGACTACTTCTCTAACCTAGATGCTGCAAATGGCAGTCTCTGGCGAAAAACTCGTCGAGTTCTGCGTCAACCAGTAGTGTCATCACCGCTTCGTAATGATGATGACGCATGGGTAATAACGGATGATGAAAAGGCAGAGCTCTTCGGTAGATATCTCGCACATACTTTCACTCCACATCAAGACTCACCCCACACTCCACATGACGACACTGGGTTAAATGCATTACACATTCCACTCCCACTTTCACTCCCTCCTAAATCATTCACCCCGGCCGAAGTGACCTACGAAATTCAACAACTGCCCAGAAAGAAGTCCCCGGGATACGACCTCATTACGGCTGAAATTCTCAAAGAATTACCCCGAAAGGCTATAGTTTTTCTCACAACCCTGTATAACTGCATACTTCGCACAACATTTTTCCCCATACAATGGAAACACTCACATATTATCATGATCTTAAAACCAAACAAACCATCACACTGCCTTCCGTCATATCGCCCCATCAGTCTTCTCCTCTTTGCTCAAAACTTTTTGAAAAATTACTCTATAAAAGACTCATAACTATCATAACATCCCAGCAAGTACTCCCAGATCATCAGTTCGGCTTTCGTTCACAACATTCAACAACACATCAGTTACACAGGGTTGTGGATTTCATAGTTTCTGCCTTAGAGAGAAAGTTGTATGCAGCAGGGGCCTTTCTTGATGTAAGTCAGGCTTTTGACCGAGTTTGGCAAATTGAGGCCTTTACTTCCACACACATACTACCTCATCCTACAATCATATTTAGCACACAGATACTTCGTCATCCGACAGGGCTCTGCTGTCTCTTCGTTGCAGCCCATCTTGGCAGGCGTGCCTCAAGGGTCTATTTTATCTCCTTTGTTATATACACTTTACACCTCAGACATGCCCACGTCACCACATACTTTGACAGCTACATACGCCGATGACACTGTCATCTTAGCTGCTGCTGAATCTTCCATACATGCCTCGTTCACATTACAACACCATGTTACTCAAATTGAGAATTGATGCAACATTTGGAAAATTAAACTCAACACGAACAAATCACAACATATCACATTTACATTAAGACGAGATATGTCCCGCCGTTTTTATCTACAACAAGCCCCTCCCTCAGACTAACACAGTAAGATATTTGGGACTTACTCTGGACAGACGACTGACATGGAACCCACATACAAGCCTCATACGTAATACACTAAACAAACGATTTAAAATGCTTTATTCTCTTCTGCACAGACATTCAAAATTACCCTTAACACAAAAGCGTAACTGCTACACATTTCTACTAAAGCCACTCTGGATGTATGGCTCACAAATCTACGGTTCGGCTAAAATATCTAACCTGAAACGTATCCAGGTTTTCCAGTCAAAGACACTCAGACTCATTACACAATGCCCACCATACGTAAGTAACAGAACACTTCACAATGACCTCATGATAAACACAGTACACGACACAATTCAGGACCTTTACAGACGTTTCCACTGCAAATTGCACTCACACCCAAATCCATACATCCACTCACTTTCTTCACCACACTTGCCACACAAGCCTCCCAGGAGATTGAAGAGGAGGTGGAACCGTGACTTAATATAATCCGAAATTACAACCCCCCACTTCTTGTAACAAAATCATAATATCGCTATTCATTGCTAATAACCATAATATTCATTGTTTTAAATTTCGCCCTGAGGAGCTACCGCTGGGTGGCCTTCCTCTCTCACGCCAATCAAGTCATCCACATTCAATGAAGTCCTCTTGGTAGCTGGTTGTTGCGTCATGGTAACAGTTTCGACCAACATTATAAAGACAAAAAAAAAAAAAAAAAAAAAAAAAAACTGTTGATTTAATAAATGACGGGGTTAGAATCAAAGTGGTTTGAGTAACATTTTTAAAACTTTGAGGAAACTGTGCATTAAGTTCTTAACTTTTATGGTGAAAGTTGCTGTTACCAAACCATAAAATTGAATAAAAATCTTAATTTCAAGGTCATTATTGATATGTTTAAGTTACTTGTTCATGTCACCAAAATAGTATAAGTGATTTGCCATTAGATCTCAGCACTGGCTAGGATTTCACTTGTACAACTTTTTTCCTGAACAGAACTATCATTTTGGTACCCGATTATGCACTTAACGAAAAATTTTCAATAATGTCACTTGGACCATTTTGAGTCTAATCCCGTCGAATATATTAACACGAAATTCGGGGGAGCGAAAACATATGATTAATTCGTGATGCCTACTTATTCCTTCGAATTTTGTCATTTTGTTTGTTATAAGAGGTGATCATTTTGAATGGTTGCTGGAAGTTTGTCCGTGTCCACTGTAGGGGTGAAAGCACATTAATTTGTCACCCCACAGGGTTCCGGGAATTACGCATGTTGTCTGTCCCAGTTTTCAACCGAAAGCATGAGTTACCCCGATAATTATGTCAGCCAACATAACAAAACGTGTCTGCAGGCAATTTACAATTTCTGTATGTTGACATTTTACGTTAAAAGACAACAATCAACTTTACTTATAACCACATCACTGCATCTACACTCACAAACAACAGGGAGACATTTTGTGAAAAACATCGATGTTATAATCGATATATATATATATATATATATATATATATATATATATATATATATATATATATATATATATATATATATATATATATATATATATATATATATATATATATACATATATATATATATATAGTTAGTTATTATGACTCATACCCGGGCTTTAACTGGTCATATCGCCTACTACCAGAGCGCTCTTTCTTCACTCTGGAGGGAGTTCTAAATTTTGCCTAGGTTAAATTTTTATTTACCTAGGGTGTAGGGATCCATTCACCTGACATCGTACAGGCTTGGGACCATCGCTTGTCGTCCCATCCGAAGGACGGCGTTTTTAAATTTATTTTACCTCCCAGATAAAATACACTAAGGGCCTCGGTCGGGTTTCGAACCCACGAACTTGAGCTCAGAAGGCAAGCACGCATACCACTGAGCTACCGGCGCCTTATCGATATATATTGTTGGTTTATTACAGAAGTCGATATATTGAAACCTTCCAGCTTTATATTAATAAAGTTGGAACACCACGTTAGAGCCATCTACTGGTGATTAGATGGAACAACTCCGATTGCTAGAAAAAACGGTAAATTTGAAATTATTAAAAAACCGTTAAAATATCGAAAAGAATCAACATCTGTAAATAATGAATGGCATATTCGCGTTCAGCACATTACTCTCATACACTAAACACAAAGACATACAGTCTACTCCACTATGCTGTCCGCGTGGGACATGGGTAGGCAATTTAAGAAGTGAATCTCCCAACGGTGGGGTTGAGTCCAATCTCAGGGAATGCATATGTACGAGTCTGGGTTTGCATCCTTAACAGGAACTGTGGACAGTAATATGTACCTTCAATATGCTGAGGTGGTTACCGTAAAGCCCGCTCTTCTTTGCCAAATATAACGAGAGGTAGCTTACAACTTCAAGATAGTTTTTGTTGTAAAATAAACTACTAATATCATCATCATTTAGTATCAAATGGGAAAAAAAAGTTGTCGGTGAATCACAAGGCTATGTACTTCCCCAGCACGAATTAAAAAAATTTCGCTCTCCCTCCATAGTCAATGGACCGTTTTGGCTAAAACTCAATATTTGACTTACATAGTGTCACATATTCGTGTCAATATATTCATTAATACGGCATTTATTAGAGTATTTGTGTCAGGATCTACCCCTTCCCCTTGACTGATTTGACTGAAAATGATTGAGTGTCGTCTTTAGAAGTTACTGCATACACATTTAAAATTTCGTGTTCATACATTCATTCTTTCGAGAGTTATCGTGTTCATAAACACACACAAACTTTTTTTTTTCATTTTTGGAATCAAGAGGTTGGAAAACATGAAATTCTGTTGAAAAGTCCTCATGAAATTTCTGACCGATTAATAACCTACATAAAATCTCCTACATCCGGTTGGTGATGTAAAAAAAATAAAATAAAATCATATACCTATATTACTTTATGCATCTTAGATATGAATTTTTACTTCTTCATACCCTCGACATAGGTCTCAACGCACCGTGGTTCGTGAAAGACAGTATAATTCATAAAGAGCTGGACATAGCTCCCATGGACACCGGCCTGCGATCTCTGACTGAGACGTTCCTCCAGAACGTGCCCCTCAGCCCTGGAGCTGTCCACTTCAATCTTGGACAGCCCACCGCACATCGCCGACTACAACCCAACTTCCACAGGACATTTTAGCTTAGAATTTAGTCTCATTTATCATTATTATTTTTTATTTATTTATTTTATTTTATTTTTTATAATGTATGATTGCCATGTTATTGTTCCAATGGAAATAAATATATTATTAGTTTTATTATTATTAAAAGGTTCTCCGACCCGGGCAGGAAAGAAGAGCACTTCGCAGAACGGAACCTTTATAACGAATGTGTCTTTCTATCCTCTATTGATTTCTTGGAAACTGGGAAGTCCCAAACTTTGCAGAAAGTTGAAGAGTGATACGTTTGTTTGTTTTGGGTTAGCGTTCTATACTTCAACTGGGGCAGGAAGAACGTTCTTTTTATGTTTCTTAAATTGATACTCAATATTTTTTTTGCAGAGATATTGTAAAACACTTAATAAAAATTAAAGAAATAACATGTTTTTTTTCTCTTTTTAATATATACAATTATTGTATATATCAATAAAGCTTATAATTAGTAATAAAATAAGTTTTCGGTGGATCACCAGAAATGTACTTCTCCAGCACAAATTGAGCAAATAGTTTTCGCTCTCCCTCCAAAACTAATAGACCGTTTCTGCTAAAAATCAATAGTTGACTTATATAGAAGAGTTTGAATCCTCATGCAAAATTTCGTGTTGATTCTTTCATTACATCGGCAGTTATTAAGGTTTGAGGGTTGAGCTACTCCTCTTTGACCCCTTTCCCTTTTGTTGAGCGCTCCTCTGATCCCCCTCCCCTTTGGCTGATTCCGCTGAACATTATTAGGTGACGTTTTTATAGGGCTTTGAATACATAAGATAATACATAAGAAAAATTTGATGTCAATACAACCATTACAACGGTAGTTTGTAGAGTTTTGATCGATTTGGTCGATTGTGAATTTTCTTATATGAAAATACCTCTTTCTGAAGGACCTTCATGTGGGAAATTCGAAACTGATATCCAAAATTCCCTATCAGGCACAGGTTTTTACTTATACGAGAATATTTTTCTAATTTAACTTAAATTTTTAAGTCTGGGATAAAGATAACAACAGTTGGTAACAATGAATTTTGTCTTTCATTTGTTCTCATATTCAAGAGTTGACATCCCGTTGCAAATAGATTTATGTTAGTTAATAAGCAAGTTATTGTTAAACTATTTAAAATTGAATTTTATAGCGAGTTAAACTAGCAAATGTAGATGGTTGAGACCTTCCATATCATGTGAGTAAATATACATACTATATTTATATACATTTATGTTGCGTATAACTTCAGAACTATGCCTGGCACAGAAAAACTAATTACAGATTTGAATCCAGGAGGCAATTTCCCATAAGAATCAAGAATAATACCCCCAGAAAAAATGAATTTAATTTTTTTTTTTGAACAGTGTTAGAAGATTTTATTAGAAAAAATTCAAATATTTTCCCTCTTAACAATACGTCATGATTACGATACCTGGAAGAAACACGATTTTCTAATAAATAAACATTGCTTCTCTCTTTTCGAAAAAAAGTATAACTCATAAAGGAATTAATTTCTTAAAAGTCCTTCCCCACTTCAAAACAATAGGAACAATAAAAAAAATTAAACATCAACTAAAAATGTTTATGTTAGAAGAAATTTGGAAATAATGTATGATTATAATCATTAGATGTCGTCCCCAGAGAGGATATATATACAAAATTTCGTGTCGATACATTCCTTCTATTTTTTTTTTTTTCATTTTTGAAATCTGGACTTCGGGAAATATGAAAATCCGATGAAACTCTTATTCAGAATTGGGGAACATTTTTTGTCCCATTATATAAATAAAATGGGTAGATAGATGGGTAGATATAGAGTCTATAGGATTATGTATTATTAGGATTTAAAGGGAGCAGTTACGGGGGGAGGGTACTTTAAGGGCTCTTGTGGGCTCCCTTAGATCCATCTCAGCCCCCCCCCCCCCCCCCCCCCCCTTACAAAAAGGCCCACTTCATCAGTTGAAATAACCTACCACTTCCACATCAGGCAACCCCTGCATCCATTATTTATTTATATATTTTTTATTCCCCACCAGTTCCATGAAGTATGGGGAAGATTAGGTAATGGGTAAGAATTTCGATGATGATTTTCAACAAAATTTCAAGTTTTCTGATCGCCCTAAATCTAAAAATTGTTGAAAAAAAAGTGGTCAGTGAATCATTGGCTATGTGCTTCCCCAGCACGAATTAATCAATGGCGCTTTAGCTCTCCCTCCATAGTCAATTGACCGTTTGGGCTAAAACTCCTAGTAAGTCTTCTGAATTATCAAACTAAATTTTGTGTTGACATATTCATTTCAAGAGCACTTATTAGAGTATTTAAGTTAAGCCTCTCCCCTAATCCCACCTTCCCAATTGTCGATTTGGCTGAAAATCAATGTGTTGTCGTTAGAAGGTTCTTGATTCACATATAAAATTTCGTGTCAATTTATTCATTCTATCGGGAGTTATCGTGTTCACAGACACACAGACCGACAGACATTTTTTTTTGATATTTGGAACCTAGAGGCCGGAAAACATGATTCCCTTGAAAACTCCGCATCGAATTTTTGACTATACTTCACATACATTTTTCTTAATTTTTTAATAAGAGGAGAACATGGTAGATTTTGGCGTGGGAAACAGGTTCACTAGAAGTGGAAAATGTTTCAAAAAGAACGTATTATACGCCTGAATGCCGGGAAACCGCTTTCCCAAAACAAAATTATAGACTTAAACCAATTGAGAAAACATTGCGGGGACAAATGGGGAAAATTGAAAAACTGATCATCTATAAACATTCCTCCTTCCTTTTTGAGAAAAAAAATGTAACTTTATAAAAATGTAAAATGAAAATGGAACCTCTCTATTCAGATATGGAATTTGTATTTAGGACCCTGGTAGCTCAAGATCGCGGGTTCAAAACCCAGCCGAGGCCCTGCTGTCTTTCGGATGTAATGTCAAGCGATGGTCCCGAGCCTGAAAGATGTCAGCTACTCGTTAAAGAACTCTACCCTAGATGAATACACTTAGATAGGCAAAATTTAGGACTCCCACGGTAGAGTCGGGCTCATGTTCATCCGGGTGACAGAGCGATATGACCTCGTAGGTAAAGTCCGGGCATGAGTCACAATAACTAAATAACGCACTCAGAGATTATTGCAAATGAGATTTATTATACGATACAATTTTAGCATGTAGCCCCATCGCTCCTCTGCCTTCCACAATTCAGTTCTTGTCCAGGCCTCCTCTCTTTGCAACTCCCTGCCTCCCCCAATCCGACACTCTCCTTCCGTGGCTTCCTTCAGACCTCTTCATCCCCTCCCATCGCTCCTCTGCCTTCCACAATTCATTTATTGTCCAGGCCTCCTCCCTCTGGAACTCCCTGCCTCCTCCAATCCGTCACTCTCCTTCCGTGGCTTCCTTCAAATCCTCACTATTCCAATTCCTCTTCACCAAACAATCCACTCCCCTGATCTCACCCCCTTATTCTCTAATTCGTCAACCTCCATTATCTAATCATTTAAATTATTTACTTATTCCATTTTTTTTTCTCTTTTTTTTTTTGTTATTCTTTATTTTTATTATATTTTTTAAATATATTTCCTAAATTATTATATATCATAATCAATATTATTCCTTTTTTGTTCATTTTACACATTTATATATTTTTATCATACATTTAATTATTTTTCATTTTATGTTATTTTATTTTGACTATTTTTATTTTTCTTCTTTCTCCTCCCACTTCTCTATCTAGCCCCTACTGTCCAAAATTAATTTTACTTCAAACCTTGTCTGGGCATCCTTCCTTCTCTTTTATAATCAACTATCATAGTATTATGCTCTGTCCATTTTTATTATCTATTTTTATTTAGGTATTTTCTTTTTTTTTTTTTTTACATTTTCTCTTTTATTTATATAGATACTTTTATTTATTTATTTTTATCATAATGAAGCTGTAATTTTTTGTTTTTTCTGTTAATCTTTTGTTTATCTATATATTTAATTGTCTAGTTTTTCTCTAATGTAGCACTAATTTATTTATCTATTTATTTATTTATTTGTATGGCACTGATACTATATTTCATTTTTTCTGTTTTTTACTCTATATGTATTTATTCTTAAGGGACCTAGGTCCCAGAATATCTTTAAAAAAAATGTAAAGTGCAACACTAGCTTGTTAGTGCAATGGGATGTGAACGGTGAGATTATGGGTTGACTCATTCTGAGCTCCAGTGTGGGGCAAATTGTAATTTAATTACAATTATAATTATTATGTAATTTGAATGTAATTTAATTGTAATTTGTAAGTCAACCTAATTCTCAATTATATTACAATTTAATTTATGTTTGTATTACAGTATTTTTTTTAAATTAATTCTTCTCCCTTTTTCCCCACAATAAAAAACTACTTCCTTAGCCCCTTTGTGTTACCTGATTGCTTACTGAGTTCAAGCTCGCGGGTTCGATACCCGCCTGAGGCCCTTAGGTTTTTTTTTTATCTGGGAGGTGAAAAAAAACTTTAGCACGCCGTCCTTCGAATGGGACGTTAAGCTATGGTCCCAAACCTGTACGATCTCAGGTTAATGGATCCCTACTTTTCAAAGACCTTTTTATTCACATTTCTTTTTTCATCAGTTCTTCTTAAATTAATTTTGTTGCAAGCCTGGTCTAGATTTCCTCCTCCTCCATAATCCTGATTTTTGTATTCTTTTTAAATTTTTTTTATTTTCTTTATATTTATTTTTGTATGATTTCTTCATAACGAAGCTGTTAATTATATTATTGTTGTATTATTATTTTATTTTATTTTTTTACTTATTTCATCATTATTTATTTTATTGTATTTTCTTATTTAGTTATATTCATTTTGTTCTTGTTTCTATCCACTGTAGCGTAGCACTTTTATCTCTTTACTGATATTTTATTTTATTTGTATTTGTTGCTCTGTTCAGTGACTTTCATGTATTTATTCTTAGGGGACCTCGGTCCCAAAATAAAATTTATTTTCATTTCATTTTCATTTCACACTACTTTCCCCTCCCATCCTGGTTAGTTCGTAGCCTGGACCCCAGTCAACAAGGGCGCCATATCACCTACAGAAACGTTCCTTTTTTTCTCCGTTTTCAATTAACTCATCATGAAAACAATTTTAAAGTCAGTATCTTATCAAATGTATTAAGAAGGTTCAACAAAAGTTTTAACTAATATCAATTTAACAGTATGCGACTATACATTCACATTCATAGCTACAATTCACATCAATGGAAATGTTAACTACAACATCAATTTACTGGATAATCCAGGAAACTGATAAGACGATATCCTATCCTTCTCATCCGGGCAACTCCATTAATAATACAGTGAGTGGGTCGATGGATAGCATCGCATAACATCTGTCTCAGTTATATGGCTTTTAGGATAATCAAATTGTTTAATTTTTCGGCAGGTATGCGGGGCGCCAATCAGAGCTAGCTTGCTTGCCTCTTATCCTCAAGATCGAGGGTTCGAAACCCAGCTAAGCGAAGTATAGGAAGTATATACAATTTTCTACGTGTATCCAGAACCACCCAAGGACGACACTGATTTTCAGTCAAATCGGCGCAAGGGAAGGGCGAGATTAGGAGCCAACATTTCTTTTCTCTCACTTTTATCTTAAATAATTACTTTTCTCATTTTTTTTTACAATTATTTGTATTATATATAAATAATAATACATTTTTATATATCCTTTCTATTTATCATCTATTGTATTCATCTATACAGCGAGAAGATAGGCAGAATTGAGTGTTGTTGTAGCTAGATAAGAGGTGAAGAGTGATCCCAAGTGAGACATGTTATCGATGTAGAATTTTCAATAGAATCATGTTTTCCGACCACCTGATTCCAAAAACATTGTTTGATTTTCAGCCAGATCGACCGAGGAGAAGTGGGGGATTAGGGGGAGTCTTAACTCAAAAACTCTAATTTCTGCCGTTGTATGATTATTGTCATCGCTAGTCGTTGACTAATGTTGGCTGAACGGGTTGTAGAGTGTTTTCTGTTAGCTATCAATAAGAATCCAGAAAGAAGTTCGTTGAACTTTGACCTCTAAAGGCGTAAAATGCTAGTTCAAGAAAAGAAAAGTGTAAGAAGGAAGTGGTAAATAGATGAAGATAAGTGAGACGAATGGAGCAGTTTAGGAACATGCCGCATCACGTACCCAACTCAAACAGTCGGAGAAACATACAGATCGTTAGTTCCTTTATTGCTCATGAATCAAAGAAAATATCAAGTTCCCAAGTGATGGTCCCTTACTGGTAAACCTGGGATTGTACTAAAATATAATATCCATCTGTATTGAGGTCAGAGTTGGACGTTATTCCAATAAAATTTCAATCAATTAAAAATAATTATTGAAAAATAATCTGTGTTTTTTAATTTGTTGATCCGAATAAATTTTTATTCAAATAAATTTTCATTATTCTAAAAATGAATGTGAAGTATATTACTGAATAACCAATCGTGCAATAATTATTCGAAAAAAAAATTATTCAACGAAATAATCGATTAAGAAGTTATTCGAATGAAAATTTAATCGAATAAATCGTGAAGCAGTTTGCCGATAAACTTTTACTTTCCTTACCCATCCTACCTAGGTAAGGGGAGTATTGTAATCAGACGAAAAATCGGCTACCTAGATTTCACTATTTCATTATTTTTTATGTGTAAAATCGAGCTGGTATAAGAAAGTCCTCTTTTGGTCAAAGAACATATTATTTTTTATATTTTGTTCATCGAGAAAGTCACTAATAGTTCTGAAGGAGGCAATGCGTTTCCTATTATTATCTGTTTACACACTACTCTATAGAAAGAAATGTTCAAACGGTACCCGAAGGAACTGAATTCGGAGTCCAAACATCTTGTGTTGGGGTTAGCAAAACACCTCTAGAAACAAGACTAGTGTTTGTTGAGTGCTTAGCTCTCTCACTTAAGGAGACTTAGTCTCTGAGTCTTAAGTCGTTTTCTGTAACTGGAAAAGACAATCTGCACACACAACTGTGTTCTGCAAGTTAACAAACTTGAGGCACTTCTAGGTAACTTGAGAGAATCTTCAGTATAGTTCGTAATGGCGGCTTCTTCTGCTGTACGAACTGAAGGCCGAATGAAAATGATATGACCACTAATTTCAAAAACGAAAAAAAAAACGGCAGTTATTGAGATTTTGATCGATTTGGCTGAAAATCAATAGTTAGTTATTATAACTCATGCCCTGGCTTTAACTACAAGGTCATATCGCCTACTACCAGAGAGCTCTTTCGTCACTCTGGTGTACATGAGTCCGACTCTACTGTGGGAGTCATAAATTTTTGGTAACCTAAATTTTTATTCACCTAGGGCGAGTATCTGACATCGTACACGTACGGGATCATCGCTTAACGTTCCATCCAAAGGACGCCATGCTTAAGTTTTTTTTTACCTCCCAGATAAAATAAACTAAGGGCCTCGGCTGGGTTTCGAACCCACGATCTTGAGTTCAGAAGGCAAGCACGCATACCTACTGGCTCCCTCTTTTTATTTGTATTCTTTAATAAAAATGTGTGCTCTCACTCCAAAACCAAATTAATAGTTTGAACTAAAGTCCAATAAATAGTTCACATACATAGAGGCTCCTGAATCTTCATACTAAATTTTCTGTCAATGAATTTATTATTTCGGCAGTTTTTAGGGTTTTTATAGTCGAGTAGGTACCTCTTACTTACGCCAATTTTGAGAAAAAAATAAAATGTCATGTTGATGCATTCATTGCATCTGCAATATTGCAATTTTTGAATTTTGAAAACACTAAATTTTTATTTACCTAGGGCAGGGGTCTTTAACGAGTATCTGACATCGTACAGGCTCAGGACCATCGCTTAACGTCCCATCCGAAGGACGGCGTGCTTAAGTATGCCTTAATTAATTAACTGACACAGTATTTAGTATGAGGATTCAGAAAACCTTTTGTAAGTCAACTATTGATTTTTAGCCCAAACGTTCGATTAGTTTTTTAGCGACATCTTAATTGATTAATTCGTCGTGGGAAAGTACCTACATTGCCGGAATCTGTCCGATTACAAAACATCCCCTATACTTCGTGTATTTGTGGAAGTAAGATTGCCTCTCTGTGTTTATGTCTGAGAACACAATAACTTCCGAAAAAATAAAAATATCGACATTAAGTTTTATTTGCCTATCCAAAACCCCATAATCACACCTATTAATTTTCAGTTAAATGAGTCAATGGGATGGGAAGGATTCAACTAAAAAATCATAACACAAAATTTAACAGAGAATTTTGAAGTTCTTGAGGATTCTGAATGTCTACTCGGAAGATTTCCAGGGGGAGATCGAAAATTTAATTTTTTAATACATTGCCTGTGATTCACACAGAATTTCCTCTACTACCATCCCTGAGTGGAAGAAGGGAACTGAATGAAAGAGGAAGTTCTACTGAAGAGACTATAGTGTTGTTATTATTTGGATTACTATAGTCCCAACCTACTGATCAAATATCAATACAAGTAATTAACGCTGATGAAATTCAGGGCGGTACAATTATCAGCATAATTTGAAACTAATACATAAGCGATTAGATCTGGTGAAATGGTAACACGTAAAATCGTAAACTTAAAATTAAATCTAATTTTGGCGGCAGAATTATAGTGGAGTGGAGATATCTGTACTTATATATAAAGGGAAGGTGAAGATCGCGGGTTCAAAACCTGGCCAAGGCCCTCATTTTATCTAGGAAGAAAAATATAACTTAAGGACGGCTCCTTCGGATGGGGCGTTAAACGATGGTCCAGAGCCTAGTAGGGCAGACAAAATTTAATAGTCGGGCTCATGTCCACCAGAGTGACGAAAGAGCGCTATAAAGGGGAAGAAGTTTTCTTTTTTGAGGTAATCTCAAAAACTACTTAACCAATTTGGTACTTTTTTCACCTTTGGGAAGCATATTATTTTCAAGTATTTATTAATTAATTTTGTATTCATTTCATTACTTTTTTATACCTATAGTATAATCATAGATCTGATTTGATTTTGGCCGAAATCGGACGAAAGTACTTGACTTAATGGTCAAAGTACATTTTACATGATACCGCTTATATATATTACCTAATACATAATATTTTCAAGTAAAAAATGTAACACATTTTATGTACAATACGATTTTTCAGAGGACTGCTGGTTTTCGTGATACACGCCGAAAACCATCCTAAACTGTCGTTTCTTAATCAATTTCCAGTCATTAATGTGTCCTTAGATTTGAAATATGACCAATACAACTAAAGATATAACGCCTCTAACAATGAAAAATAAATTTCTGTGAAAAATATTTTGAAGTAATGTTAGTTAATTGTAAAATTTTTTTTATTATTTGTAGTTTTAATGAAAAATTATAAAAATAAAGACGCATTCACACACATGCTCACGCATAGACAGACATCATCGCTAATATGGTTAAAACGTACTCAGGAGATTGTGAAAAGTAGAAATTCATTGAAACCTCGATCTCGGGTTTTTGCACAATTGCTATAAGTACAAGAAAGTAAAAAATTGATGATAATAATAAAAATATGAAAGTTATCGAGACAGTAATGTTAAAAGGTTGGATGCAGCAATGGCGGTATTTTCTGTCATTATAGTGCATCAGACTTTTTTTTACATAATCAGTTATACGATGAATAGGGGAAGTTCTGTAATCGGTCAAATATTCGATGTTGAGTTACTTAATTATTACTTAATTCTTATGTTTTCCGATCATTCAAAAAAATTCAGCCTGTCTGTGAACACTATACCTCCCGGTAAAATGAACGCATTATTTCAAAATGTTATTGGTGTTTACAGAACCCCATAACGTTAGTTATTGTGACTCATGCCCGGGCTAGATACCGCCTACATCCAGAGCGCTCTTTTGTCATTCTGGTGACTTGAGCCCGACACTACTCTGTGTAGGCTTATTCATCTAGGGTAGAAGTCTTTAACAAGTACCTATCTGATACAAGCTCAGGACCATCGCTTAACGTCCCATCTGAAGGACGGCGTGCTTAAGGATTTTTCACCAGTCAGTTGAAAAATTTAAGGGCTTCGCCATGTTTCGAAACTTCAATTTTGCGCTCAGTAGGCTAGCATGCTGTCTGAGCTACAAGGGCCCATGCCCTATAAGGACGACACCTATTAATTTTTAGCCAAATTAGCCAAAGGGAATGGAGCGATTAATTATTATTATTATTATTATATTTTTGTATTTTAGCCAACTTGCCCCAATCATCACAATGTGCGATCCTTCATTGAACGGATATCCTTCATTGGCGAAATTCTGAGACTTGGCCATGAATATTGATGCGAATGAAGTGGTAAAGATGACTTGCCTCATACCAGATTCACGAGAGGACATCGGTAAAACCCTCCAATCACCATACAGATAGATACGGCCCTTTCGGCATCCTGCCTCTCTTTAGACCCGGCCTAAAAGCGTTCAGGCAGGAGGGATAGAAAATAAACACATCACATCAAACTTTCTATAATATCAAAACTTGTCTTCAATTTATATATTAACTATACTATATATAACTTTAATATAAAATATAAAAAGTGTAAGTAAGTTTTCGCTCTCCCTCTGAATCAATTCACTGAGTCCTGTGTTGATCCCTCTACTCTCATTCACCTCCATTCCCTTCAGCCGATTTCGTTAAAAGTCTACAGGGCCTTAATTATTCTCGGATTTCATGTAGATACGTCAAAATATAGGGACATTAGAGTTTCTGAGTGTAACCCCCTCCACATGTCTCCCCTTCCCATTCCCTAAGTTCGACTTATCTGAAAATAAATAGATGTCGTCCTTATGAAGTTCTGAATACACATATAGAATTTCCTGTTGATATATCGTGTTCACAAGTACACACACACACTCACTCCGACGAACCCTGATGATCCTTAGCCGCCCACACTAGCCTTCTCCACCGCGATCTGTCGTGCGCCACCGGTCGCCAGTTCACCACGTGGTGTTCTACAGCATCCTTCTTCACCAGGTCAGTCCACCTCAGCCGTGGTCTTCCTCGTGATCTGGCTCCTTGGACCTGAGCGTCCATGATGCGTCCTATGGCTGTCTGCGGTCCGCTTCTCACCACATGTCCAGCCCATCTTAAGCGCCGTGATTTCATATCTGCAACTACGGTCGGGTGTTGCCAGAAGATGTCCCTCAGCTCCCTGTTGGTTCTGATCCTCCACTCTTGGGTTTCTCTATCCTTGACCGAACCTGCTATTTTCCTCAGCACTTTATTTTCAAACGTCTGGAAACGTTTCTCCAGATGTGAGGTCCGGGTCCAGGTTTCACACCCATAGATCAGAACGGGCTTTACCATGGAGCTGTAGATCCTATAGGTACTTCAGGTATCACAAGTGCACACACTGACAGCAATTTTTTTTTTTTTTTTAATTTTTAGGTCGGAAAACAGGAAATTCCGGTGAATACTAAACATCGAATATCTGAACGATTACATACCTTCCCCTATACTTTGGAAAGCCGGAGAAGTAACATCGCCCTGCACTTTTAGTACAACAAACTGTACACGTCATCACCAGACTAGTACAGACCTCTTCTTTACTAAAACTTTTCAAACATTATATTGCAAATTAAAATCTGAAATTCAAATATTATATCAACACTTGACTTTTCTATTATTTTTATTGGTATATTCATATAATGACAAAAATTATATTGGATTTCTTTTACATGGCATAAAATTATACCAAAAAATAAAAAACAATGTAAAATAATTGTGATGTGGTCATTACAGGACTTTCTTATACCAACCACGATGACAGATCACTCTCTTTTCCCCTTATCACAAATATTCCAACAATTAATGGGTATAAGAATGTCTACTCTCATGATAACGCTGTACAAAGAGTCAAAATCTTTATTTATTATATACTTTATCTACTGTATAGTATTATTATTTTTGTATCTTAATGTAAACATTCTTATGACGTATCCTATTACCATCTTATGACGTATCCTATTACCATCTTATTGTTTAATGAAAATAAATGATTATTATTATATGATTATATTAGTTTTGCTCGGTTCACCATCGGTGTTTACACTACTAATGATGTTATATAGGACTTTGAGGGGCTCAAAGTCCTATTGTATATCAATTAGTAAATCTTATTATTTTTTAATAAAAAGAATTAAAAAAACCAATGAATAAAAAAAACAAGAAATGAAAAAAAAAAAAAAAAATTTAGAATAATGGATTTCTCATGTCGGCCCTTGGAGCAGACATCGGCCATTAACGGGCTATAATTAAAAAGTAAATCTTAATATTCAACAATAGATTTTTTTTTGTCCTACTGCCACTGACAGGACACATTAACTTCCTTCAACAAAGCTTGCAGATCCTGTAATATACAGAAAATACCTTCACACCACAGGATAGGCAAGCATGACATACATCTCCTTTCTGTGGTGTAAGCTCCTTTAAACTCAATTATTTATCCCATTTGATTCCAGTTTTCTTGGAGGCTGCGCCTTGGTTCCCAAAGTAACTTCTCTATAAAAACAATTTAAAAAAATTTAAACATTAACTAAAAATATTTATGTTAGAGGAAACATTATATAGTTGTGTAGAGGGCGCCGGTAGCTCAGTGGTATGCGTGCTTGACTTCTGAGCTCAAAGTCGTGGGTTCGTAACCCGACCGAGGCCCTTAGTTTATTTTATCTGGGAGGTAAAATAAACTTGAGCACGCCGTCCTTCGGATGGGACGTTAAGCGATGGTCCCGAGCCTGTACGATGTCAGATACTCGTTAAAGACCCCTACCCTAGATGAATAAAAATTTAGGGTAGGCAAAATTTAGGACTCCCACAGTAGAGTCGGGCTCATGTCCACCAGAGTGACGAAAGAGCGCTCTGGTAGTAGGCGATATGACCTCGTAGTTAAAGCCCGGGCATGAGTCATAAAACCTAACCTATAGTTGTGTATGGTTAATTTTAGTATTTATTAGTATTTTTTATACCTTTTTTAAAGGAACTATTTTTTTAAATGTTATTTAATGGTGTATCTATAATTTATAGTATATAATTTTTTTTAAACTTAAATAATCTTCGATATTTTTAGATATAACAATAATAGCAATAATTTATTTAGTTAATTATATTTACAAATAAGTGAGCTAAAATTATGTCATTTTAGGAAAAACTATAATTCTGTCTTGATAACTTAACATTTATACAAAGTTTGGTGTATATTTAAGACGAGATGCGACAGATATCGTGTAACTTATAAACAAACAAACTGTTGAGTCAAAAGTAAAGACTTTGTTCCGCTCGATCATTCACCGCTTCAAATCCTCCTATAATAATTTTTTTTTTTTTGGGTTGTGATCAATTTCATTTGGTTAATGTACGGCGGTGAAAGCCACCTGGCGGTGAATTGTGGCGGCGGTGGACAGTTTGAAATGTTGACTGTACGTGACTGGACTGCAGCTGAATCTCGTTCAGCCACAGACAACACCCATATATAGATCTACGCAGATACACAACACCAATTAATATAACCCCCTCTACCCGCTAAATCCACCCATTACACAAAAATACATGCGTGATTCTGCGCCAGAAGCATTTAAACTAAAATAATATACATAAATAAGAGGGCGCCATTTGGTCAAAAGCACCGTGCTTGTCTATTCTAGGTGAATCAAAATTTAGAGTAGGCAAATGACTCATGCCCGGGCTTTAACTACAAGGTCATATCGCCTACTACCAGAGCCCTTTTTCGTCACTCTCGTGAGCCCGACTCTACTATGGGAGTCTTAAATTTTACCTACTCTAAATTTTTATTCACCTTGAGTAGGGGTAATTAATCGTACAGGCTCGAAATCATTGCTTAACGTCCCATCCGAAGGACGGCGTGCTCAAGTTTTTTTTTTTACTTCAAACATAAAATAAAATATGGGCCTCGGCCAGGATTTGAACCAACGATCTTGAGTTCAGAAGGCAAGCACGCATACCACTAAGCTACCGGCGCCCTCCTTATTAATTGTAGTGTTCGGGATAAAAGACAAATAAAAAATAAAAATAAAAAATAATAGGACTTTCTTATACAACCACCCCCTCAAAATCAATTCATACTCTCATTACTGGTTCTAAGAATGTCAATTTCAGAATTACGCTATATAATGAAACTAAGAAAACCTCTGACCCCAACACATTATTTTCTCATAAGGAAAAATGTTAGTATGAACGAATTTTAGAGGCGAGGGAGAAGAAGACTGATCTGTAAAAAATTGGTTGGTAAAAGTAAATCCTGTTATGGTCATATCACATATTTTATTGCTTATTTAAAATTTTTTCTTTATATTGTAGCATATTTCAGCTTTTTTTTAAATATAATTCTAACATAATTCCAGTCTCTACTTATGAGTTAGGTAGCATTTTGTATGAATGCAAACCATAGAAATCGAGGAAGTGTAAAGGAAGTACTCTGTGTATTGTGTATCTAGTTTGGTACAGTGAATGTTAGAATAATAATCCCAGGTCGCTATAGGAAGGGACACTAGCTGAGACAGGGCACGTTCCAAAACTACCCCAAACCTGTCTCTATTCAACTTCTCCCTCTCACTTACTTAAACCTCCAGTCTTTACGATACCCCCCCCCCCCCCCCCCCCACCCCCTCCTCCTCTTCAGCTTTAGAGATCTTCTGACCTCCAAATAGTAGCTACCTCTTACTACATTTATTTATCTTTTTTGGGTTGTATATTTTAAAAAAAACTTACTTTTCGCTCCCTCTCCAAAACCAGTCGACCGTTTGCGCTAATATTCAATAGTTGACTTAGATAGGGGCGTTATAAGTTATTAGGGTATTTTTGTCCCCGCCCCTGAACCCTCCCCCCCCCCCCCCCCCCCACCCCTTCATTCGATATAGCTGAAGTTTGACAGATAATGTCCTCATTGTGTTTCGTCTTGAAATCTGAAATTTCATGTGGATACATTAATTACATCGGCAGTTATTGGGGTTTATGAGTTGAGCCCCTCTCTGATCCCCCTTCCATTCTGGCGATTCCGCTAAAAATTTATATGTGTCATCTTTATGTGGTTTTGAATACACATATGAAATTTTGTATCGATGCTTTCATTATAACGGCAGTTATTAGAGTTTTTGAATAAAAATTTAGGGTAGACAAAATTTAAGACTCCCACAGTAGAGTCGGACTCATAAGCTAAAAAACTAAAGCCCGGGCATGAGTCATAATAACTAACTTCCCCAGCTATTCGAAGTATAGGGCAGTTATGTAATCGGTCTGAAATTTTGTGTGGAGTTTTCTCTGGAATTTCATGATTTTCGCCCCCCCCCCCCCCCCCCCCCTCCCCCCCTCATTCCAAATATTGACAAAAAGTCTGTCTACACGTTTGTGTGTGTGAGTCTATGAATACGATAAGAATCTATTGACATGAAATTTTATATGTGATTCCAAAATCCCAATAAGGATGACGACTTTTGTTTTTCAGCCAAATCGCCCAAGAGAATGGGTATTAGGAGGAAGGTTTATCACAAAAACTCTAATTGTATCGTTACAAAATTTCATATTTATATTCAAAACCCTATAAAGACGACACCTAACAATTTTCAGTAGAATCACCCAAGGGTATCAAAATTTGTATGAGGATTCAGAAGTCACTGTCGTGAGTCAATTATAGATTTTTAGCCCAAATTTTCGAATGAGTTTGGAGGGAGGGCATAATTGATTAATTCGTGCTATAGAACTACACCGCCGGTGATTAATTCGTGCTATAGAACTACACTGCCGGTGATTAATTCGTGCTATAGAACTACACCGCCGGTGATTAATTCGTGCTATAAAACTACACCGCCGGTGATTATTTCGTGTTATAGAACTACACCGCCGGTCATTCACTAACTTTTTTATTTCATTTGAGTCCAAGCGATATCCTAGTCTGCGTATCATTCTTCTTCCTCGTAAATTTAATAGTGGAATGTCTCCTACTATGAATCCTAGCTCCATACTGAACGGTGTGTCTGAAGCCCTACTAAGCTAAATTTCAGACAGCTCAGAGATAAGTAGTTTTTAGTAGCACCGAACAGCCTGGAGGTCATGTAATCCTTAAACTGTCGTTAGTAGCCATGGGTGGAATACAAGGTATTGAAAAAACGACTTTAGCTTTACGTACCAAAACAGTAATAAAGAGAAAAAGAAAAAAAATGCAGACTTCCCCTGTAAACAGCCCTCACTGTCCCGACGTTAATTCGTTCTGCTTGGTAAAAAAGGATAGTACGTCAAATCCAAATTCAATAGGATGCACCCTGCAATGTGCTTCTGAGTTTTCAAAAGAAAAAAAAAAATTCCCTTTCCCCGCTGCACGGATTATAGGGGAACTTATTTAATATTTCAGATATTTGATGCTGAGCCTTCAATGCAATTTCATGTTTTCGATTACCCTGATTCCACAAATTAATTTTAAAAAAATATTTTTTTATTTATTTTTTTACAAATAGCTATTTACAACTGTATACAAATAAATATAACTAGCAAATGTGCTAATAAATGACAATGTAAAAATGTCAAGAGGGGAGAAATCACCCAGTGTTGACACTCCCTAGTCACTGATTTTCTCTTATTTATAACTAATCACTGTCACTGCTGCTGCTCAGGAGATCTCTAGGCCATTGTAGTCCTGTAAGTCGATTAAGCCGTCGTTGGGGAAGTACGGCAGAATGGAGGGCACGGACTAGAGGATTATTGTGGGAACTAAGAAGGGAAAATAATTTTGTATATTTGGATTTAGACAAGATGTATGTTAAGGTCGTAATAAGGAGCGTTGGTTATTTTACGAAGGATTTTGGATCCAGTAGTCTTAGTGAAACTTTATAACGTCTGATCATTTCTTGTCTTTTCAGTCTCGTGTGAGGATGCCAAGTTAGTCGTTTGTCGAATTTGAGGCCTAGATAGCGTACTTAGTTTTTTAAAGGGATGGGATTTTTGTTAAGGTACACTGGAGGGCAGGTATATTTTCGACGAAAACGACGTGAACTGATTAAAAAAAAAAAAAAAAATCTGTGTCGGTTTAGTGTGAACACAACTTCCATAAAATGAATGTCTCGACATCAAATTTTATATGTGAATCCAGATCCCTCTAGAGACGACATTTATTAATTTTCAGCCAAATTGGCCTAAGGTTAGGGGGATAGGCAGAGGCTTAACTCAAAAAGTATAATAACTTCAGTTGTAATGAATTTGATGACATCAAATTTTATATGTGCATCCAGAACCCTCTAACGACGACATTTATTGATTTTCAGCCAAATCGACCGAACGGAGGGGGGACTGGGGGAGGCTTAACATAAAAACTCTTATAACCGATAGTAATAATGTCTAGACAAAAAATTTCATATGTTATTCCAAAACTCCATACGGATGACACTTATTAATTTTCAGCGGAATCGGTTAAAGGAAAGGTGGGATCAGAGGGGAATAACTAACGATGTAATGAATGTATCGACATGAAATTTAGTATGAGCATTCTGGAGCCCCTATGTTAGTTAACTACTGAATCTTGGCGCAAACGGTCGACTGGTTTTGGGTTGGAGAAAGACCGAAGAGTTAATAGATTAATTCGTTCTGGGGAAGTAGATCGCTGTTGATTCACCGACCACATTATTATATATATTATAGTGTACTTACGTTGTTTACGTTCTTGTTTTGATGAAATAGAAATTTAATTGGATACAAAAGTAAGAGTAAGGAAGAAAAAGAGAGAAAAAAAGTTGTTTTTCTTTGGGTGGGGACCACCCAGGTCGTTAGGCTCTTCGGTGGAAAATTGATTCTGGTCAGCATTGGAGGGGAGTTTCCCAACTTTTTTTTTTTAGGGTAGGAGGCAAAGTCTGGAGGTTCTTTAGTTCTGTGAGCGGGTACTTTAGTTCCGAGGGTACTTTGGAAGGCGTGGAGGATGAACTAGGATCGGCCCAAGAGCTCAGCTCAGATGAGTAAAAAGTTCCAGTAACTTAGGACACCATCACACCCAAACTCTACACTCCCCCATTTCTTTTTGTACACTTCCACTTCCCCAGTTATATACCGAGTATAGGGGACGTGTGTCTGTGAACATAATAATTCTCGATAGAGAGAATGTATCCATACGAAATTATTATTTATATATCCAGAACATACGGACGATACATGATATCCAGCCAAATCGGACCAAGGGTAATGCACAGACTTTGTAATGAATGTATTGATTCGAAATTGAAAATGAAGTGAAAGTTCAAAACCCGAAGAGTACGAGACCTATTAATTTTTCGCTGTATGGGCCGAAGGGCAGGTTTTCCCTATAAGAAGTATAAGGGAAGTTATGTAATCGGTCAGGAATTCGATGTTGAGTTTTGACTGAAATTACATGTTTTCCGAACCCCTGATTTCAAAAAGAAAAGCGTCTGTGTTTCAATTTGAACACGATAACTCCCAGTAGAACGAATGTATATAACTATATATGTGTATCCAGAGCCCCATAAGAACAACTCCTTTTGATTTTCAGTCTAATGGGCCGAAGAGAAGGAAGGGAGCCCCGGCTTCTATAGGACATCATCTTTTAACAATATACATAATTGTAATAACAGGTTTTATGGATATTTACAAATTATGTAAAGAAAAAGAAAAAAATTTAGTAAAACTGAAAAGCACGTTAGTAAACTGGAATTGGTTAGAAAACTGGGACAGGTTTGAACACGTAATAACAAACACAAACTTTTTTCACTTATTTCTTATTATTATCAATTTCCTGAATGTTGCTGTATTTTTTTCGTTATCGTTATAATATTGGGTTATTTTTTATTATATATATTTTTATCTTTATTTTTGCATACAGCCGGTAGCTCAGTGGTATGCGTGCTTGACTTCTGAGCTCAAGAACGTGGGTTCGTAACCCGACCGAGGCCCTTAGTTTATTTTATCTGGGAGGTAAAATAAACTTAAGCACGCCGTCCTTCGGATGGGACGTTAAGCGATGGTCCCGAGCCTGTACGATGTCAGGTACTCGTTAAAGACCCGTGAATAAAAATTTAGGGTAGGCAAAATTTAGGACTCCCACAGTAGAGTCGGGCTCATGTCCACCAGAGTGACGAAAGAGCGCTCTGGTAGTAGGCGATATGACCTCGTAGTTAAAGCCCGGGCATGAGTCATAAAACCTAACCTAACCTATAGACCACATGATATTTATTACCTATACATTTAAAAAAACTCATATATTAACATTGTTGACGTCATCCGGACGCCCGGACACTGAAAAAAGAAAAAGAAAAAAAAGTTATTTTTTGCCAATTTTGACCATTCGAAACTTTGTCAAAAATGATTCTTTTTGCCTACTTTTTTTTTTATTTTGTTCAGCTCTGAGTTCTCCAGACGGCTATGTCGGATAAAACATCATTTTATTACTGAATAATATACTTTTTTCGATGCAAAAAGTGGCATTTGGTTGTCACTAGAAAAGTAACACAGCAGTGTCTTTCGACATTTTTTTCGAACTTGGCCAGAGACTGCCGTGTCTCTTGATATATTTTTTAAATTGTGTATAGCTCAATGTAATTCAATTATTGGTTTTTAGCCGAACCGGCCGATTGGTTTAGGAAGAAGAGCAAACACTTAATTGATTAATTCGTGTTGGGGAAGTACATTGCCAGTGATTCAGTGACTACTGTTTATTCTGCTCCAACGAATAAATGAATAAAAATGTAAAAAAAAAATATGAGCACAGAGTGACAAAATGAAATATATTAGAATAAAAAAATGATTTTGATGTATTCAGGGAAATTGGGTGGCCT
This sequence comes from Aradus depressus, assembly GCA_963662175.1. Taxonomy (NCBI): domain Eukaryota; kingdom Metazoa; phylum Arthropoda; class Insecta; order Hemiptera; family Aradidae; genus Aradus; species Aradus depressus. Next base: position 6,811,610 of record OY759222.1, read on the forward strand.
AGGGCCGGGGAAGAATTGCTCTTCAAAAAAGACATAGAATGATAAACGAGAAGAGCTTTATGAGATGAAGTTGGCTACCTTCAGAGAATGCCCGTCATTGGAGACTTTCCAGAGAATGACATTATCTTATATTTTATTTAGAATATAAATAAAAACAGCTTATAGTTATTTTGTTTCTTCTTTTTATGATTTATATATAGTAAAATCCGGTTATAACGATATTCAAGGGACTAGGAAATGGAATGAGATATTGCGCTCGGAAACAGTAAACAAGAACCCTGTTTAAAACCCTTTTCTATAATGTTCGTATTTTTCATCCGTTCAAAACTCATACTGTTTAACCAAATTATGTATGTATGTGGCGTTTGTACACACATATTATATCGTTATAACCGGAATGAAAAAACAAGTTTTTCTTATGTTTTAGATCGTTTTATACGGAATATCGTTATACCTAACATCGTTATATCCGGATTTATTTCTTCACTTTTAAATAGCAAACCAAACTAGATACGGGTTTTACATCGTTATATCAGGAATCGTTATAAAAGGATTTTACTGTACCTGAATTATATGTTCCTCAAGAAGAGAACGTTGAATTAGAAATGTTCTGTGGAAGTCCATAGCCGGAGATTCTCAAGATGGTAGCAATACCGACTGTAATCCCCATATATTTTGTGAAATAGACATTTTTAAAAAACATACTTTTTTCTTTATACTTTTTTTTTATCTCGGCTTACACATTTCAACAAAACTAACATAAGTATACCAAAGACTCTCACAACTTTATCCACTCATTAACCGCAACACTCCACTCCGCCCAAATTGCATCAAAATCTTGTACACATCATTATTACGTCCACTACTAACATATGCTTGCCCAATTTGGTTCAGTGCAAGCAAAACAGTAAAACGAAAATTACAATCATTTCAAAACATACCCTCAGCATAGGTCTCAACGCACCGTGGTTCGTGAGAGACAGTATAATTCATAAAGAGCTGGACATAGCTCCCATGGACACCGTCCTGCGATCTCTGACTGAGACGTTCCTCCAGAACCTGCCGCTCAGCCCTGGAGCTGTCCACTTCAATATTCGACAGCCCACAACTCCCACAGCACATTTTAGCTTAGATTTTAGTCTTATTTATCATTATTATTATTATTATTATATTTATTTTTTTTATATTTTTTTATTATTATTACCTATATATTTTTTTTGTCACTTTTGTGAAAGGCACTAGAATGCCGGGCCAAATAAATTACTTTCTTTCTTTTCTTTATACTTTTTATTAAATGTTTCACAATATCTTTGCAAAAAATGTTATTTTTTCCTATTAGTATTTTTTGCAATATTCTGCATATTTCCTAGAATTTCCAACAGATTAGCCTAATGGAAATGTCATTAATTTGTTAGTTCGTTTAGTGAAATACGAAGAAGATAGTTTTCTTTGTAGATTCACAGCTTAACGAAGTTCAGAAGAACTTATGTAATCTCTCAAAAATTCAATGCTGAGTTTACAATGGAAATTCATGTTTTAAATTCGAAATCACATTAGAATTGCACTTATTAATTTTCCGCAAAGAGAAGGGGACTATCCGAGGAGGGAGGCTTGACTCACAAACCTAATAAATGCCGATGTAATAAATGTATCGATACAAAGCTTAGTATTAATAATAATAATAATAAATTTATTTCCGTTAAACCAATACATGGTAATAGGATACGTCAAAAGAATTTATTCATTAAGATAGCTTATAAATTAAATTTATAACCACTTGAGTCTAACACACGTATGATTAGTAGTAATAACAAAACTATTAAAAAAAGTAAAATGAAATTAATAAAAACTGAACAAATAAATACATAAAAATATATGAGTATATAAAAAAATTAGTACATAGATACATTTATAATAAGTAGACACATTTTTCAATTTGATAAAAATTAGGAACTCTGTCCAAAAAATAAAAATGAAAGCTTTGTATCAAATAATGTTTTTGGATATGAAACAGGATTGTTTGTAGCAGAAACGATCGGTTTTGGAAGGAGAGCAAAAAGTTAACGAATTCGTGTTGGGGAAGTATATTATCATTGATTCACCGATGCTTTTTTTTCTATCTCTTTAGGCAGACAAAAATAACGGAATAAGGGTAGGCTAAAAAAAGAAAAAGGCATTGTCTGTAAAGTAAATACAGGTGAAGAGCCGAAAAAGGGTCGTCCTATATTAGGGTAAAGAGGGAGATGCTCTGTATAATACAAGACAGGTCGGCACGAAGGAAAGGTAACCCAGCTTTAGTAGAGAGAAAATACCCGTCCTGGAACATGTAACGTAACGAGACACTCATATTTCCTCCGAGCTGTCATGTACGTCTTGCTACACCTCTTATCAGAAAATTAATAGATGTGGTTCTGAATTCACGTACACAATTTCGTACATATATTTGGGAGTTCACAGACACACACAGAGACTTTTTTTTTCAATCTTGGAATCAGTCTGTTGGAAAACATGAAATTCCGGTCGAAAACTCGAATTTCTGTCCGATTACTTAGCGCTTTCCTTTTTATATATTTGGGAAAATAAAATAGATAGATAGATAAACTTATATTGCACAAAAGATTAAAACCTCTAAGGCAATGAATTTTTTTTTTTTTATTTATTTATGCACAAATGGTTCTGAGTCGTATTCTGGTCAATTGGTGAGATAATTGTGGAGAAATGTTTGCCTGGGGATACACAAGGAGGGACAATAGAACAAAAAATGTATGAGGTCGTCCTTTTCGTCTAAGGTACAGAGCCTGCAGACACTTTCAGGACCAAACTCATACATCTTTCCTTTTTGTATATTTGGGAAAATAAAATACATTATTATAATTGGGAAGTAAATATCTGTTTCTGTGAAAACGATAATTCTCGATAGAATGTGTCAACACGAAATTTTGTATGTGTATGCAAATCTCACAAAGATACCTGTACATTTTCAGTCAAATCGGCCAAAGGCAGGAAGGGGATTAGGAGGAAACAACAAAAAAATCCTAATAACAACGTATCGTATGAAATTTAGTATGAAGTTCAGAAGTCCTTGTGTAAGACAACTATTGATTTTTTTACGAGCTCTTTTAGTCAAAAAAAATAACGGAGGGTATACTAAAAAAGGCAATGACTGTAAAGTAAATAGGTACAGGTGAAGGGTCGGCCTATATTAGGGTAAAGGGGGGAATCCTCTGTATAGGGTCGGAACGAAGGGAAGGTAACCCAGTTTTAGTAGAAAGAAAATACCAGTCCTAGAACACACCTACGTAACGAGACATTTATAGGTTCCTCCCAGCTGCCATGGACGACTGGCTATATCTTATCAGGAACCAAGATCCCCCCTCAAAGATAAAATGGAACCAAGATTGAATCCAATGATTTATGAGGGCGGTATTGTACTTCGGAATAATGATGGATCGTTTTCAAAGTTGTGTTGATTTCTTCAGATATCTCTGTGTCAATATTAACCTATTTATTCCCTTCTTTTGTCAGTAACGAGATAACATAAACTAAAGGATGGGTCTGAAGCAGTAAAATGGAGAATTTTATGAGTTATGATGGAAAAAAAAAATCGTAAATTTTGAGAATTTAAACTTATATTCGTTCTGGGAAGTGTCATTATCCCAGCTATTCCGTTGTATAGGAAAGTGGGTCAAAAATTCGTTTTCATTTTTTTATAGAAAATTCAACTTTTCTAATCTATTGATCTATTAAGATTGAATTAAAAATAGTTGTCGGAGAATCAATTAGATTTCGTTGTTCCTCGAATAACAGTCGATCGTTTCGGCCAAAAATGAATAGAACCGACATGAATTTTTAAAGGGGGCTTAACTCAAAAACCATAATAACTGCCGATGTAATGTATCGACACAAAATTTATTTTGATTCAGAAAACCCTATGTAAGTAATTTATTGATTTTAGCCCAAATAGTCGATTGCTTCCGGTGGGAGAGCGATAACTTATTTGATGAATTTGGTCTGGAGAAGTACATTGCCAGTAATTCACCGGGTTTTACTTTCCCAACTGCAGTATAGCGGAAGTTATGCAATCGATCAATAAATCGATGTGGAGTTTTCAACGGTATTTCATATTTTCCGACCTCTAGATTCCAAATATGAAAAAATGAAATTCTGTTTGTCTGCGTTTCTGTCTGTGTGTCTATGAACACAATAACTCCCGTAGAATGAATGTATCGACACGAAATTTTGTATGTGAATTTAGAACCCACTAGCGACACCTGTTGTTTTTCAGCAAAATCGACCAAAGGGGAGGTGTCATAAGGGGAAGGCTTAGAATAAAAGTTCTTATAACTGCCAGTATAATGAATGTATCATCACAAACTTTTATATGTGTGTTCAAAACCCCATAAGGAGCTCACATATTGATTTTCTGCCAAATCGGTCGCAGGGGCGGGGGAATAACTTGAAACTCGATCTCGGAATTTCGCACATCTGCAATACTATAGGTATATGAGAGTAAAAAAAAAATGGAATAAAGATATAAGGCACATATTTATTCAGAATGAGGGCGCCGGTAGCTCAGTGGTATTCGTACTTGCTTACTGAGCTCAAGATCGAGGGATGAAAACCCCTTAGTTTACTTTATCTGGAAGGTAAAATAAACTTAAGCAGGCCGTCCTTCGGATGGGACGTTGAACGATGGTATCAAGCCTCTACGATGTCAGTTACTTCTTAAAGACCTAGGTGAATAAAAGATTAAGGCTCACGTAGTAGAGTTGGCCTCTGGTAGTAGGCGATATGTTAATGCCCGGGCATGAGTCACAATAATACTATAATGCTTGTTCGGTAAAGTAGTGATTATTATTATGTTAAAAGCGAATATAGACATTAAAACGCCAATTATTCTGGATTGGATTTATATGGTTCAATTCCATTCGAAAATAATCCTTGAAAGAAAAGGAAAATTCTGTTAGTTTGCCTACGAGTTTGTTAAAGGGGCGCCGATGCCTCGTCAACTGATGATCTCGATGTGAAAAGATGGCGTCACATCACCGCTAGAAGGAGGTTCCAGTTAACGGTAAATCACCGGCAATGTACTCCTCAGCACGAATTAATCAATTACATTTTGACGTAGAACTACGTTTTCCCAGCGATATGGGGGTTAAAGTACGTCACGAAAATGTGTCACACTTTGAGAGCTTATATCTCCTAAAATAATAATCTTAGAATAATGAAGCAACCGCCGATAGAAAGCTTGAGTAGAACGATTTATTATGAAATAAGTTTCAACCCTTTATATTTCATCCCTTAAAAAAGGCAGTATAAAAACAAAAAATTAGACGAAATTCGGAATGATTATGTCTCAAAGTTAGTAGAAGAGTCGCGAACTGCCATCTATCCGTAATATACCAAACTGTTTACCGACAGGCACCAAGAGAAATACATAACTCATGTATTTATTTTATTTGTATGCACATATTTACAGTCGGAGCTGTGCCTCTTTGTTTTTGTTCTATTTCTATAATATACCGTTTTGACTTCAAATTAGTAGTTGATTTAAACATGGACTTCTTAACCTTTATTCTAAATTTTGAGTTGATACATTCATTATAACGGCGGTTATTTGGGTTTTTGAGTTGATACATTCATTATAACGGCGGTTATTTGGGTTTTTGAGTTGATACATTCATTATAACGTCGGTTATTTGGGTTTTTGAGTTGAGTCCTCCTCCTTTGATCCCTTCCTTCCCGTCGGCCGATTTCGCGGAAAATGAATAGATGGCGTACCTACTTATTTTGAATGTACATATAAAATTTCACGTCGGCAGTTATTAGAATTTTTGTGTCAAGTGTGTGTCTAGTTACAAACTCATCAAAAAAAATTCTGGATATTTATTACACACTAGGAGGTTACCTGGCATCGCCCGGAGTAACCTGCAGCTGTTTAGTAGTTAAGCAGTTTAGTAACGTTATCTGCCCGGGTAGTCACTTTAACGCTATTTGGGCTGCCATATACGTATATATATAAAACCTCCCTTAACTTCCCATGCGAAGGACGGCGTGCTCAACGTTTTAAAAAGTTCCAACGAATACTAATTAACTCTATTAGTATAGATAACTAAATGAAATCTATTTGTATTGATAACTAAATGTATGAGTTAATTGACAAGCGAATTGTTTATTAAATATCATGAATTTTTCAATACTTTTGATTTCTTGGAACGTTCAGTTATCCGGATAAGCGTTCAGTTATCCCTTCTCTTCGGATAGTAGAGGTTTTATTATATTGAGAAATGAGAGTTTTATGATCATAAAACTGTATTATCTCTCGATTGTTATGCACGGTCACGATTTAAGTAGATTGAGAAAAAAAATAATAAAACGAAATCCCTCAGCATTTATTAAAGAATAAAGTTAATGCCCCATCAAAAAAATGGGCTTATCTAGTCTGTTTTTTTAAGACAAGAAGTTTTCTGCTTTAATGCTCGGTCGGCAGTTATCGTTATGGATGGGGGCAAAGAGACCTCTCTATACGTGAGCACAGTCGGAAGGGAAATACTTAATTTATTCAACTTTTATGACTGGTGCAGTTGCAATTGGTGCATCCTGTATAGTTTAGTATGAAATAATGTTAGCAATAAATGGCTGGTCATTTTTATGAGTTTAATCTAAAATTGCAATGACCTGCAAGAGTATAGGGGTAGTTATGAAACCATTGAAATTCAATATTGTGTTTTCACAGGAATTTCATTTACAACCATTCCAATATAAAAATTGAATCACTGGCTATATACTTCCCCAGCACGAATTATTCGAGTATGTTTTTGCTCTACGCCCAAAGCGAATCGACCATTCGGGCTAAGACTCAATATTTGACTTATATAGTGGCTTCTGAATCCTTATACTAATTTTTGTATACAATACACCGGCAGTTATTAAGGTATTTGAGTTAAGCCCCCCTCTCTGACCTATTCCTCCTCTTTGGTTAATTCCTGTGAAAATTAATAGGTGTCATCCGCATAAGGCATCAAATTTCGTATCAATGCATTTATTACATCTGCAGTTAATGAGATTTTTTATCCTCGCTACTCCACTTCTTTCAAGACGATTTGGCTGAGAATCAATAAGTGACACCCTTAAAGGGTTTTTGATTTTCTTATAAAATTTCGTGTTAAAATAACACAGACAACATTTTTTTTTTTAATTTTTGGAATTAGGAGGTCGAAAAAATCCGCATCGAATTTTTGACCGATTTCGTAATTTCCTCCATACTTCGTATAGCTGGGGAAGTAAAATACACGTTGATTTTCAATCGTATCAGAAAAACGACAGTTAGAATTAAAAGGGAGAGCGGTAACTTTATAAAATATTTCAGTTTTTTCGCCCACTAACAGTTGTTCTAATCATTTAAAATTTCCGACTGGGAAAAAATCTTTCAGTAGTTTTTTTACTGTTCACGTAGAGATCCCTTCAGTGTGTGATCCGATCATACTCCTCCCATCCCTCTAGAGACAGTGCTTAGTTATCCCCTGGTAAGCCAGACTCCAGGTCCATGGAGACCCCGGCCATCCGCTATCCGCTAATCCTCATCCTATTACGCCCAGTCATCCGGTTACAGGGATGGTCAGTTTCATCCGGCCCCCGTCACCGCTCTACCCACAATCGTATTACCCTATCGTGGTTCCCATTGTCAGGACAACTACCCACCCCACATACCTTCTCCAGGGACCTCCCGTAATAAGCTTCCATTCAAATAAAGAAACTATCAGTCGAAAAAACCTTGAATATTACCATTAGACGAATTGTAAGTTTCAAACTAGTCCACAATCAGTCGCTTTTCTTTTCCTTTCTAAAAAAAACCAACCCTTGCATTTATTCAGGGGTAGTTTCTTTGCGTCACAATATGCGTAATGATGAAAGCTGAACAAGAAAGTCATCGGTGAATCAATGGCAATGTACTTCCCCACAACAAATTATTCGCTGCCAAACTTTTCGCACCCTTTCAAAACTTCAGGGAATCGAACCTCCAACCCTGAGAAGTCAATCCTCAGGGGTTAGCATGGATGACCGGATCTCTCCCCTCCAAAACCAGTCGATCGTTTGCGCAAATATTGAATAGTTGGCTTACCTAGGGACTCCCAAATTCAATTAAAACCATACACTAAATGTTGTGTCAATAAGTTCATTACATCGGCAGTTAGGGTTTTTGAATTGAGCCCATTCTCCGAAATCCCCCTCTCTCTGCCCTTCGGCCAATATCCCTTTTTGTTGATGAGCTTCCCTCTAATCCTCCCTTTCCTTTTGGTCAATTTTGCTGAAAATCAATAAATGTCAAGCTATCGTAATCAACTTTTTTTTTCATATTTGGAATCTGGAGGTCGGAAAACATGAAATTCCGTATCGAATTTTTGACCGATTACATAACTTTCCCTATACTTCATATAGCTGGGGAAGTAAAACGTGGATTTTATTAAGATTTAAAACTAAATTCTTTGACGTTCCGCAAAAGACTTCTTAGATAAGTTTTTTCATCTGTAAATGGTTCTTCTTTATTTTCTCAAACCAGTTACCTTAAACGGGGGAGATGTACTAAATCCAAATTGAAGTCCTTAACATTCTACATGTATTCCATCCTCTACTGTAAAGTTTTTAACTCCCCACAAGGGATGCCAAATGTTAGGTTCTTCACATATAAAATCGAATGTATTTATTCATTTCACAGGGAAATTTCCTCTCGCCATTCCTATTAATCATGAATTTCTACTATTTGTTATTTAAATTGTGAATGGTCAAAAAGAGGGGGGCTTAAAACCAAAGCTTTGTTTATGAAATCACTAAGAGAAAAATCTATTGATTTTCAACCATACAAGTAAATTGGTTTGAGGAGAGAGCGAAAACCTAGTTGATAAATTCGCGCTGGGGAAGTACATAACCTGTTTTCTACGGACATTTTTTCTTTTTTTTGGTTCTGATTTCTGAATTATTTATCAAACGTAAATTCAATTAAGCCTGTTCCAAAAACATCAGTTACAACAGACTCATCTTCCAGCCCAAGTTTGCTTAGCTAAGGAGCTCCGAACCAGATATCTTCCTTCTCCCTTCTTTAATAAATCTTCTTTATAATTTAAAACAAATAAAGATTAATTTTAGAGGAAAAAAAACAACAAAAAAACACTTCGTTGTAGGATTAAGATAAATTTTAAACAACATTGGGATTCATTAGGATAATGAAAGAAGATCCGTTGGGAAAGTGGTTACCATGACTAATTACTAATCTGGTAGTATTGTTAATTAAAAAAGTCCTCAAACAACAGCAGTGTACTTCCCCATGTAAACTCATTTAATGGAAGACATTTTGAAAAAAGTGGTTGGTTTTATTATTATGGTTGGCCAATCATGGCACTTCAAGCCTGGGGCTGATATGAAATATTCAAAATTAAAAAATGCTAGCGTCTATCAGTCAACAATGGAAAAGGGATATTGACAATGACAGCCGACTTTTGAAGTTTTCAATTGTTGATTGGTTCCATTAGGGTGGTTTGTGGGGGGAAGGGGGTGTTTAATACTTCATGGCTCATGTTTTGGATGTGTACCTCTCTGGGGGGTTTGCCATGAGTGGTGTCCCAAGAGGCAAAAAACCACTTCAGTAAGCCTAACAAACAATAAACATTTTTTTTTTTTTCTCCTATTTGTTATTATGACTAAACTTGGGCTTTAACAAGGTCTATTACCTCTCAGATAAAATAAACTAAGGACCTCGGCCGGGTTTCGAACCCGCTACCTTGAGCTAAGTAAGCAAGCACGCATATCACTGAGCTACCGGCGCCCTCTGTTATTGTCTCTATATTTTACATATTAGAAGAATAAATAAAGAAAAGAAGGTTCAGAAGGAGGGCGCCGATAGCGTGCTTGCCTTCTGAGCTCATGATCGCGGGTTCGAAACCCAGCTGAGGCCCTTAGGTTCATTCCTCTAAAAGGTAAAAATATCTTGAGCACGCCGTCCTTCGGATTGGACGCTATGGTCCCGAGCCAGTACGACGTCAGGTACTCGTTTTCCTTGAATAACGGCATAATATTTCATACTTCTATTGAATGAGTTATTGCCGGGTGTGAAAATGAAGTAAAAAAAAAAAATTTACAAAAGAAGAATGGGACAAATAAAAATCAATAATTTAACTTAAATTTATAGTTTATCATAGAAAATGTGCTCAATAACTTATGTAGGACGGACCTTTTGTTCTGTAGTTGGGCTGTCCGGTGTAATTTGCGAAAATTTCATGAAAATTAGTTAATATAAGCAAGTATATACCTACTGTTTTTTTTTTTTTTAATTTCTGTTATTATTTTCTTTAAATCTTATTCACTCTTTTCTATATACATATCACATATTGTGATCTGAGCAAGAACGTCCCAAAATATTGTTGTGAAAAAAACACACCTGGAAAAATTATAAAAAATATTTATCATAATTTAAATTAATTTTTTTTTTTTTTTTTTGTCTTTTATTTATAAAGATGCAACTGTTGCTAGGGTGCAACAACCAGCATCTATGTTGGTAGGTATGGATACGTTGGCGTGAATGGCATGTGAGAGGAAGGCCACCCAGTGGTAGGTGCTCGGGACGAAAATTTATATTAATTATTGGGACAAGGAAAAATAATAATAATAATAATAAATAAATAAAATAAAATAAAATAAATAACAAAAAAAAATTAATAAATAAAAAAGGAATTGAAAGACAATTTTGGTGGATGGGTAAGAGAGATGATAAAAGTAAAGGAAAATAACGTAAAAATAAATTTAAAAAAAATATTAAGAACGAATTGGATTTAAGGTGGCAGTAAGTCGCGGTTCCATCTTCTTTTTAACCTTCGTGGGGGGTTTTGTGGTAAGTGTTGTGAAGATAAAGTACGTATTTCTGGGTTTGTGTGTGTGTGTAAAGTTTTCTAAAAAAACATATGTAAGTAGTTTGTATTGTGTCTGGTACTGTGTGTATCATAAGTTCATTATGAAGTGTTCTGTTGCTTATGTATGGGGGACACTGTGTTATCAGTCTGAGGGTTTTTGACTAAAACGCCTGAATTCGTTTGATATTGGATGTTTTTGCTGAACCGTATATCTGTGATCCGTATGTCCATAATGGTCTAAGTAAGTAAGTATAACAGTTCCGTTTTTGTGTCATGTCTAATTTTGATCGTCTGTTTAGAAGTCCGTAGAGTATTTTGAGTCGACGGTTCGGCGTGTTTCGTGTGAGACGTGTGTGAGGGTTCCATGTCAGTCTTCGATCTATTGTCAGTCCTAGGTATCGTACAGTATGAGTTAAATTAAAAAGTATATTGTAACGGTCTGAAATTAGGGATACCTAATTAATTAATTCTAATAACAATAACTGGTTTACAGTGAAGTGATGTCATATCAAAATGAAGCCATTTAAACAACATTTTTTTTTTATTATCTCTTGGCTGATTAGCTGTTCGTGCTTTGACATCACCATGTGATATTTTATCACCAAGCGATAGTGGAAGCGCCAAATTTGACATTATTCTCTTACAACTGACTCGATACTCCAGAGACTTGAGACTTCTCGTTTTGAATTTCAATGTGTGCATCTCTAAGCAGGGGGCTGGCAACTTTGCATTCTGCAGGTCGTTCTAATTCAGAAGATAGAACGCAATGCAGTAAGTTAAAAAACTGTACAAAGAATTGTAATCAAATTAAAATTCATACAACGTTAACTATACAGGATCTTATCTCATGTATCTTTTTATGTAAAAAGTTAATGAAAAATATAATAAACCATACAAAAATGGTCTGACCTCACACAGACAATATGCTATACTACTCGGGATTCGAGTTTGCTCTTATGATTAGGCAGTCTGATAAAAGGGCTGTGTTATTAGCTGAAGGGTCACAATACAAAGGAGATCGCGGGTTCGAAACCTTAGGTTTGTGGTCTGTGAGGTGAAAAAACCTTGAGCACGTCGTCCTTCGAATGGGACGTTAAGGGATGGTCCCGAGCTGGTACGGGTACTTGTTAAAACCCTTATTCTAGGTGGATAAAAATTTAGTGTAGACACAATTTAGGACTCCCATTGTAGAGTCGGGCTCATGTCCGGTCATGTGACGAAAGGGCGCTTTGATAGTAATAATAATACATTTTTCCGTTAAACAATAACATGGTAATAGGATACGTCATAAGAATATATACATTAAGATAGCTTATAAATTAGATACATAATTTGATATTAACTGTTAAAGTCTGACACATATGGAGTATACATATAATAATATTATACAGTAGATAAATATTCTAATTTCATTACAATTACGATAATATTTTTTTATAACTTTTCCTCGAGTGTCTTTTTCACGACATTTCGGTGAGGTTAGGTTAGATTTTATGACTCATCGCCCGGGCTTTAACTACGAAGCCATATCGCCTACTACCAGAGCGCTCTTTCGTCACTCTGGTGGACATGAGCCCGACTCTTCTGTGGGAGTCATACATTTTGCCTACCATAAATTTTTATTCACCAATAACGAGTACCTGACATCGTACAGGCACGGGACCATCGCTTAACGTCCCATCCGAAGGACGGCGTGCTTAAGTTTATTTTACCTCCCAGATAAAATAAACTAAGGGCCTTGGTCGGGTTTCGAACCCACGATCTTGAGCTCAGAAGACAAGCACGCATACCACTGAGCTACTGGCGCCCTCACGACATTTCGGGACGTTCTTACTTCTACAATGTGCCAAATATAGAAATTTTATAATTATTATAAAATATACATATAAATAAATTTAATAAATAAATAAATTGGTAATAAATATAAGAGAAAACCAAAAAAAAGTAAATTAGTATATATTAAAATGCAGCAATTGTCCTACAAAATGGGTTCGAAGTACCTTTAAATTCTACTCTCCACTTCAAAATACATTTTACAATAAATATTTGTTATTATAAAATAATTATAATTTTATTTTACAGTTGGTTTGAGTGAAGGACTGCGATGTTACCAATGCGGTCAATATACTGACGGTGTGGGCTCGATAACCCCCTGTATCAACTATACAGCACGGCAACATCTCAAGGAGTGTCCGCCAAACCTATCTCAGCACTGTATCGTAAGTCAATATAAAATACTATAGCAAACGAGATGAAGGAGGGGAGCAGTGGGAAGGAGACTGACTACCCCACCCTCCCCTTCTGTGTGTGGGTGGAGGGGGTAGTTCCAACTCCTTCAACTCGTGGTCTCTACTTAACAATAATTGTATTTAATGCAATAATTATAGGATGTGTATAGAGTAAGGTGTTCGTAATAAGATGATAAACGAAATACCATATCGGAGTCAAGAGGCCCGAGTTCCAATCCCAACGTCGACTTATATTAGCTGTGTCCGGAGTGTCGAGCGTCGCACAAATACAAGTTGCTTTCAGTTAGAAGTGACCATTTGTGTATGTGAGTTTCGTTCGCTCTTTTCCATGTAGCTTTAGGTGGAGGTACAAATATTCGCAGGCGTTTTATTGCCCTCGAATATGTACTCGTCCAATCTGCCTCGATCTTTGGAGGAAAGGTTGCATCCTCAGAATGTTTCCACGGAGTAATCTGAAAACTTCTTCAAGCTTTCGTCGTCTGACATGAAGTCCTCGACGAAAAAGTATTCCTTTTGTTATATATCATAACCTTATGCTAGAGAAATGTCAGTCTACTCAAGGGCAGAGAGGACCAGAGGAGAGCGATTGTACTCAAAAACCTTTATAACTGAAGACATTACTCATTGGTCGAATCACTTTATTGAATTTACAACACAAACAAGACTGTAAAATCTGGACTCAAATAAGTACTTCACAGGGACACAGACAGTACCTTTCAGTACAGAAGTCATGGTGAGAAATAACTACAAGCTGATAGTCGAAATGTTCTTGGGTGAGGAATCCAAGGTTTTGGGGAATTGGATCCTGAACCCCAACAGGAGTGAACTTCGGCAATTAACAGGAGTCCGTCCACACAGGACATGGTCCGTTCAATAGACACCAACACATCCCATCTGTGGCAGATGTGGAGAAGACGATAACCTTACTCGTAGCTGACGCAAAAAAAATCCACTACCTACAGTCCAGGTAGTGGATTTATGATCCATAAATGTTTAGTCTGAAGCCTGTAGATAGCCCGTCACTATTAACCATGGCATTTAATGCTGTACATCACAGAAGAGAAAATAAAATAAAACGAGGTACCTCAATCTTCAGACTCAATAAATGATGTCATTTTGTTATTTTATCTCTACTCGTATTTGTGTTATCTCTAATATTGACCAATCTAAAAATTAATTTAAAAACCTATCAAATAAAAGTCGTAAAAATGCTAAAGTTTAACTATCGAGTGGTCCATTTCACGACTTTCTCCCTAGAAAAATATCGTAAAAAAAATGGTGTCAGAGACATTTTATTATTTTATAACTGAAATTGAGGAAAACTCCATATAACATTTTTTGTGGCAAAAAATGACTATTTCGAGCGTCTAGCACGAAATTACTGATTAAAAAAAATGTTTCATGAGTTCCAGTTGTTTTTCGAATATTGAGCAAAATATAAACGAACAAATGGCGGTCCGGAGCTACTCCTAGTTAGTCTGCCACTGCAGTGCTTCTAGGGAAGGGATAACGAATGCTTAGGTCCCTAGGCGGAAACACCAGCCACCCAGTATATCCATTCGGAACTACTCAATGCCGATTCAGCTGAAAATCAATATATATAGTTTTCGTGGGGTTCTGAACACAAATAGGCTATTTATGAGAATATCTATTTATGAGAATTCAGAAGCTCATATGTACAGGGGCGTAGCCAGGGGGGGGGGGGGGCGTGCCAGAGCAAAAAACCAAGATAAAAATTAAATAAACTAAAAAAATCGTTTTATTAAAAATGGATTGCTTGCAAGTTACAAATAGGATCTTCAAATTTCCCTTGCGTCTGATTCCAAAATCAGCAATCAGCTGTTACATAAATGTACATGTACAAAACAAGTCATATTACATTTATTTAAATATATATGAATTCGATCATTTCATTTCCTCGCTCAAAATCGTCATTTATGTTATACTTTATACTCTTAAAGCTGATTTTACATGCGCAGTAAAAATACAAAGAGCAGCAGCAGCAAATGCACGCTATTGGATGTGAGTCATTTAATTCTAAAAGCACAGAAACCACAGCGTGCATTTTCTGCTGCTGCGCTTTGGATTTTTGCTGCTCATGTAAAGTCAACTTAAGTATTACAGTCAGTGGTTACCTCAGTGGGAGCTTCTAGAGGTCCGAGTCTCCCAAATTAATAACAAGAAGTCTGCAACGCTAACGACGGAAACTGCGGGCTGTGCCCCCGGGAGTCTAGTCCCCCCACCCTCGTAACCTAACTTTGCCCCCCCCCCCCCCCCCTCCCTCCGCTCAAAATCCTGGCTACGCCCCTGCATATGTATCAAATATTGATTTTTAGCTGAAACTATCGATAAGATTAGAAGGGAGAGCGAAAACTTTATTGGTTATTTCTTCCTGAGGAAGCACATTGACGGTGATTGTTTTTTTTTCTTAGAAATTGTGCTGAAAACTCCGAATATCTGACTTATGATGTAACTTCTTTTGTACAATGAATAGCTAGAGAAGTTAAATAAACTCATTGTGATTTATAGTAGTTTGTCCATTGTCGATTTACAAGATATCAAGAGAAGATTCTAAGTCTTTTCAGAAGTTGTACAAAGTAAAAACCGGGATAAGAGTTAAGCAAAGTTAAGAGATGGTAGATGGAGGATCAACTTGGCTAACTTAGTTATGTTAAACAGGGGACCAGCGGCTCACTCGGACCAGGAACAGGAGACAGGAGAAGGAACAGTAAAGAGATCTCATTCCACTGGCTAATGTAGTTATGGTAGGGCATGTGGCATTTATGCGGGAGTAGACCGTTCTAGCATAACCAAGGGCTCATCGGGGTAAATCACCAGCAGTGAAATTCCCCAGCTCAAATTATATATAACAAACTGTTTCCACTTTCCTTCTAAATTACTTGAAGGACCAAGAGAAAAGAGAAAAACAATGTAAAGATCTCACTCCACTATCCAATGTAGTAATGGTAGAGGAAATGGCATTATTTTGGGCGCAAACCATTCTCAACGTACCCAAGGGCTCATCGGGGTAAATCACCAGCGGGGAAATTCCCCAGCTCAAATAATATATAACAAACTGTTTTCGCTCTCCTTCTAAATCGTATGAAGGACCAAGAAAGAAGAGAAAAACAATGTAGAGATCTCACTCCACTAGACAATGTAGTAATGGTAGAGGAAATGGCATTATTTTGGGCGCAAACCATTCTCAACGCCTGAAGGACCAAGAAAGGGGAAACAATGTAAAGATCTCACTCCACTAGACAATGTAGTAATGGTAGAGGAAATGGCATTATTTTGGGCGCAAACCATTCTCAACGCCTGAAGGACCAAGAAAGGGGAAATAATGTAGAGATCTCACTCCACTAGACAATGTAGTAATGGTAGAGGAAATGGCATAATTTTGGGCGCAAACCATTCTCAACGCCTGAAGGACGAAGAAAGGGGAAACAATGTAGAGATCTCACTCTACTGAATAATAATTCTGTACCATTTGGGAAAAACTAGGCAAGTCCAAAATCACAGGTTTTCAGGGCAGCGCTTTGAAGTTTTCTGTTTTAAGTGTAAATCTAATTTTTTTGATAAATTATTTTTCCAACCGCCATTATCCAACAATTTCTCCATATTTTATTATGGAATGCATGAATATTTAATTTTGTAATTTTATCATACATTTTTAGGACTTGTCTAAAATTGCACTTCCTCTTATCCAGTTAATCACCCGAAATCAAAAGAATTGTCTATTTTACACCATCACTTACCTAGTTATTCACGTACTTATCTAGTTTTTGCCAATGAAAGAAGCGTTTCAGAACTGCATAACGGTAATTATCTCTTCACCGCATCAGGGCAAATGTTTCTATAAGCAAGATAAATACGTTAAAACCAATTCTAGGGCACGAACGCGGTTTTGATATAAATAGATAAATGCAATTGTATAAATCCATAAGAAAATTTCCGAGTTGTCTAAAAATGCCCAATGCGTTTTCAAGGATACCATTGACATTACGACTTGCCTACTTTTACACGATGTGTAGGACACCAATATGGGTTGCCCAGAGTATTTATCTCATTTTGGACACAAATCGACTTATCTACTTTTTTCCCAAATGGTACAGAATTATAGTGAAGGAAAAGTCGTCCAAGAACTAATTAATCAATTAACTTTTCGCACCCCCTCCAAAACTAGTAGCGCTAATATTCAATAATTGACTTAGTATCAAGATTTAGGATACTAAATTTTGTGTCGATAAATTCATTACATCGACAGTTATTAGGTTGAATTGAACCCCCTCTCCTCTGTTCGATATTGCTAAAACTAAACAGGTTACGTCCTCATTGTCTTTTCACTTATAATATGAAATTTCATGTTGATACATTCATTTCTTCGGCAATTATTGGGGTTTTTGAGTTGAGCCCACTTTTGGTCTCCATCTTTTCTTCTGCTTATTCCGCTTAAAATTAATAAGTGACGTCCTTATGGAGCTTTAAACTTACATATGAAATTTTTTGTCGATACATTCATTACAACGGCAGTTATTACAGCAGCTTTTGAGTTAAGCCATGTACGAAATTTCAGTCTAACATGAGTTATCTTGTTCATAGAAATATATACTTCGTATAGCTGGGGAAGAAAAAAAAAGGACTCTATTAGCTAGTTAGTTATTATGACTCATGCCCGGGCTTTAATCACTAGGTCATATCACCTACTACCAGAGCGCTCTTTCATCACTCTGTTAGACATGAGCCAGACTCTACTCTCTCTAGGGGGAATATGTATGTGTAAAATTGGATTCGAATCGAATATAGCCTACAAATGAAAAATTTGGTTGATATCAGCAAAATTTAACTCATTCCAACTTATGGCAAATGCAGGCTGCTGCACCGCACTTTTCGTTAGAAGTGTGATACGCTACAGTAGCGCCCGAGCGATGATATTTCGGCTTCAGCTGCCCCACTTGTTATTATGACTCATGCCCGGGTTTGATTACAAGATCATATCGCCTACTACCAGAGCTCTCTTTCGTCACTCTGGTGGACATGAGCCTGACTCTACTGTGGGAATCCTAAATTTTGCCTACCCTAAATGTTTATTCACCTAGGGCAGGGATCTTTAACGAGTACCTGACAGCGTACAGGTTCGGGACCATCACTTAACGTCCCATCCGAAGGACGGCTTGTTTAGGGCCTCGGCTGGGTTTCGAACCCACGACATTGAGCTCAGTAAGCAAGCACTCATACCACTGCTCTATTATTTCAAATACCCTTATTAATTTCTCTTCTTGTATCGTGAAAAGTGTCAGAAACATATTCTAGAGAGAAATGTTGTAATTCGTCAGGCAAAAAGGGCGTTAAATTTTCAATGATGTACTCAAGATTTGAGAGAGCCGATGAAAGAAGGTTCCGACTGCACACTCTGTCACTGTCACTGTCACTGATAGAATACAGTGTGTTGTGTGTAGTGAGTCTTGTCGGGGTTAATGGATGAAGGTATCTTTGGAGAGGAGAGAATTTGCTATGAAAAACGTGCTCATTGTCTGCTTACAGCGGGAATTGTATCAACTTTACTTGATCTGCCATTTGTGTGTCAAAGAAACTCCCACAACTCATTGTTATTTACCCAGCTATGCAAAGTATAGGGGAAGTTATGTAATCGGTCACAAATTCGATCTGGAGTTTTTAATGGAATTTCGTGATTACCGACCTACTGATTCCAAAAAATTATAAAAAAAAATTATGTATATGTGCCTGTGAACACGATAATTCCTGGTAGAATGTATCGACACAAAATTTTATATGTATGTCAAAAACCCCATAAGGACGAAACCTATAGATAGAAATAAAAGACGTTGTCTTCCCACTGTTTTATTTTACACCAGAACCGGTTAGCAGTGAATCATCCCACCCATACAGCACAGCGGTTAGAAGACAAGTGGCCGCTGTGCTGTGTGGGTGGGATGAACCACTGATGATGACGATGTTCCGTCGAAAACCGGTTCTGGTGTAAAATAAAACAGTAGGAATACAACGTCTTTTATTTCTATTAGAAATCTCGTCCCACAACATCTTACTATCACATATAAATTATCGATTTTCAACCAAATCGACTAAATGGAAAGTAGGGTTTAGGAGAGAAGGCTCAACGCCGATGTAATGAATGTATTGTCATTAAATTTTATATTTAAATTCAAAACGTCGTAAGGATGACATCTATTAATTTTCCGTGATGGAAAATCGGTCGAAGGGATCAGCTCAACTCAAAACCCCTAATAACTGCCGATGTATTGAATTTATCGACTTAAAATTTAGTACGAGAATTTAAAGTTCCTATCGAAGTCAACTATTGATTATAATCATTGATTAACTCAAATGGTTTTGGAAGCGGTGCGAAAAGTGAATTGATTAATACATTGCCGGGTTTTTTTTAAATTAGAAACGCAGACATGCCTCTAGAAGGGGTAAGTATTCCTGCAGCCATATTTGACATCAAATTTTAGTATGGTTCAACCTACCTAAGGGTTGACCGAGTTAGATTGCCAATAAAATATGGACACAGAAATTATAGCCCCTAAAAGTCGGTCTGTTCGTATATTTATTTATTTGAAGTGGATATAAACCGAGTCATGTGACCAGCCTACCTACTTTTATTTTGTTTGTTTTTCTAATTTTTATTTATTTTGAAGTGAGTCTCCTCTTCTCAATTTTATAACTAGCTGCTCTTAATAACTTACTGGGCTAATTTTGAAGAAATTTGGCATGTAGCCCTGTCCGATCTCTAAAAATGTGTTCGGAAAGAGTGCGCAGACTTTAGGTGTTTTATCTGGTAGGTAAAAAAGCCTTGAGCAAGGCGCCATTCGCATGGGACGTGAAGAGATGGTTCCGAGTCTATTGCGCTGAAATATTGTTGGGCGCAATTTCGGACTCCCACAATAGGGTAGGTAAAGCCTTATAGTTAAAGCCCGGGCTTCCCAAAAAAACAAACCAACAATATCTCTAAAGTAAAGAAACAATTTTCATAAGTCGAAGAATTGCTGTTTTTCGGGGTGGATTTTGTATCCATGTCATCTAAAGCCTGAAAACCCGGGAGACTGAATCCTTCATGAAGGACTTGGTATTGGTTGTGTAAACGACTAAGTAAGAAAGTAAGTTGGAAGCCCAGCGCTTCTAGATAAGAGATCAGAGAATTGGATGCTTAAGTCCCAAGGTGCAAAGCACCTGCCACCAGTATATAATGTATATAAGAGTTTTTGAGTCGATACATACATTCTTCCGGCGTTATCACACATATACCGATTTTGTGTTTTCATTTTTGGAATCAAGAGGTCGGAAAACATGTACATTCCGTTGTGACTTCACATCGAATTTTTGACCGATTACATAACTTCCCCTATAATTCGAATAGTTGTGAAAGTAAACATGGTTGCCATAGTTTATGTTCGAGTAGTTCCCTCATATTCGAGTGACTCTGATATTCGAATAACTCCCTCATATTCACCCTCTGATAAGGAGGATCGTCTAAATGTTCTTGCTCGTTAAAAAAAAAATTGGGACCTGGATATCAATAGGATGATCTGGTTAGGTTTTGTCAGAGTGTCAACAATATTTCTGACAAAATCTCCGAGTTTCTTCAAGAGTCCCAAGCCCTGTCATTTGTAGTCCTGTCTCCGGAGTTGGACAAAAAAGCACGATTCCATGACTCCATCTGACAGACATATCATCTTCCTTATCCTTCTCTGGAAAATTTTTCTTTCCTCAGCAACTGCTGATTATGGGAAAAATCTACAAAAATTAAATTTATGAACTGTTTATTCATACACCTTTTTGTCGTTTTGATGACAGAATACAGAAATTTATAATTAAGGGCTTAACTCTTCGGGGCAGACGGTACCTGTGAGATGGCACTTTCTTCAAAATTGCATGTCTTGAACTTTCGATGTTTTTTTACGACCCTTTGTAACTACTGTAGAAATCAAAATTTAGCAGAAGACCAGCTACAATTTCTAATGGAAATGTGGTAATATTTAATTTTATTCTTTATTATTTTTATTTTTATTGTTATTTTTTTTTTTTTTTTTTTTCATTTAATAGGGCTACCTTCGAAAAAATATTTTTTACATAAAATGTTTTAGTTTTCTCTACACTTGTAAAGATTTGTTTGATAAATATAAGCGGTATCTTTTAAAGGGGTCTCATTTTTTGTCTAATTTCGACCAAAATCTAATCAGATCTAAGTTTGCACATGTGACACTTTGTTGTCAAATTTCAGATTCATAGCTACAATAGTTTCTGAGTTGGGAAGCTCACAAAGTCTCAATCAAATTCACATAGACAGACATTATCGCGAAAATTTTCAAAAGGTATTCAGGGAAAACTCGATTTCGGATTTTGGCACAATTTTAATACTTTCTTCAACTGAAGGTATGAGGAAGCTAATTGCAATTATACGCGTTTGTAGGACCATTAGAGGTTATTAGGATTTTGATGCAGAGACTAGAAATATAACATTTTAGCGTTATATTTGACACAATATAGGTCTACAACCTCAGATAGCGACTTTATCACGATACAGTGGTCGACCATAAAACGACTAAATGGCCTGAACAGCATGTGCAAGGGTTGGTTAAAGATTATTCTTCTGAAAAATATTAGCTTTTAGACTGAGCCATAGTTCAGTCCAATATCTTGGCTACGTGCAACGAACGTTTTCTAGGGGGGAGCCACCCCAAGGACTTAGATAGGGGCTGTCACCTCATAGGTATTGATGAGTGCTGACGCTTAGCACTAGAAGACATGTGCGGGCAGTCCACACCAGAGCGCTGCAAGCGAACTGCTCAGGAATGGATAGTGCGAAAATTGCAACAAGATTGGTCACAAACTTCAGATAACCATCGTGCGCATACTTTCTCACAAACTCGACTCTCCATAAGTACAGTCTGACCTCTGGACATCTCAGATAGATTTTAGTTGGCTGCCTGCTTGCTATACGAATCGCGAGACTGAATCTGCAGCAGCTGGTGACGAAGACCAACTACCCAGTGTTCCGCGGGTTTGTTGGCGCCTGGCGGGAGTGGAAGAAAGCAGTCGGAAGGAAGAAGAAACACCGAAGCGATATAACGTCACTTAAAGCGAAATGGGAAGGCAATTTCGTGAGTTTCTGAAATAAGAGATGTCACCACTTTCTCCCTTTTTTGCTAAGTAAAAATCAACCGATTTTCAATCTAAAAACTGCATTTGCCTGAGTGTGATGATCCAAAGGAAGGGTCGATCGCGGGAAGTTATGTAATCAGTCAAAAATTAGATGCGGAGTTTCAACAGAATTTAGTGTACAAAACACTTATTATTTTTCCGCCAAATCGACCAAACGGAAGGCGGAATAAGAAAGAAGGCTTAACATAAAACTCTAATAACTGCCGACGTAATGAATTTATCGACACAAAATTTTAAAAAATTTCAAATTTTACATGAAATTTCAAAATTTTACATGAGATTTAAGGAGCACCACCTATATAAGTCAACTACAGAAGTTAAAAATTAATGAAGAAAAAAAATAATAAAGAAAAGTTACAAAACAACAAGGAAGAATGTATATAAAAAATGGGTAAAAAGATTAATAATAAAAAAAAAAAAAAATTGCAGATATCCATGTGTAATTCCATTTTTATTACCTACCATGCTTTGGCAGTTATTACATAGGACCGTAAGATATGCTTTGCAGCTCTGTCGAAAAAATTCAAAAAATTCAACTACACTGAAATAGCTGTGTGTTTAGCCTCCTTACGTAGACCTCACTGTGACTGCTCCCAGATCACAGCGGGAATGTGCCGTTCTCCTAGAGTCACTTAGTTGGGCCCCGGGATAGTCGGTCCGTCATCATGTTGTCTCTCTAGTCCGCTCTGATCTGCCTCCAATCATATGTCTACATATGACCACCTATTTTTCTTGTTTTTTTCTTGTATTTTCTTTAAAAAAATAAATAAATAAACAAAATAAAATATATATATATATATATATATATATATATATATATATATATATATATATATATATAGTGATAGGTACTGTAAAATACGCTAGATTGGCGCTATGACCCTGGCTGATGCGTGCAAAACAAAAAAAGAAAATTAATTAATTCGCTCTGGGTATGTACTTTGCCGGTGATTCACCGGCTACTTTTTATTTTTAGTTTTAGAATCATGGGAGAATCATAAGATTTAGATCTAAGAATTAGAATCATAGATTACCTGTCAGATTATATAACTTCCCCTATACTCTTCTTATAGCTGGGGAAGTACTGTGGAGTACGAGGCGACACACCTCATCCAATTCCAGCGCCCCTCTCAACCCTCCCCACTTCTCACCTCCAAAAAGATGACATCCAACATTCATTAGATACACACGGAAGGTGGGGGCAACACTAAAAACGAGCCCCCCTTCCTACTCGACCTACGTTCTTTAAATATTAAATTCTCATCACTCAACTTTCTAGCTTTTTTTTATTTTATTTTTTCCTTATTTAAATATATATCAATTTTAAATATTCCACGCTTTAGCCTCGATCTTATAACGTAAGAGCTTGGCGTATATATCTCAGTTACAATTCAAATTAAATATTTAAGATATTCCTTATCTGGATGAATAAGATGAGCCATGAGGATTTGAGATGTAAGGTAGACTTTATTTTTATTTAATTTTTAGTGAGGCAACTACGGACGTATATCACAATGAAAATATAGTCGGTGGATCACCCGCAATGAATCAAACCGTTTACGCTAATATTCAACAGCTGACTTACATAGGGGGTCCTAAATCCACATACTAAATATTGTGTCGATACATTCATTATATCAGCAGTTTTGGGGTTTTTGCATTGAGCCCCCCTCCTTCAGCCAATATTGCTAAAATTTGACAGGTTATGTTCTCATTAGGGTTTAATTTTAAATATGTAATTTCATGTCAATACATTGATTACGTCGGCAGTTACGTCAGTTTTTGTGTTGAGCCCCCTCCCTTCCCTTCAGCCAATATTGCTAAAATTTGACAGGTTATGTTCTCATTAGGTTTTAATTTTAAATATGTAATTTCATGTCAATACATTGATTACGTCGGCAGTTACGTTTTGTGTTGAGCCCCCTCTAATCCTTCTTCCCTTCTGTCGATTCCACTGAAAATTAATAAATGTCATCCTTATGGTGTCTTGTAAGACACTCATCTAGTTTGTACATGAGACGAAATTGAAATCGCTTCTCTATTAGTCGTTACATTTTCGGTCGAGTCCACGTAACAAGTGAAGTAAGTCAGTCGTACGTCAAGGTGGAGTCCTGTTCGTCATGTCTCACAGCTACATTATTCAGACATATAGTCTCCATGCCTCAAGGCGAATGTAACATGGAGCGATTTACCGCCGGTACGGGAAATTCATGTTTTCCGACCATCTGATTCTAAAATGAAAAAAAAAAAAAAAAAAAGTGTATGTGAACATAATAATAATTATTCCCGACGCGAAATCTTATATGTTGATCCAGAACCCCATAACCTATTGATTTTCCCATTGAATTAAAGAGATGATGTTGGCCAGTTGTCCTTTAACTGTGCTGTGTGGGTGGGATGAACCAAAACCGGTTCTGGTCAAAATAAAACAGTGGGAAGAAAGCGTCTTTAATTTCTATGAGAAATCTCGTCCCACAACATGTTACTATCAGTAGTACTACTATCACTCGAACGCCCCTAATGTTATTATCTAGAAGATGAAGAAACCTTGAGAACGCCGTCCTTCGGATAAACATTAACCGAGCCTTTGAGACGAAATAGGGCTCTGGTAATAGGTAAAGCCAGGGCAATGAATCATAATTTGTTTTTTATAACTTTCCAAATGAATTTGAAAAAAAAAATCCTACTGAAAGTATATTTTAGAAATCTGGCTTAGGGCAGAAAAAGTTGACTTTTATATAGGAAGAATATCTCTATGGGTTATACCAAAACTGGGGGCTTATCATTTGTATGATAACAATAGGACTGAAAAATATGTCAAGAATAAATCAAAGAAGGCGCTCTCTGTTGCGTGGGTTGGCGCACTTCATCATTAGTCATGTCAGAATGCGCTAATAACGCAAGAAAGCGGAAAGATGATGGCAATGATTGCGGCAAGTCAGTCGGTATCTGATGATTAATGGAAGACAATCAAGAAGACATCATCACTCAATCTCTGGAGAGGAACGGACTAGGGAAAGGAGTGGAGAAAAAAGGGAATCCTAAATACTGGGGGGGGGGGGGGGGGGGGGGTTAGGGGAGGGGGGAATTTAGAGAAATATATTTAGGGTAGGGGGTCCGACAGGAGGGGAGGGGGGCAGTGAATGAATTAGGGTAGTTTGTATAGGATGGGTCCTCCTCCTCAGCCAGACTCCATAGAGTAAATTCTCTTCAATAGCGCCATAGATCTATAAAAAAAAAAGTGTCAGTGAATCATCGGCAGCGTACTTCCCCAGAAAAAATTAATCAAATTTGTTTTCGCTCTCCCTCTGAAAAAAATTGTGTTTCTTTTCAGTTGAGCCTCACCCCATTAATTCCCCTTCCCCTACACTTCGTCTATTTGGGGGAAGTAACTTCCAACAGAAGAAATATATCGACACGAAATTTCATATATGTATCCGAAATGCCATAAGGCCAACACCTATTGAATCAGTCGAAAAAAATAGGGTGGGGGAGGTCTTAACACAAAAAACCCAATAACTGCCCATGTAATAAGTATATTGATGGGAAACATATGTAAGTCCAAAAACCCATAAGAGAGACCCTTATTAATTTTCAGCGGAATCGGCCGAAGGTAAGGGAGGAATCCAGGATTTGGTTTGTATCCAACTACGGTTCATAGTGACCGGAAGAAGGGACTTGTAACTTACTCTTACTCTTACTCCGTTGGCGACGAATCCTGAAGATCCTTAGCCGCCCACACTAGCCTTCTCCACCGCGATCTGTCGTGCGCCACCGGTCGCCAGTTCACCACGTGGTGTTCCACAGCATCCTTCTTCACCAGGTCAGCCCACCTCAGCCTTGGTCTTCCTCGTGATCTGGCTCCTTGGACCTGAGCGTCCATGATGCGTCCTATGGCTGTCTGCTGTCCGCTTCTCACCACATGTCCAGCCCATCTTAAGCGCCGTGATTTCATATCTGCAACTACGGTCGGGTGTTGCCAGAAGATGTCCCTCAGCTCCCTGTTGGTTCTGATCCTCCACTCTTGGGTTTCTCTATCCTTGACCGGACCTGCTATCTTCCTCAGCACTTTATTTTCAAATGTCTGGAAACGTTTCTCCAGATGTGAGGTCAGGGTCCAGGTTTCACACCCATAGATCAGAACGGGCTTTACCATAGAGCTGTAGATCCTATACTTCAGGTTCCTTGACAAGGCTCTGGACCGTAGCAGCTTGATGACAGAGAAATACGCTCTTTGGGCCTGCAGAAGTCTTCTGTCCACCTCCTCCAACATCGAGTTGATGCTAGTTACCGTGGACCCGAGATACCTGAAGTTATCAACTCTTGGGAAGGAGAAGGTCCCCACATTTAATTCCTGCTCCAGATGAATATTCTTACTGACTATAAGGTAGTCGCTCATGTCGACATTAACTTCCAGCCCTACTCTGCAGCTGTGCTTAAGTAGTTTTCCCGCCTTACTTTTAACTTCTTCTGGGCTGTTTCCTAAGAAGGCCACGTCATCCGCATACGCCAGGACTCCTTTTTCTCCGGCTATCTGGGTGCCTTCCTCGTTCCTCATCACCTGCCTTATCACTCGCTCAAGGGCCAGGTTGAAGAGGAGAGGGGAGAGGCAGTCACCTTGCTTGAGGCCACTCATAACATCGAAGGGCTCCGAAAGTTCTCCTTGGACCATAACTCTGCTTTTTGCTCCTTCGATACATGCCTTTACCATTCTTATGAGTTTTTCCGGGAATTTAAATTCTCTCATCATAGCCCACAAACTTTTCCGATGTATTGAATCATAAGCAGCTCGGAAGTCTATGAATAGTGCATGGGTATCCTGTTGCATCTCCCATTGCTTTTCCAGAATTTGTCTGAGAACAAATATCTGGTCCAAAGTGCCTCTTCCACGTCGGAAGCCCGCTTGGTACTCTCCAAGGATGCTTTCAGAGTAGGGGGTCAGCTTCGTTAGGAGGATTCTTGAGAGGACCTTATACGCCACTGACAATAACGATATGCCCCGGTAGTTGCAGCATTCGGTCCTACTTCCTTTTTTCAGTAAGGGACATATCAGGCTCGTGTTCCAAGCATCGGGTATTCTTTCCTCTCTCCATATCTTTACAATGAGTTGGTAAAGAACCTCTGCCAGATTTTTTCCTCCCTTCTTAAATAATTCGGCTGGCAAGTTATCCATTCCTGGAGCCTTCCCATTCTTCATCTTGCTGATGGCAAGTTCTACGTCTAGAAGGTCAGGCGCCTCTATTTCTCTAGGGACTTGTAAGAACCCCAAAATATTGTCAGAAAAAAATAATATGCAGACACCTCTGGAAGAAATGGCGGAATTAACCAACAAGAAAAATGTAGTCCTTCCCCACACAAAAAGTATATTTAGGGCACCGGTAGCTCAGTGGTATGCGTGCTTGACTTCTGAGCTCAAGAACGTGGGTTCGAAACCCGACCAGAGGCCCTTAGTTTATTTTATTTTTATCTGGGAGGTAAAATAAACTTAAGCACGCCGACCTTCGGATGGGACGTTAAGCGATGGTCCCGAGCCTGTACAATGTCAGGTAGGTACTCGTTAAAGACTGCCCTAGGTGCATAAAAATTTACGGTAAGCAAAATTTAGGACTCCCATAGTAGAGTCGGCCTCATGTCTACTAGAGTGACGAAAGAGCGCTCTGGTAGTACGCGATATGACCTCTTAAAGCCCGGGCATGCCCATCCTCAGGCCATTTAAAAAGCCCAATAAATATAATCATGTTTTATATTATGTATTTTTTTAAAATAATATATTTTTATTAAAACTTCTCAAAATTATGTATTTGTTTATCAAAAAAATACTGGAATAAAACATTTTTTATATTGGAAAAAAACATTTTTAAAAAAGTTATACAAATTATTAAATATAAAAAATTGTAACTCATTAACTTATGAGCCAGTCAAATTGAAAAAGTGTTTCTGTGGAGCCAAGAACCTTGTCACTGAAATACATGGAGAGGGGGTCGATCTGTCCATCCTCCATTTTGTTTATAACTACGTTTTCGTAGGCGTAAACTTCTCTCTTGTTTTGCACTCTGTCTCACAACGCTACCTCGCTACCACCAAGCCCTGTTTTTTGCGAGTGTTGGAATGGTAAATTGGTTGCATTTTTGATTATATTGTTTGTGATTTTTAAAGGTTCTGAGGGTGGTTTAACAACCGAAAGCTCTCACCCTAAATATATTTGTTTGTGAAACGATTACATTTTTCTTTCTATAACCCCACTATATTGGCCAGTTCCAAAAAAATTCTGAACTACTATTATAGTTTATGTAAATGATCACCTATAGGGATTTTTTCAATTTTGTGTCCCTTCTCAAATATTTTATTTCGAAAAGGAACTAGTTTTTAGTCTTCTACTCCTTCAAGCGAAATTTCGTATGGAATATTGAGAACACGTACTCAATTCTATACAACCGGGTCTGTCCAGTGTATATGTACTTGAGTTCTTTCAATTTTTTTTAATGAGATCTTCATGTTGTATTTTTTTTTTTTTTTTTTGGAGAGTTTAACCTGAATATATAAATATAAACATTAAATATATTTTTTGAAAAAGAGGAAGAAGAAAAAAAAATTGCCCATTTACGGTGGCCAGGAAAAAAAGCCAACAGTTTTATGGGTCCTTGGGTGCATATAGTGACTTAGTCATAACGAGGCGAATGGGCTGTTTGGAGAATAGGACTGAAGGTAGCTTAGCAGAGGTCGTTATAGGCTTCTCTTTACAGGGTAGAACATTTTTATAGGCGTCCTCATGCCAACTCTATATTATATGTATATAGAAACTGAATTACTTTTAAAAAAAGTCGTCGGTGAATCATCACAGTGTACTTCTCCAGAAACTTTTCGCTCCCCTCCACAACCAGTCGACCATTATGTAAGGCCGATTTAGGTGAAAATCGATAGATTTTGTCCTTATTGGGTTTTAGTCCCACATATAAAATTTCGTGTCGATACATTCATTCTATCGGCAGTTATGAATGTTTTTATGTTAAGCCTCCCCCCTAATGCCCCCCTCCCCTTTGGTAGATTTAGCTAAAAAACAACAGGTGTCGTCGTTAGACGGTTCTGTAATCTCATATTAAATTTCGTGCCGATACATTCATTCTATCGGCAGAAGGGTGGAGGCCAGGAAAAATTGTACAGGATAGAGTGATATCGTAGCTTGGGTGAATGGAGGCAGCTTTCTTATTAAGGGGGCTCCACACGCAACGGAAAAACCGAAGGCATGCCTCGAGGCGCCGGGCCTTGAGGTGAACCTCTATGTGTGGATGGAGAATTCTGTTGAGGTATTCCTGCGGATCTTACGTCTGGAGGCCGGAAATTTCAATACAAAATCTCATTCGTTTTGCCTCAAGGCCGATCGGACCGTGTGGAGGGGTTGGAGGTAGGCCTCGAGGCGATTCAGTTGTACTCTAGTTGTGTGTTAGAAGAGGACGTGTTTGATTAAATCCAGTTTTCACGTAAAATCATGGCCCGTGCAAAACAAAATCAAGAGGAATTGATAGCTCTGTTAAGAGAATAGAATAACTCATTAATGATATTTATTATTTTATTTAGTAATTACAACCTGTAGATACCTAAATGGAAAACTAATAACATTCATTCAATTACACTTGTATTAATTGGGATAAAAAACATTTTCCTCCGAATGAGATTGTTATTAATTAATTAGGCACATTAATTAATGACAGCGTAAACATTTTTATTTACTGCCTAGACAAACAGTTTACTATCATAAAAATATTAATTAATTGCCGTTAATATAATTACTTTGCCAAGGTACTGCACCTTCGTTTGCACTTTCCTTTTCTGTAACCAGTCTTTAGTCCACAACTTTCGCTTCACTTTTTTTTTATTTATTTCTGATAGCTAACAATAAACCAACAACAGCAAGAGCATCATCTGTTGACGCCATTGCGCGAACACACAAACTGGAGTGCCTTAAGGCTGGCCTTCGGATATTCCATAGTGTGTGGAGACCCCCCACTATTTAGGTTCGCCTCAAGGCCCGGCGACTCGAGGCATGCCTTCGGTTTTTCCGTTGCGTGTGGAGCCCCCTTTAGAACCGATTGAGAACATTAGTAAATAAGAGAACGAAAAGGAGTGGACCAGGGCAATGAGGAGTGGAGGGGAGATGAAGGGAGGGGGGAGGTGGTAGGGGTCAGTTGTGGAGCAGCAGTGACATGAAAATAATAACTAAATAAAGTGATGCAAGTCGGGAGGCTTAGTGATCAAAACAATTGGAAGTCCTACATCCTTCCTCATGAGGACTTTGTCTCCATTCACCCAAACAAACTTCACCTTACCTTCCCTTTTAAGTTTCCTGGCCTCGGCGTACAGTTTTTTGTTATAAAGGGTCAGAGACTCATTAATATAAATTGTATGGTTGGTGTTGTCCGTCCAGCCGAGATGCCGCGTACCTAAGTCCCGCTTGATTTTCTTCAAGCGTAGCACCTCGTCCCGGAAGGACTGTCGCACGAACCGCACTATGACGGCAGGAAGCTGGGGAGGGTCTTCCGTCGTTGGTCGGACCCGTTGTCTAAACGAGTAGTCTACGTCTTCGGGCGCCAATTTGAGCCCGAGTCCGTGTCCAACGCTGACCACTAGGCTCACTGGTGACTCACCTGGCTTCACCGGGATCCCCCTGATCTCCAGGATGTTCCTTCGACTGTCCTGTTCCACCTTGTTGAGCCTTGTCTCGAGATCGGTCACCTTTGAGCCTAGCGCCAGGTTGGTCCGCTCCAGCGCCTTATATTATTCGTCCAGAGCGGCAAACTGACCCTCTATGGACCCGAGTCTCCTCTCAACCTTGGCGATGGCCTCCCCATTGGCGGTCACCGTCCTAATGAGGTCCCTCTGCTCATCCTGAATCTGGGTCACTCTGACAAGCAGCTCCTTGAGAAGGAAGTCCTCGGATCGTGCTTTCTGGGGGATGGCAGGTCGCTCGTCGGTTGGCACCGCTCTTTTGGACGCCAAACATTGGGGGCAGCTCCACGATTTCTTCTGAGACTTTAGATACTGCAAATCTGAGTCCTTTAGACCAGCACAGGACCCATGAAAAATTCTCGAGCACACATGGCATTCAATGCCAGAGGCGTCGCGGGGTACGGTCAAAGTACACTTTGCACATTTGCCCATTTTGAGGGGGAAAAAAAACAAGGGGACAAGAGAAAAAAGAGAGAGAAAAAAAAATAAATAAATAAAAAATAAGAGATAAGAAATACGTAGGCGAGGGAGATAATGAAAATAAAAATAAAGGGATTTCACACAAGAAATTAAATCAACTGAAGTAAATAAACTGAACACTGGGTGGAATAATTAGATAAAAATTGAAATAAATACTTGAGACGGAGCGCACCAAGTGGGATGTGAGCTGGACTGATACTGTGATGTTGTCATGTTTATACAACCCTCAGGTTACCTGAGATTACCTAAGGCTGTGACACCCCGTTCCCTAGGGAGGGCAAATATTTGAGTTGTCAATAATATATTAAAAATGACAACCTAGCAAACTTTAATGTCACTTTTGAACTTTGTGCTGATGGTGACTTAAGTCCTAACCGGTACACTTCATATGTAGATATATGTTGTGATGTAAAAAATTTACACATATTAAGATTATTAATATATTATAAAATCAATTATTATTATATGTATTGTAAACAACCAATGAATGAAGGACAAAAGGCGACGAACAGCTGTTTCAAATAGTGAGAAACAGTCTAAGTTGTGTTGTGGAAGTGGACAGTCTAGAGAGAGAAGTGTTTTTAAGGTTATGGTGTAGTGAACCAGTCTGAGTGAGAGAAGATGTAGAGGAGATGTAGGAGTGAAAATTATAACATTGGAAGTACGTAGAAGAGAAAAGGTACTTTTTATTTATATGTAAATATGCCCAAAATATAAATGAATTATAAATACTGGCTACTATAAAACAGAAAAAAGTCTGATATAGTTTTAAGTAAGTTTTATTTTTGTAAATAATTTGGTTTTTTTATTTGATATTGATATTTTGATTTTATTAATAATGTAGGTTTAGGTAAATAAACCCAATATTTGTTCTCTTATTCTATGCTGTTCATTTCCCTGTAAACCCACTAAGATAATTTATACCTTTGGATTAGATTTAACATTTTTAAAAAAAAGTAACAAGATGGCATCTCTTTAGTAAATAGAACAAATCCAAATGAAAAATTTATTAATTGATATTTTTTTTTAATACTTCTTTTGAAAAATTAATGAAAATAAATTTTATTATTCTGGGACCGAGGTCCCCTAAGAATAAATACATACAGAGAGTAATGAAAATGAAACAATGAAATATAGTATCAGAACAAAGAAATAAAAAGATAGGTAGGTAAATAAAAATTAGTGCTACATTGGAGAAAAACTATACAACTAAATAATAGATAAACAGGAAATAAAAAAAAAACAGGAAAAAACATAAAATTAACAACTTCGATATGATGAAAAAAAATAAATAAAAGTATCTACAAAAATAAAAGAGAATAAGTAAAAGAGAAAAAAAACAAATCCATACAACTAAGAAAGAAATAAAATTGATAATATAAATATAAATATAAATCGACCGAGCTTAGTACTATGATGGTTGATTATAAAAGAGAAGGAAGGATGCCCAGCCAAGGTTAAAAATAAAATTAATTTAGAAAGCAGAAAATAAGATAAATAAAAAATAAATAAATGCATAATAAAAATATATTAATGTGTAAATGAGCCAATTCTTTTAGGACCCTATTCGGAAACCACTGTAGAAATCAAAATTTAGTAGAAAGCCAGCTATAATTTCTACAGAAAATGTGGTAATTTTTTTAAATTTTATTATTTGTTTATTTTACCTATATATTTATTTTATATTACATAATTTTTTTATCACAATATTTTGCAGAGATAGACAATATAAAAGTTATTTGTTTATATTTATTTTATTAGCCTTACACTAAATCGACACAGATCCCAGAAATGAATTCGGAAATATCTATTTGACAATAATTCTTTTGTTACAGGAAAATCATATTAAGTTGGAGTGTATAATAAATTTGAAAATTAATTGAATTCGGTCTAAACAAAAGGCCTATCATGACAGTGGATTGAGCTAAATTTGAAATAATCTAATATGAATGGAAGCGGATAATTAGGAATTCAGTATTCAGTTATCTGTCGTTTGTACAAGGGGGATCCTCATATCCTTCAGGAGTGGGAGAGGGGCTCATATGGGCCCATTGTTAAGTGAGCCCATTAAATATGAGCCCAGTTGTGGATGCAACCTCCTGGATCCCAAGTCGTTTGGAGGACTGTCTTTCATAAAAAACACCTTCACTCCCTCTAGACGGGGGGTCCCCCAACTTAACTCAATATGGCTATGTACACATAATTTAAAGCTTATTTAATTGTGTTCTTTTTTCAATTAAGTGAGGATAATTACAGCAGGTAGCACTTCCCCAGCAATAATTACATTTTACAGGAATTTCTTGTTTGCAGAACACTTTTACCAGAAAAATAAACGAATGTCAAGGGTAAATCAACAGCAATTTATTCCCCAGCGCGGATAAATCAACTATGCTAGTGTGATGTATAAAAATAATACACACATTAAATTATTAATAATAAGAAGAAAATTAATTATATTTATTTTTCTAGGTTAGGTTAGGTTTTATGACTCATGCCCGGGCTTTAACTACGAGGTCATATCGCCTACTACCAGAGGTCTCTTTCGTCACTCTGGTGGACATGAGCCCGACTCTACTGTGGGAGTCCTAAATTTTGCCTACCCTAAATTTTTATTCATCTAGGGTAGGGGTCTTTAACGAGTACCTGACATCGTACAGGCTCGGGACCATCGCTTAACGTCCCATCCGAAGGACGGCGTGCTTAAGTTTATTTTACCTCCCAGATAAAATAAACTAAGGGCCTCGGTCGGGCTACGAACCCACGACCTTGAGCTCAGAAGTCAAGCACGCATACCACTGAGCTACCGGCGCCCTCTTTATTTTTCTATAAAAAGAAACTGAATTAGTAAATGAATAATGAGAAAACATTTTTTTTTATTTTTTTTTTTATTTTATAATTATTGTAAACTTTATTATTCTATACATGAATATTATAGTTGCGCTGTCTATAACAATAATACCTAATATAGGGGGAAAAAAAAAATGTATCGGATAACGAGGGTGTTTAGCTGCGAAACTCAGATAATTTTTTTTGATTAATTGATGAGAGGAAAACCATGCGGTCGGTTCTTTTTAAGTCTGCGTTCCAGTGGTAAAGGTGGTGGGTGTTCAGCAATTTCCCGCACCAGTGGATTTGGGTGGTTGGCCATTGTTGTCTGCATTCGGATGTAGGATTCTTTGAGGACCTCCGCTACTTCCTGTATTTTAAGATCAGCATGTAGAACTGTGTTGCGAACATACCACGGTGCATCAGTGATGAGTCTCATGACGAGATTTTGAGTAGTTTGTATCCATGTTATGTGGCTTTTAGCAGCTGAACCCCATAGGCCACAAGCGTACCTACTACCAGATCGGACGTATCAGCACCAAATAGAGCTTTTAAAACAAATGCCAGTAAAAAACAAAACACGGCCATCAGCTGTTGTTTAGTGTAGTGTCGAGGCCTGTGAGGAATGGCGACGGTCTGAGTGAAGATGGACAGTGGTGTTTAGGCTAAAAATGTAATGAACGAAATAGGAATGAATTGACGGTGAAATTGATCCGCAAAGAAGATACTGTTGTTTGTTTATATGTTCAGGATATATGCCCAGAAATATATAAATTAAAATTAAAGAATGGCCAAAATTATAAAACAGAGACAAAATTGAAATAGTTTTTAAGAATTCAGTTTTTAAGATTTTTCTATTGATTTTTGTTTATTTCTATGTTTAGTTTTTTATTTTATAATGTAGATGATTTAAGAAAATAAACCCGATATTTGTTCTACTAAATTCTATTCTATTCATTTTCCCTGTTGGCCCAGTAAGATCATTTGAAAACCTTTGGATTAGATTTAATAGTTTTTTATTTCTTTAAAAATCCAAATGAATAGTTTGTTCATTGAAATTTTTTTGAAAAATTACGTGCACTTTCTTTAAAATTGCACGTCTTGAACTTTTGATACTTTTTTAGGGCCCTTTTCAAAAAATTACTGTTGAAATCAAAATTTAGTAAAAGAAAATAAATAAAATTTCTACAGGAAATGTGGTAATTTATTGTTTATTATTTATTTGATTATTTATTATTATTATTAATTATAATAATATTTTTTGATTTATTATAATTTTATTTAAATATAGTTTTTTTTTTACATTAAACCTTAATTTAAATATCACACTAGCAAAAATAATAGATTAATGACAAATTTTATGTACCTAGTTGTAAATATGTAACCTATATATAAAAAAAAAAGTAGAAAAATAAAATATGACTCATATATCATAAATATAAGCGATAAAAGCCTAGGTGTAAGAAGAATACACAATAAATATCCGTAGGCCCTAGCCGAGGCTCGTAGGTTATTTTTTTTTCTAGGAGTTGAAAAAACGTTGAGCATGTCGTCCTTCTTATAAGATGTTAAGCGATGGTCCCGAGCCTTTACGATGTCAGGTACTCGTTAAAAGACGATGAATATAAATTTAGTCCACCAGAGCGACAACAAGAGAGCTCTGGTAGTAGGCGATATGACCTAGTATTTAAAACTCGGAGCATTTATTTTTACGAAATAAAATATTTGAAAATTAGTCTCAAATGCACGGAGTTGCGGTCTAAGAAGCCTCAAAGTAGTTAGGAACCCGGGCGCTAGGGACGGGACGGTCGTCTGAATTAATAATCTTCTTTCCTCCGGAAGTTTTACGGGTTCAAACTCTGTTTCTAACTTAAATATAATATGCTCTGCTTCATTACAACAAAAAATGTTAAAAAGGAAACCTAACCTTACTTTTTTTTTTTTTTTTTTTTTTTTTTTTTTTTGGCTTTATGTACGGTGCATATTAGCCATGTCAATGTGTTATATATAATTATTAAAGACATCCATGACCCCGGGAGGGAGTTCTATCTACGAAATAAAACTCACTCCCGGACGGGATTCGAACCCGCAAACCATGGTGAGACCATGCGACCAAAGCCCTACGCTCTAGCCCGCACGGCCACCATGGCCCCCAAACCTTACTTCTTTATAAACCTTTTTTTTTTCTCAAAATGAATTCGACAACAAAAACAAACTTATGTCTGAAAAAATTTCCTCTAAACTAATTTAATTTGTGTTCAAAATATTAAGTGAAGATTTGGTTGTTTGTTTTTCGAATCCATGTTTAAAATGCTTGACTTCTGAGCTCAAGGTCGTGGGTTCGTAGCCCGACCGAGGCCCTTAGTTTATTTTATCTGGGAGGTAAAATAAACTTAAGCACGCCGTCCTTCGGATGGGACGTTAAGCGATGGTCCCGAGCCTGCACGATGTCAGGTACTCGTTAAAGACCCCTACCCTAGATGAATAAAAATTTAGGGTAGGCAAAATTTAGGACTCCCATAGTAGAGTCAGGCTCATGTCCACCAGAGTGACGAAAGAGCGCTCTGGTAGTAGGCGATATGACCTCGTAGTTAAAGCCCGGGCATGAGTCATAAAACCTAACCTAACCTAACCTCCATGTTTTAAAAAAAGCAAATGTGTGAGTGACGCTGTACGAGAATTGAGTTTCAACTATTTGCTTTCGTGCACTGATTTTGATTAAAATTTGTTTTATAATGTTTGTGATGGCTAAAATAAGATATATACAACTGTGATTGTAATGTCTCTAAATACTAAATTTACGAGGGTGCCGGTTGCTCAGTGGTATGCGTGTTTGCCTTCTGAGGTCCAGATCGTGGATTCGAAACCCGACCGAGGCCCTTATAGTTTATTTTATCTGGGAGGTACGCGTGACGTTAAGCGATGGTCCCGGGCCTGTACGATGTCAGGTACTCGTTAAAGACCCCTACCCTAGGTGAATAAAAATTTAGGGTAGGCAAAATTTAGGACTCCCAAAGTCGAGTCGAGCTCATGTCCACCAGAGTGTCGAAAGAGCACTCTGGTAGTAGGCGATATAACCTCGTAGTTAAAGCCCTCGCATGAGTCATAAAACCTAACCTAACCTACTAAATTTACTTTGGTCAGACTATAGAAATAAAGGTTGGTACCTAAGTGAGTACAGTTGAGAGATGTCTGTTTTTGTTTTGCCAATCAATGATGACAGCTGGTCTGATAAGAGCGGGACAAGAGCCATTTTCCCCGCCAATTTGATTAATGCCTCGAGTTTAGCGGTTATTGTTACTAGAGGGAGAGAGTGCGCGGTGGGTGAGGGGGGGGGGGGGGGGGCGAGTACACAAGATTTGTGGCGGGAACGTTGTGTCAAAACATCACGACCACCCTCCGCTCAATACCACTCAACTAAACCTTCGCTCTTTCCTTCTCATTCAAGAGTTCAAATTTTGAAAAAAGTCGTCGGTGAATCACTGACAATCTACTTCCCCAGAACGAATTAATCAATTAATTTTTCGCTCCCCCCTCCAAAACTAGTCGACCGTTCGCACTAATATTCAACAGTTGACTTAGGGTATGTCCATAGTGCACCGCTTCTCGCTTCCCGCTCAACCGCTTAAACCGCGGCCATTGCAAACAGCGAGGTGAACCCGCGCGATTCTAGCTGGTTTAACGTTTTCGTTTAACGAAAATAAATTTATTATTAGGTATTATAGAAATATGTGATGTGGCCATGACAGGACTTTCTCCTCTCTCTCCCCCCTCCCCTTCTCAAAACTATTTCATACCGGCATTACTAGGTAAAATAATGTCTAATCTCAGGATTACGGTGTTCAAAGAGACAAAATGAAGAGAAGGGGAGGGGAGGGGGAGAGAGAGAGAGAGAGAGAGAGAGAGAGAGAGAGAGAGAGAGAGAGAGAGAGAGAGAGAGAGAGAGAGAGAGAGAGAGAGAGAGAGAGAGAGAGAGAGAGAGAGAGAGAGAGAGAGAGAGAGAGAGAGAAGAGAGAGAGTGAGATAGGAGAGAGAGAGAGGGGAGAGAGAGAGAGGAGAAAGGGGAGGGGGGAGAAAGGGGAGGGGGGAGAAAGGGGAGGGGGAGAAAGGGGAGGGGGCGAGAGAGGGGGGAGAGAGGTGAAAGGGGAGGGGAGAGAGAGAGAGAGGAGAGGGGGGGAGTGAGAGAGAGAGGGGGAGTGAGTGAGAGAGAGAGAGAGAGAGAGAGAGAGTGAGTGAGAGAGAGCGAGTGAGAAAAGGGGGGGGGGGAGTGTGTGAGAGAGAGAGAGAGAGGGAGTGAGTGAGAGAGAGAGGGTGAGAGTGAGAGAGAGGGAGGGTGAGAGAGGG
Source organism: Aradus depressus (assembly GCA_963662175.1). Lineage (NCBI taxonomy): Eukaryota > Metazoa > Arthropoda > Insecta > Hemiptera > Aradidae > Aradus > Aradus depressus. The sequence continues at coordinate 6,850,338 of OY759222.1, forward strand.
TTAGGGAGAGAGAGTGAGAGAGAGAGAGGGAGTGAGTGAGAGAGAGAGGGTGAGAGTGAGAGAGAGGGAGGGTGAGAGAGGGTTAGGGAGAGAGAGTGAGAGAGAGAGAGGGAGTGAGGGAGAGGGAGTGAGGGAGAGGGAGTGAGTGAGTGAGAGAGTGAGAGAGTGGGAGAGAAAGTCCTGTAATGGCCACATCACATATTTCTATAATAATAATAATAAATTTATTTTCGAAATAAAAATAAAATAAATAAAAATAAAATAAATTTTCGAAATAAATTTATTTCTCCCCTCATGACATTTTGACATTGCCATTACCTCTTTATCAGCACATTTGCTTGTTGTATTCATGTGTATACAGTTGTAAATAGCTATTTGTAAATAAATAATAAAAAAAAGTAAAAAAAAAAAAATAAATTAAAAAAATAAATAAATAAAAAAAAAAAAATCGTTAAACCAATACAAGGTATTATCTTTGTGTACCCCCAGGCAAACATTTCTCCACAAATATCTCTTTAATATACCAAAATTCGACTCAGAACCAATTGTGCACTTTTTTGATAATGTAGATCAACAATTTATTTTTTACTAAGGCTTAAAAATTAAGAAAAATATATTTTAATTTATTGCTTATAAGATATACATATATATAGTTTTTATTGTTGTGTTATGTTCACTACAATTTTACTATAGTCCCTCACCAAAGGTCATATTTTGTTTTATATAATTTTGTATTGTTTTTGTTTGCTAGTTGCTTGCACTATTTATATTAAAGAGCACGTCCATATTTATTATTTTAACAACTACTTCAACAACGTGCACGGTCGGAAGATAACAGCAAACTGACCGGGCTTGCTAAGCGGTAAGCCGTTCAAGCGGATAAAAGAAACAATAATTCATTGCAGTTAAAGCGGGTAGAAGCAGTTTGAGCCGGTTAAAGCAGGTAGGAAAGTGCAATATGACCGCCCCAATAAGTTTTCACTACTTTTTTTCCCCCGCTCGCCTACTTTTTTTCCCGCTTTATCGCGGCGGGTGAGCGGGGGAAAAAAAGTTGTGAAAACTTATTGGGGCGGTCATAGTGCACCTGCCTACCTGCTTTAACCTGCTCAAACCACTTCTACCCGCTTACCTGGAATGAATTATTGTTTGCTTAGCACTAGGGATGGGTATCGATTAAACATCGATTGATGGCATAGATTATTATATTTTACTAGTTAATCGATACACTTATTAATCGTTGGTTAAATAATCGATTAAACGAACGCACAAACAAAAGTTAATACAATCAGTCAATCACAACTCACAAATGACAAAACACAAATGATTAGAAATTAGAAGTAGAACTATTAGAAGGTTACTTTTTACTTATCACCAGTTCACCACAGAGGCACTGTGTTGTATCGATAGTCAATACGATAGTCCCCTCCCATTTTTTTAGACGAGTTGCACTTCGGATGAATAATAATTACTTAATTTTTCTTTTTTTTTCTCCTGTTTTTCGGATGAGTTGTAATTTTAATTAAACATTTAATAATCGTTAAATAATCATCGATTATCCGATTAATCAAACCTAGATGACATCGATTAAAAAACCACCGATTATTTTACCAAAACATCGATTATTTTGATTAATCGATACCCATCCCTACTTAGCACGCCCGGTCAGTCTTCCGACTGTACACGTTGTTCTTACTCTTGTTCTTATAAAATGGAAGCGGATAAAGATATTTTAATCTCCAAAGTTTTTATGAATGTAATGCTTAATATTTTCTTTGTATTCTTTGTTTAATAAAATGAGTTCTGAAAAAAGTGTATTTTTATCGCTTCCATCATGAATTTATTGTTGAAATAAAATTTTCAAAACTCTTATTATTATTAACTCCTGTTCAAAATAAGCGCACCATCTATTTTTTTTTTATTTTGTATAAATAAAACAATCAAAACTAATAATTCAAAACGACTTACTTCAGAGTTACCTCAAGACGTTCTTCAGGATGAATTGTCTGTTGTTCAAAGTTACACTTACCTTTTTTTATCGGCTATTTGATTTTGTTCAAGATGTAGTCGAATGTCTGTTTATCCATTCGGAAATATTCGTAAAATTTCTCGGCGTGAGCTTTGAGTTGAGGTAATAAAGCATGGTATTCACCTTCTTCAAGGCGAGTCCTATTCATTTCATGGACGTTCTTTCTTGTCATTCTTTCTTGTTTAATTTTATGATAAATATTATCTGTTGTCAACAAAATACACAATAGATCCTCATGTGATAACTCCATTATGCCAACTACGCTCCCGCGAGCGGTGCTCCATAACCACCACCAGCTAGAATCGAGCGGGTTCACCTCGCTGTTTGCAACTGCCGCGGTTTAAGCGGTTGAGCGGGAAGAGGTGCACTATGGACATATCCTAAAAGAAACAATAATTCATTCCAGTTAAAGCGGGTAGAAGCAGTTTGAGCCGGTTAAAGCAGGTAGGCAGGTGCACTATGACCGCCCCAATAAGTTTTCACTACTTTTTTTTCCCCCGCTCGCTTGCAGCGATAAAGCGGGAATCGGGAAGCGGTGCACTATGGACGTACCTTTACATAGGAGCTCATAAATCCTCCTACTAAATTTTGCGTCGATAAATTCTTTACATTGGCTCTTATTAGGGGTTTTATACCTTGAATCATCCTGAAGTATGAAAAAAGCGGGAGATGGCTGCTAAATACGTCATCTAAATTTATACAACGGGGAGGGGGAAATAGTTAAATTTAATTGCTATATTCTAATCAGGTCAGCTTTCGTAGGATTTGGAGATTAAATATAGTCTAGGGATAAAATAACACATCACAGTCACGTGACGTGCTATAACATCACGTAGCTGGCAAGCTTTAGTGAGGATATCATGCCATTACATTTGTGTATCTTGCCCAATGGGTCCACAGTGGTCAGGAGGCAGCATGGAGAGTGGGGGGGTATGGATGAGAGGGACCTTAGGATTAGGGATGCGCCAACTCACTTTATCTTTTAACTTCATCAGCTATACGAAGTATGTGAGTTTTCAATGGAATTTCATGTTTTCCGACCTCAAGATTCCAAATATGAAAAAAATTTCTGTCTGTGAAGTTAAGGAGAAAAGGCACATCCTCTTCCTAACCTTAGAATAAACAAGAGCAAATGTATTTCACGGTATTAGTTAGTTATTGTGACTCATGCCCGGGCTTAACTACAAGGTCATAGCCTACTACCAGAGTGCTCTGTCGTCTCTGGTCGATTCTAGTTTAAGAGTCCTAAATTTTGCCTATCCTAAATTTTTATATCTTAAGCTCAGTGATTACATGGTATTGATAACCTTACTGTGACCAGTTTCGTATTATGCTGCTCCGTTGTGTTAAAAAAAGGGCTGAAAATTATCATTTGGGCCGAAACGCCCCATTAATTACTGATGAATACAGTTTTAGAAGAACGAATGCGTTTCAAATTCGCAGCTATACGAAGTATAGAGTAAGTTACGTAATCGGCCAGAAATTCGATGCGGAGTTTTCAACGGAATTTCGTGGACCTCCAGATTCCAAAAATAAAAAATAAAAGAATTGTGTGCATGAACACGATAACTCCCGATAGAATGAATGTATCGATATGAAGTTTTATATGTAAATTTAAAACCCCATAAGTACCTCACTTATTAATTTTCAGCGGAATCGGCAGAAGGAAAGGAGGGACCCCGTGTTATGAATGTATCGACATGAAATTTTATGTCGGAACCCAATGAGGGCATAACCTATCATATTTCAGCCATATCGGTCGAAGGGAAGGGGGGTCCAGGGAGGGGGCTCAATTCAAAAAGGCTAATAACTGCCATGTAATAAATTTATTGATACAACATTTAGTATGAGGATTTAATAGCCCATATGTAAGTTAATTATTGATTAATAGCTCAAACGGTCCAATTCGTTGCCGGTGATACCCCAACGAATATATATATTTTTTTCCTTACATTATTTTTTACTCTGTCAATAGTTGTAATAAAGAAAAAAAAATCTCAAGGAAAGGAAGACCTAAAGAAAAGATTTATTGAAGAAATCTGGCTCAAGTCCAGACTTGTAAAACTAAGTTAAGGGACGAGGGGCAAGAAGAGCAGATGAGTTGATACTAAGTCAGGGTGGAGGACTTATCAAGTTCGGGGGGGTCTCAGTTCGTCGGAGGTAAGTTGGAGGGCGAAAATATGGCTGTCACAATGTGACTTATGGCAATAAAGGCAACACCATTTTCGAGCAATTGGTTTCAACTTGACCATAAACAATATTTGGGGGGGGGGGGGGGGGGGGGGTTGGCCACTATCGATAGTCCAATACTATTGGTGGAGAACTATCGATAGTATCGATAATACAGTAAGTTGCCGCTCTTCATGCAAAATGCTTTCCAATTCAATATTACGAGTATATTATAATATGATTATTTTATATTCATTTTTTCGTGTACATCTACCTAATTTATATTATTCTATGTTATGGAGGATGAATGGGGAATAAAAATATCAATCGAATAAACAAATGAGGAGTTTGGAGCCAGAGCGGACCAACTGGTTGAAACTGAACAGGTAGAAAATGGCAATTGAAAATTGAGTACATTTTGTTTATCTCCATAAATGGGCCCCAAATATTTATTTAAATTTGAAATTTTAGAATAGTATTGGATGAGTGATCCCTTTTTGTGTTCTATAAAGTTTTTGAAGGCCCTATGATCCATTGTGACTTTGAAACTATATGCACAAAATATTTGTGGACTAAACTTAAAGTGCTGCTATCTATCACTCAAGTGAAGAAACTAAGTGATCCACACTGTTTGAAAAAAGGGAACCTATGCCAACATCAGGATGGTAATAACTCATTTTCCGAAAAATTGTGGGTTGGTCCGCTCTGGCTCCAAACTCCTCATATGTTCTTTGAAATCTAACTTTTATTTTATGGAAATAACATTTTCTGTCGAAAATAATAAATATAAAACTTCTTTTTTATAGTTTTTTTTAATAAAAAAAATTTAAAGTAAAAGTTCTAAAATTACTTTCTTCAAAACATATCCCCTTTAATAAAAAAAAAAATCATATCCATAGTTACTTTGGAGTATCGATATTTATATAGTACTATCGACTATCGCACATTCCTAGAGAGAAGTGGTACTGTAGGAAAAATGTTCTCGACCTCCAGGCTCCACTTACATTCCGACTATTCACACCATTTATCAAAGTGACCAGTCTGACATAGACTTCAGGAGCAGAATATTTGTTTTTGGGAAGAATCAGGAATATGTAATGTGGAGGCGTCAGGCGTCGTAGCACAGACGTGGTAGCATGATTGCTACGTGCCTAGTGGCCGTTTTAGTTTGGTTCACAGATAAGAGATGGCACCACTTTGGGGTAATCTTTTTTTCATAAACATCAACCAATTTTTATTCTAAAAACTGCATTTTCATGATCCGAATGAAGGGTCGATCGGCTATTACTTTTTCAACTATTGATTATGCAAAAATTTCATGCAACATATTTATGTCAGTTATTATGACTCATGTCTGGGCTTTAACTACGAGATAACATTTTTATAGTATTTGTTAAGTCGTGGCTGAAGATGGTAGCAATACCGAAAGTACTCCCGTATTACCTATATATATATATTGTGAAATAGGCAATATTTAAAAAAAAAAAAAAAGTTTTTTCTTTCCTTTTTGACGCCGAGGTCATATATCACCTACTACCAGAGCGCTCTTTTGTCACTCTGGTGGACATGAGCCCGACTCTACAATAGGAGTCCTAAATTTTTTCTACCTACCCTAAATTTTAATTCACCTACGGCTATAGAGCCGGACCCGGACCCTGCTCCACGTTTCCAGACTCGCCTTAAAGTCGACGGTTCCAGACCCGAACTCGGGTCCAAGGTAACAGATCCGGTACCGGGACCTACGGTTACAGAGCCGGACCGGGACCCTGTTCCACGTTTCCAGACTCGCCTTCAAGTCGACGGTTCCAGACCCGAACTCGGGTCCACGGTAACAGAACCGATACAGGGACCCTGCTCCACGTTTCCAGACTCGCCTTCAAGTCGACGGTTCCAGACCCGAACTCGGGTCCACGGTAACAGAACCGGTACCGGGACCTACGACTACAGAGCCGGGTCCACGGTTCCTGCACAAGCCTAGGGTCCATGGTTCAAAACAGACCCGTGTGTCGGACAAACCATCGCAAATCGGACAAACCATCGCAAATCGGACAAACCCCCCAAACCGGTTCCACGTTTTTAGTTTTTCAAAAACTTCCTGTTAAGGAGAAAGTTTTTTTTTTAACGCTTACACGTAAGTTTTCGCTCTCCTCCTAAATCTTCGATATCCTTATTTGTTTGATTTTTACCATCTGTTATTGCACTTCAGAAGGTCCTTCAATCTCCCAATTGGAGACTACACCCGACTTTCCAAATGACTTTCAGCACTCCCAAATCTCTTTATTTCTTGGCCTTTCAACTTCTGTTTCAACGGTTTTGAGTGTCCTATGATCTCTAAATTTGAGGCATAGTAATTTTAATAACCTCCAAAACCCCATAAGGAAAATACTAATCAAATTCCAGGGAAGGGAAGGTGGTGAATTCGCAGAAACCTAATAACTATGTATGTAAGTATGTATAGACATAGAATTTTGTAAAATCGATCTTTATCCCAATCGATCGATTATTTTTTTTATTTTTGAAGGGGTTCGAAGAACATGAAATTTTGATGAAAAATCAACATCGAATTTGTGACTGAGTGCATAATCGCCTCTCTACTTTGTATAGCTGGGGAGGTAGTAAGCGAACGATGCGACCCCTATGCGCTATATATATATATATACATATTCCCAATTCATGGTTCCAATCTGTCGCCTATACATCACACAAAAGGCCCCGTTTTGTCCTGGAAGATATCCTATCGTTTCTTTCGTTGACATGGATAAATGGGGAACAATTTCTGTACAAACTGCCTCTCTTGAATAGTACCGAACCCCGGTCTCAAATCTCAGCAACCAACCGAAAGAGTATATTTGACCGAACGAAGTGAGTCAACAGGATTTGAGTTTGTTATTTTGTGTGTTGTATCTGACGCAGCTGATTTCAGATTTACACAAAATTTTATATAAATATTAATTAATTCATCGGGCAGAGCTTCATAGTTTTCGGTTATAATATAAATAGTAAAAGTATTTTTAAAATATTATTTAAAAAAAAATAGTATTGATCAGTCAGTTCTACTGTCAATCAGTATTATCATACTTACATATTATTACTTCCCCAACTTCATGAAAAATATGCAATCAGTCAGAAATTCGATGTTGATTTTTCTCCGGAATTTCATGTTTTCCGACCCCCTGATTCCGATTATGAAAAACAAAATTCTGTCTGTCTGTCTGTGATCATGATAACTCCCGATAGAATGAATCTATCGAAAAGAATCGATCTGAATATATGAATATTTTATTAACACATACACTTACTACTTCTAGTATCTAGTGTACAAATATATTGACAATGGGGCCGTCTGTCAGAAGAGAGGGTCTTCATAGAATACTTTGAACATTAAAAAAAGTAATAACGTTAAGTACAAGAATAAATAATGAAAATAGTTGCAACAATAAGTTAGTAATCAAAAAAATGTAATTCACATTCAGGAGCAAAAAATAAATACAATGGATGTAACTGTAAAGAGCTTTTTTAAGGATTTTTTTTTAATAAAATTTTTCTGCATATATTTTGTAGCATCCTGTACGAACAGACAGAGTGAGTGCCAATCCTTGCCATTGAGTATCGGGATGGTCTCTTCCAGAGAGAAGCTGGCCCTGCCCAGGTACCTCAGCCTCCACTCTGCCAGGACATGACAGACCCCCAGGGAGTGGACCGTGTCCTCCACAGTTCCCAGGTTACATAGGGAATGAATCGATCTGTGTATGCAGAACTTCTTAAGGACAACATCTATTCATTTTCAGCCGAATGTGACAAAGGAAAGGAGGTGGGAAGGTAGGGGAGGGGGGGGGGGGGGGGGGTGTATATGTAAATCCCCAACACCATAAGGACGGTATGTATTAATTTTCAAATTATAAAAAAACACGAATGTTTTTTAATATTGTCCATTTCACAAGATATATAAAATATATGGGAGTACTTTCCATATTGCTACCATCTTCGACCACGACTTAACAAATACAGTATTTGTATTTATTTTCAACGTTTCGTAGTCTCCTATTTAAGCCATATCTGAACAAAAATTCATCAACCAATGCTACCCAACTTATAATATTTATTCACTTTACATTCGTATTTAGTTATTCTGTGCTTTAAATTTTGTAAGTATATATTTGTATTTTTATATTTTCTCCTAGGTTCATTTTTCTTTTAAAACCAACGAAACTCTAAATCTCCATGTTAATAATACAAAAACACACTATTTCCAAGTTATTCAAGCAAATAATAATTATAAAGTTCACGAAAGCTACGTTCCGTCCAAATGTCAGCTTTTTCGCACATAAATTGTTATTTAGTAATAATAGTATTAAATAAGTTTACTTAGAAATAAAGAAGGCTTATCTGTCTATAAGTTTATTTCAGCAAAATTATTTTATGTAACATTATAGAATAATCTCTGAACGTGTGAAGGACCAGTGTAAGGATAACCTCCTTGTAGGCAGGACATTATCTTTGGTTTATCATAATATATAAACGCATATATAATAAAAACTTACTTTCCCTTTTTAATTTTAAAAAGTAATTCTAAATTTTTCAATTGAAAAATTATAATTTTTTTAAGTATTGTAGTTATTTTGATTGTTGAGACATGTCTTGTGTGACTTAACAAACACAGTATTTGTTAAGTCGTGGCTGAAGATGGTAGCAATACCGAAAGTACTCCCATATATTTTATATATCTTGTGAAATAGACAATATTAAAAAACATTCGTGTTTTCTTTATAATTTATTAAGTGTTTCACAATCTCTCTGCAAAAATGTTATATATCATAGTGATTTTCAGTCAAATCGGCTAAAGAAAAGTTGGACCAGAGATGGTGGACCAGAGATGGGGCCGTCATCATCAGCCTCCTCCAACGACTTACCCTAAAGATTCTTGTCCAGAGCAAGAGTTCTCCAGTTTTGCAGTCGAAGGTTCCTTGTGTTCATTCATCTCTTCCTGGGTTTTCCTCGTCCTCTGTTTCCCTCCGGGATCACTAGCATCAGTCTTCGTGGAGTTTCAGCCTTGCTGCATCCTCTGCGTATGGACGAAGCCTCGTCATTCTTATCACGTCTGTGACCTAGAGATGAAAGCCAACTTAAAAATCGTAATAACTGTCAATGACATGAATGTATCAAAACGAAATTTAGTATAAGAATTCAGTGCCTTAGAGCAGTGGTTCTCAACCTTTTCATACCCACGGACCACTAGATTCCTTACCTGATCAATGGCGGACCAGTCATGGAATTCAGTCAAAGAGCAAAAGAGCAAAATATGGCAAAAAGACCCAAGAAATGTGCATTAACCTTGAAACATTTATTATTTACTCACTATATTATAATTATTGTTATATTTACACAAATGTTACCTTAATGACTCCCTTGATCTTGCATTTCGTTTGAAAGTTTTTCAATATTTGGCTGCCAAGAAGTCAAAGCCAATCTCAATGGAACATTCAAATTTAATAATCGGTTGGGATGTTTATCCTTGATGACAGTTAATGTTGAAAGCGCTGTTTCACAAAGATATGTGCAATGAAAAGGGAGAAGAAGTTTTAATGCCCTTTTATTGAGTAGTGGACTTTCATCAAGCAACCGGACCCAAAATTCTGCAATATTCTCACACTGAGATTTTATTAATTGCAGATGAGGATCCGATGCAATCTCAATCAGTTGTTCTTGTTCCCGAATTGATAGTTTGCTATCCTTGCATGGTAAAAATGGATCAATTACCCACAGATTGTTTTTCCTTACATCAGTGTCAGCAGGAAAATACTTCTGAAAATAATCTTTAAGTGATATAATGTAGGATAGATAATGTAGTTGCCGGGCTCAGGCAAGCAGACAGACCGATTCCACAATAGCCGCGTACTAATTAATTTTGTTATTTATAAGACAAATCCCAATTGTAGGAATATTGAGGGTCAGTCAAAGATGGAAGAAAACACTATTCAAATGCCAACGTTTCGATATATTGGCACTATAGACACTATATTCGATATATATTGACACTATAGTTCTGTCTCCAATATCTATATTATCTATTTTTTAATTTTATTTTATTTTTTTTTTATTATATATATTTTTTTATTATTTATTTATTATCTATATATGTTTATTAGAGTATATAGACACCAACAACCTTAATAATACATATTTATATTGCTATCAACATTTCTGCTGTAATGTGACAGTTATGACGGGGTTTTCCGAGCTCCCTGTACCTGTTTCCTCCAGCTCCCCTGCATTATTTTGTACCATTTCATTGCAATGTAAGACTCCATCCAGTGTACATGTCATCTCCCCAACCCTACTTATTCATAGTAAGTCATTTTAATGTTTACTCTTTATTATGTTCCACCTATTTGTCTATTTCCATTATTAATGTTCATCTTTATGGTTAACAATATATTCATATTTAATTTTAATGTTTAGTAATGTATTCATAGTAAGTCAGTTTCAATTTTTAACTTGTTATAATGTATTTTTAACGTTCAGTAATGTTTATCAACAAAAAAAATGTTTGTTTATTTTTGATTCTAATCTTGATTTCCCGCCCATGTTTGTAGGCCCTGATGATGATATAAAATATATCGAAACGTTGGCATCTGAATAGTGTTTTCTTCCATCTTTGACTGACCCTCAATATTCTTACAATTAGAATCTACAGTCGCTAATCAACATCTACAAATCCCAATGCTTTATTTTTTTAGACTTTTATTTTTTAGTTTTTTTATTATTATGCCGAAAGGCTGATATATTTCGCGGACCACAGGTTGAGAATCACTGCTTTAGAGTATACCTATAGATTTTAATCTCTTTAAAGAGGGAGAGCAAGAACTTATTTAATTAATTTCCGCTGGGGCAGTACATTACCAGCCCTAGTCGCAAGAGTCGCCTTTATATACCTTCCCCTATACATCTGGGGAATTAAAACTTAATAAAGTAGAAAATAACTCTCAAGTAATGAGATAAGAGGTAGTTAGGTATGGTATTTCTCTGTATTTATGGTATAACCCTGGTAGAGAAGGGTAAAAGTTAGGGTATTTACCATAGTCTCCTCTACCGAGACAGTTATTCTCCCCTAAATAGTACTTAGCTGCACCACCTTCATAGAAGTGTTGTTGACCTAACGGCTGTCTCGGCAAACTTACTCAGACCTACTCAACTTGGCTAGTAGATACCCTACTATTCCCCTACAGTAAAATATAATACATTCTCTGTTTCTAGGATGCAGGGAAATACTACACCCTTAGCTAGAAACAACTAAAAAATCATAGAGGGCGCCGGTAGCTCAGTGGTATGCGTGCTTGTCTTCTGAGCTCAAGATCGTTGGTTCGAAACCCAACCGAGGCCCTTAGTTTATTTTATCTGAGAGGTAAAATAAACTAAAGTATGCCATCCTTCGGATGGGACGTTAAGCGATGGTCCCGTGCCTGTACGATGTCAGGTACTCGTTATTGGTGAATAAAAATTTATGGTAGGCAAAATGTATGACTCCCACAGTAGAGTCGGGCTCATGTCCACCAGAGTGACGAAAGAGCGCTCTGGTAGTAGGCGATATGACCTCGTAATTAAAGCCAGGGCATGAGTCATAAAACCAAACCTAACTAAAAAATCGTCAGTGAATCACAACGAATTAATCTATTAACTTTTCGCTCCCCTTCCAAAAGCAGTCGACCATTTTGTGTCGATACATTCTTTACATCGATAGTTATTTAGGTTTTTGAATTGAACCCCCTCCCCTTTGGCTGATTTAGTTGAATCTCGGTAGGTATTGTCCTTATCGGGTTCTCGTCATACGCATAAAATTTCTTGTCGATCCATTCATTCTTTCGACAGTTATTAGACTTTTTATTTTAAGCCTCCTCCCTAATCCCCCTATTCTCTGTGGTCGATTTGGCTGAAAAACAATAGATGTCCTCGTTAGTGGGTTCTGGATTTACATATAAAATTTCGTGTCGGCATATTCATTCTATCGGCAATTATCGTGTTCACAGATACATATACAGACAAACAGAAATTATTTTTTTCATATTTGGAATCTAGAGGTCTGAAAACATGAAATTCCGTTTAAAACTCGATCTAGAATTAACAAAATAATACTTTAACTGAAGATTGGCAGAAATTCCTTCAATTTGTTCCTATCGACCACAAGCCTCATCTTTCCCTTCCTATTACATCGTTGGTCACGGCAAGATGAGGCACTATCTCCACATGTTCTGGATCCTCGATTCGCCTTTCTGCCTCTGCGGCACCCAGAAGGAGACAGATTGGATGTAGAAGGACAAACCGTTGTCAGCCCAGATGACACGCTCCTGAATGGACACGGCAAGATGAGGCAATACCTTCCCAGGTTCAAGACCCTCTTTTCGCCCCTCTGCCTCTGCGGCAACAGGAGCAGACAGTCGAACATATAATCTTCATCATGAACTACTGGAGGGTTTAAGAAGTTCCCTGGTGAGATTCGTATTAACCATTGATTAAAATTGGCCTTTGTCAACAATTATTTTAGTGCGACGTTTTTATAGAAAAATTTCCGACTTTGTACAGAAGATTAATTTTGATGAACTACAGACTTTGCAGAGATATTGTGAAACAATAAAAAATATAAAGAAAAACGTATGTTTTTTTAAAATATTGTCTATTTCACAAAATATATGGGAGTACTTCCGGTATTGCTACCACTTCAGCCACGACTTAACAAATAGTATAGTCGTGGCTGAAGTGGTAGCAATACCGAAAGTATTCCCCTTAATTTTGTGAAATAGACAATATTTTAAAAAAACATACGTTTTTCTTTATAGGTTAGGTTAGGTTTTATGACTCATGCCCGGGCTTTAACTACGAGGTCATATCGCCTACTACCAGAGCGCTCTTTCGTCACTCTGGTGGACATGAGTCCGAGTCTACTGTGGGAGTCCTAAATGTTGCCTACCCTAAATTTTTATTCATCTAGGGTAGGGGTCTTTAACGAGTACCTGACATCGTACAGGCTCGGGACCATCGCTTAAGGTCCCATCCGAAGGACGGCGTGCTTAAGTTTATTTTACCTCCCAGATAAAATAAACTAAGGGCCTCGGTCGGGCTACGAACCCACGACCTTGAGCTCAGAAGGCAAGCACGCATACCACTGAGCTACCGGCGCCCTCTTTTTCTTTATATTTTTTATAAATTATCTGGCTAAATTAATGTGTCTAAAATTCAAAATTCAATGTTGTTAAGCATATAGTATATAAATAAGAATACTATTGGATGGAAACCTATTTAAAAAATAAAAAAAGTCTGGATGAACGATTTCACAATATTATATCGATACAATCTATTCAAGTGTGTACTACGCTTGACTTGCTCTCAAAATATATGTACGCATATATAAGGAGTAAGGGACCCTTATAACATATGACATTGTCTAACAGATGTAAAGAAAGATAGCATTATGTAAAGGTGAGAAAGAGACAATGCTTTCAGCTAGGACATCACTTCACCATTACAACCAGGTTACATCCAGAAAACACATCTACCGACCAAAGGTCACCCATCAACCACTAATGTTTCCAATAACATTTGTGTTCTACTTTCCTAGTTATATGGCAACTAAATCTGTCATAAATTCGATGCTGCTTTTCACCGAAATTTCATATTTTCCAACACTGATTCCAAAAATGAAAAACCAATTTCCTGTCTGTCTATGTGTCTATCTCTGTGTATATGTCTATGAACGCATTATCTTCCGATAGAAAAGTAAATCGACACGAAATTTGATCAGTGTGTATAATAATATTATATATATACACGATATACACCCTTAATCCCCAGGAACTTTGTACAATCTGCAATAAAACTAATTGGAAGACTTATACCACCTGTTAATATCCTGTCCGATCTACTCCCCCATTAGAAGCCACTTCCTGCCTCAGAGTGTCAGTTTAGACCAGTGGTCGCCAAAAACCCAAGCGACTGAGCTACCTTAAAGCTCATAAACTTTACTGTAACCTACACAACAAAGTAGGGGGGGGGGGGGGGGGGGGGGGGGGGGGGGGGAATAATACATGTTTTTGTTCAAATCACACAGTTGTTTATTACCTATAAATATACATTTCTAGTTTATATTAAATATAATTAAATGCAATATCTAACATTGCAGTTAATAGGATAAGAATTTATATAACAAAATATTTGTATTAGATGAACACATGAAAATGATGGTTTTTTTTTGCTGGAACTCGCCATTATTAGAACAGTAAGTTCAGTCCGAAGTATGCATAAAACAGAAGAGAAATAAAAATAACCTACACTCACGATCACACACCAGACACTGGTACCAGTAGCTCGCGAGCTACGGTTTGGCGACCACTAGTATAGACCGATCCAACTTTCATACATTACTCCTGGCCCATAATAAGAATGAGATCTCAAACATTTTCTATTATTTGATCAGCGCTCAAGTTATGTCATTATTGTTTTATATGTGTATTCCTTTACATGTGTCATTATTATGTTAATATTGTAAATGTAATGGTCACTGACTCCATTGTGTAGCGGTGATCCCTTTAAAGTTTAAACAATAAAAACTATTTTCAGTATTATTATATTATATATATACGTTATGTCTTTTTAATACCAATCACCTTTGTACAAATCACTCTTCTTCTCCCTCCCCCTCTCGGTGTAAGATGGTTTTGTTATGGTCACATCACATTTTTCCTGTATCTAATGCATTTTTCTATGATTTCGTGAGTTTCAAGGTAGTTCAAAAATATGAGCTTTATAAAATTCCATTTCCTTTTTTTTTTAACTAGAAATATGAGTATCAGTTAATAATCTTGATTCAAAAACAAGATAGGATTGAACTAAAAGTTGGAAAAAAACCAGTGGAAAATGAGAAAACTTTTTCTCAAACTTCTCAAAAAAAAAAAAAAAAAATGTTGAATTTAGGAAAAATATTTTTCTAAAAATAATATACTTATAGTATAGTTATTATGAGCAATGTCCGGGCTTTAACTTCCATGTCATATCGCCTACTATAGTCACTCTGGTGGACGTGAGACCGACTCTACTATGGAAGTCCTAAATTTTTATTCACCTAGGATAAAGGTCAGGTTAGGTTAGGTTAGGTTTTATGACTCATGCCCGGGCTTTAACTACGAGGTCATATCGCCTACTACCAGAGAGCGCTCTTTCGTCACTCTCGTGGACATGAGCCCGACTCTACTGTGGGAGTCCTAAATTTTGTTTGCCCTAAATTTTTCATCACCTAGGGTAGGGGTCTTTAACGAATACCTGACATCGTACAGCCTCGGGACCATCGCTTAATCTTTTGCTTATCCGAAGGACGGCGTGCTTAAGTTTATTTTACCTTCCAGATAAAATAAACTAAGGGCCTCGGTCAGGTCTCGAACCCACGAACTCGAGTTTAGAAGGCAAGCATGCGTACCACTGAGCTACCGGCGCCCTCGGATAGAGGTCATTATCTGAGTATCTGAGGCTCGAGACCATCGAAGGACGGCGTGCTTGTTTTTTTTTTTTACTTCCCAGTTAAAATAAACTAATATACTTATATGAATCTAGAATAAAATTAATATAAATAAAGCCCATCTGAATTATTATTTTTTTTTCAAGATGGACGTGACAGCGGGAACCCTCATTGAGAAGGCAGATGGGTTTAAATGATTAAAGAAAGCATTGAGAAAAAAAAACTTGGATTTTGAGGGAGGGTTTTAAATTTGAAATACTGGGGGAAATTGATTCAGAATCCAATTCAATCAAGAGAACGCACAATTGGGAGTCGAGGGGGGCTTAGCGTATATAAAATGTAATGAAGACAAACAGAAATTCACTCCCTAATTCTGCCAGCCCTCACTCAACGGGGATGTACTTTCACTATAACGAGTTTTCACAATTTTTGATTATAGTTTTTCAGTTAATCATTGAATACGTAAGACGCCTAAACATTAGGCCCGGAATAAGTTGATACAAGCCCAAGAATCAAGTTGTTATCATTGAAGACGCGTGAACATCAACACGGAGTCTCCCTTCGACTGAAAATCAATATCTCATATAAAAAGAATAAAACATTGTCTTTCCACTGTTTTATTTTTGACTAGAACCAGTTTTTAACGAAACAGCATCATCATCAGTCGTACATCCCACCCACTGATGGTCCAGTTGTCCGTTAACCACTACTTTGTGTTTGTGGGATGTACCACTGATGATGACGCTGTTGCATTAAAAACTGGTTCTGGTCAAAAATGAAACAGTGGGATGACGTCTTTTATTTCTATGAGAAATCTCGTCCCACAACATGTTACTATCCTGTCGCCCTTTTGAGATTCTTTTCCCATACATTATATTTCATGATTTATTCAACCAATTGGTAGTTATTGTCTTCATAGGCATGCAAAAGACTTAAAATGGATTTTTACTGTTGCACTAAGTCTGGGGTCAAAAATCACTGAATTTCGGGGATATTTCAATACCGAATTTAGGTATATGAGATGTAATATAGGCATTAAAACAGGTATATGAGATGTTATATAGCCATTAAACTAGGTATATGAGATGTAATATGCATTATACCAACCAGGTATATGGGATGTAATATAGGCATTAAACCAGGTATATAAGATGGAATATAGGCAACAAACAGGTATATGAGATGTAATATAGGCAACAAACCAGGCATTAAATCAGGTATATAAGATGTAATATAGGCATTAAACTAGTTTTACGAGATGTAATATAGGCATTAAACCTTTCTGGTAGTGTTTACTCTTCGCCCCGAAACAATTTCGCCAACCAAAATACCAAAATACAAAAATAAGATGTTGCAAAGCGGACTGAGACTCGTTAAGATGGCTGCCTTGTTCTCCTTAAGACAAGCACTCTCATGCACAATGTCAATTAATTAAAAACCCACTCATTCCTTGGTGTCACTCAGGTTAGTTAATTTTGAGATGGCAGATGAGACAAGCACTATCGTCCACCTCCCCTCCTACAGTCCCTCCCCCCACTCTCTTTTCCTCCCATCAGTGGTAGATATCTTTATAACATTTATACGATAAGTATAAAAGCGTGTTCAAAAAAACATATTTTATTTACAGAATGAAATTATTTTGACATTACTTACAATATTTTACAAATGTTCGTCATTACACATCTATACTTGCAACACAAAACTATTGTCTTTTTTCGGTTTTTTGGATCACCTGTTATTTTACGGTGACCAACTATATTAATAATTTTGTATAAATTGTATGTATATTATAAAGATGAGATATATAATATACAATCATATGGTCTCCAGTTATTCAATTATCAGCTGGCAGGCTGGCAATGTTGTTTTTATGTTTGTCCGCTTAGCGACACCGTCGTTGTTCGGGTACAATTGCTACATCTTCATCGTAACAGATAATAAAAATAAAATATATGTAATGTGGCCGTAAGAGGACTTTCTTATACCAACTACGTTTTTATTGATCACTCTTTCTCCCCCTCCCGCCTCTCAAAATAATTTCACACTGGCATTATTGGATATATGAAAGTAGTGGGTTGGCGTCAGCTGTATGTTTGTTCTATTGTACTACATAATTCTGAGAATGACTTTCTTATACCCAGTAATGCCAGTATGAAATTATTTTGAGGAGGGGGAGTGAGGGTGATATGTAAGCTTGGGCTTTAGACAGAGAGCATATCATTTACTACCTGAGCGCTCTCTTCTTGCTCTGATGGACATGGGCCTCACTCGAGGTTTATTTACCTAGGATTATTAGCGTTTGGGAGTTAATAAGGAACATTTTTGGTTAGAACCAATTTTTCCATAGGACTAGCCATTTTTGGGTAAACCAAGGAAACGTCTAATAAAATATGTTTCAAAACTACATTTCAATACGGTTTTCGGCAAATATCTCAATAACAGGTCGACCTACCATAAATCGTATTACTAAAAATTTTGTCGACAGACATCATCGCGAAAATATACAAAACATGGAACCTTGAAACGTGAAAATCTATCTTGGATTTTCGCACGATAAAAATACTTTCTTATACTGAAGGTAAGAAAATAAATATTGAAAGAAATTGTTAACTATTAACAATCACCTCAAAACCATCGATGCCAAGAAAACATAGTTACAAAACCCCTTTAAGGCAAAACGAACGAACACTGAGAGGTTGACTATCGGGTTTTCAAAAATCGGCCAACCAAGCACATCCCCTAGCATGTACTATTTGAGAATAGTAAATAGAGAGTTATACCAAAGACGACCTCTTGGTCAGATGACGGTCAGAGTGTAGTCGACATAATTTACAAATAAAGAAGAAATAGAAAGAAGATGGAAAACATCTACCACTTAGCGTTCAAGTATAGAACAACAAAATACAATTACAACTTGTTTAAAAATCAAATTATACCTTAACCTAAGTACATAATAAATTTTATTTACGAACAAGAAAGGATCTTATCAATATAAAAAAAACCTACTAAAAATTTAGGGTAGGCAAAATTTAGAACGCGCTCTGGTATTAGGCGATATGACCTCGTAGTTAAAGCCCTGGCATGAGTCATAAAACCTAACCTAACCTATATTATAAAAACGTTTTTTGTCAATGTACTTCCCCAACATGCATTAATTCATTAGTTTTCGCTCTCCCTCTAAAACCCATCGAGCGTTTGGGCTAACAATCAATAATTTCCTTACATTGGAGCGTAGGAATCATCTTAATTTTCTTCTTATATTATTATCGTATAGCCGGGAAAGTGAAAATTTGATCAAGGCTAAGATTTCTAATTTCAATGGCAATCCCCAAGAGAGGGTAGAGCTCAGTTGATTTGTAGTCAAGTCTTCATTCAGTTTTCGGGGTAAATTAAAGTAGAAATTCAACACTGGGATGGTGGCGTCGGATCTGGGAGCCCCACCTTTAACGTATTTGTAAATTAATTTGGCGCGCGCTGGCTAGCGGAGCCTGCCTTTCACTACTCACGAGTATATAATATATTATGTGGTGGGCTGATGTTTTACACCTAGGGACCTAAGCATCCAGTGCTCTTATCCCTTCCCTGGATGCGCTGGGCTTCCCCCTTATTATATTACCTGTATGTTTATACTACCTAAAGCAAGTTCTTCAAGAAGTACTCAGTCTCCCAGTTTCCTTAATGAACTTGAGAATGCTCCCGTGGTCCATTCTTCTAAAGTCCTCCTCTGTGATTACATCTTTACCAAAGATGTGGAATCTCGTTCGCGCATATCCCGAACAATTGCACAGGAAGTGTTCCATCGTCTCCTCTTCTTCCCCACATCTATCAGGTGGGATTTGACTCCTACATTGTGTAGGAACGGACCGTGCCCTATGAGTACTCCAGTTAGTTGCCGAAGCTCGTTCCTTTTGAGGTTCAGGATCCCATCCTTCAACTCCAGGAACATCTTCGACTGTCTACATGAGGTCTTCTTTCTCCATGTACGCTCCAGAAGATCCTTAGTCCACTCTTTAATCCAGGTTCGGTATGTCTCCCGAGATACGACTAGTACTGCCTCTGGCCCTATAAAGGGCTTACTTGAACCTTCTATCACTATTCACCTTTCTTACTTAGTGTAAACATTGTGTCTGGCAGTGACCTTCAACCAGGAGAGCAGCTGGATCTATCAGATCCTTCGCCACCACGAGTTATCGTGTTCACACAGACAGATTTTTTTTTTTTTTTTTTTTTTTCATATTTTGAATTTAGAGGTGGTAAAACTTAAAATTTCATTTTTGACCGATTACATAACTTCCCCTATACTTGGTAAAGCTAGGGAGGTAAAATTGTTTATAAGGAGTCCTCTCGCTACGTCACTGACAGAGATGAGAAGTGACTGGAAGAGATATGTCCAGTCTAGTAACAAGTTAAGTAGTGTCAACATTAATCAGGCTATACCAAGACAGCTGACCGCTCCAGTCTGCTGCCAGACACAACACACTAAATCACTATCTTATAGTCTCTCTATATAATATATAGAGATTATTTCATAATATTATTATGAAATACTGGTTAAAAAGTGAATCACCAGCAATGTACTTCCCCAAAACGAATTAATCAATTAACTTTCCCTTCCCCTCTAGTAGTGTATAAAGGCAGGTTCTGGGTCAAGTGGTGGTGGAGGGAGGAGGAGGAGGAGGGAACTGTGACAACCTTTGACCCTTCCCCCACCCATCCTTAACTCTCATCCACTACTATAACCTTCCCATGTGGTTATCCATGTCAGGTTATGTTACCCTCAATCACCCTCACCATTGTAATTTCCCAGTGTGGTTATCCATGTCTGGTTATGTTACCCTCAATCACCCCCACCAATGTAACCTCCCAGTGTGGTTATCCATGTCAGGTTATGTTACCCTCAATCACCCCCACCATTGTAACTTCCCCGTATTGAAACCAGTCGACCGTTTGTGCTAATATTCTACAGTTGACTTACATAGGGGCTCCTGAATCCTCATACATTTTTCGTTGATAAATTCATTACATTGGCAGTTATTAGGGTTTATAAATTGAGAATCCCCAGAACCCCCCTTCCCTTCGGTCGATATTGCTGAAATTTGAAAGGTCATGTCCTCATTGAGTTGTGACTTCAAATATGAAATTTCATGACGATACATAGACAGTTTTTGGGTTTTTTTAAGATGAGCCCCCCGAGTACTCCTTTCTTTCTGCCTATTCCGCTGAAAATGGATACAGCAGTTATTAGAGTTTTTGTATATTGTACCTCCCTATTTCTCTCGTCTCTTTGGTCGGTTTGCCTTGCAATCAAGAGGTTTCGTCGTTAGAGGGTCCTGGATTCACATAGTTTGTAACATTCATTCTATCGGCAGTTATTGTGTTCACAGACAGACAGACTTTTTTTTCATATTTGGAGTCTCGAGGTGGGAAAACATGATACTCCGTTGAATCGACTTTTTGATCGATTACATAACTTTCCCTATACTTCGTATACGCTTACAGATCACTCTCTCTCCTCTTCCCCCTTTCAAAATAATTTACTGTTGTACAACGTTATTCTGAGAGTTACTTCATTATACCCAGTAATGCCAGTATGAAATGATTTTGAGAAGGGGAGAGTTATCTGTAACCGTAGTTGGTATAATAAAGTCCAGTCTGGTCACAGTTTTTTTTTCATTATTCTCAGTATTAAAGACTATGTTTTGTAATCAGTCAGAAATTCGATGTTAAGAGTTCACCAAAATTTAATCTTTTCCGACTTTCTGATTTCAAGAATGAAACTGAAATTCTTGTCAGTATGTGTGTGTGTCTGTGAAGACAATACGGACGACATCTATTAATTTTCAGCTAAATCGTCCAAATTGAAGAAAGGAGAGAGAGGAATCCAAAACCCCCTGAGAACAACACTTATACATTTTCAGCCAAATGAGTTAAAGAGGGGCCAGAGGGGCCAACAAAAAAACATAATTTTTTCAATTACCATTACAGGGAGTTGACAGAAAAAAGAAATAATAATAATAATACAAAATAAAAGCTGAAAGATATCAGGACAAAATATAATCACAAAATATAATCACAAAAAATTATATAGACAAGGATTATCAAAGAAAGCCAACAGAATTATGCCCGGGCTTTAACAACAATGTCATTTCGTCACTCTGGTGGACATGAGCCTGACTCTACTTTGGGAATTCAAAATTTCGCCTAACCTAAATTTTTATTCACCTAGGGTAGGGGTCTTCAACGAGTACCTGACATACAGACTCGGGACCATCGCTTAAAGTCCCATCCGAAGGACGGCGTGCTTCGGTTTATTTTACCTTTCAGATAAAATAAACTAAGGGCCTCGGCCGGGTTTTAAACATGCAATCTTGAGCTCAGTAAGCAAGCACGCAAACCACTGAGCTTACGGCGCCCTCTGTCTGTATGTATGTGTGTGTGTGTGTGTGTGTGTTTGTGAACACAATAACTTCAGATGGAATGAATGTATCGACATGAAATTGTACATGTGTATCTAGAACCCAGTATGAACGACACCTATTGATTTCAACCAAATTGGCCAAAGAAATTCTAATAATTGCCACGAAATTTCATATGTAAATTCAAAACCCCTAAGGACGACACCTGTTAATTTTCAGCGGAATCGGCTGAAGGGAAGGAAGAATATCAGAGAAGGGGGCTCGACTCAAAAACAACATTTTGGATAGAATTCGTAAAGCTCTACGTAAGTCAACTACTGATTGTTAGTCCAAAAATCGATTAGTTTTGGAGAGAGAGAGAAAATTTATTATATTAATTCATGCTGGTGAAGTACATTTAGAGCTACCTACTATTATTGTTATCGGTCTTGGAGTCTGGGGGAGATAACAGCATTTCCACCTCCCCCACCCATAGAGCCGCCACTAGACAGAGCTCAACTCTTCCTTTTGAAGGTTAAGCATCTTGAGTCCCATTTCCACCTTCCCCACCCATAGAGCCGCCACTAGACCGAGCTCAACTCTTCCTTTTGAAGGTTAAGGATCTTGAGTTCCATTTCCACCTCCCCCACCCATAGAGCCGCCACTAGACAGAGCTGAACTCATCCTTTTGAAGGTTAAGCATCTTGAGTCCCATTTCCACCTCCCCCACCCATAGAGCCGCCACTAGACAGAGCTCAACTCTTCCTTTTGAAGGTTAAGCATCTCTTGAGTCCCAAGTTCTGTTGAAATGGACGAAAAAAAAAGGTCTACAAGAAAATGTAGGTTAAAGGTAAATCGGTGGCTTTCTTAGAGGGAAATGTAAGTGAAATGTCGTAAATATTTCCCTCAGAGCAGTGAAAGAGCATTGGGTAAAAGTCAAATCGAATAGAGTGCACCCAGGGAGCGGGGTTCCACTTGAAGGGAAACTTTCCCTTTTATGGAGCATTTTGTACCCCGAACAAAAGGGAATAAGGCAAAAAAAGAGAGAAAACCGCTTAATTCCTTCAATTAAATTTTTTCAATCATCCAATACCCCAATAAAAAACGTGACCTTTTCAGTTTGGATTTCATTTAAGGATGAAACATTTGTTTGTAGCAGCATAGGTACTTGTCTATTTAGCTCAAGATCGCTGGTTCGAAACCCGGCCGAGGCCCTTTAGGTTCTTCTCCCTTCAACGGAACTCCCTACAACATATTTTCCGACCCCGTGATTCCAAAAATGTATCGACACAAAATTGTATTCGTATATCCACAACCTAAAATCGACACCTCTTGATTTTCAGCCGAATCGACTAAAGGGATGGGGGTATTAGGGATGGCTTAACATAAAAACTTTCCTTTGTCGTTGTAAGGAATGTATTGAAGCGAAATTCCATATGTTGCACAAGCTTTGAAAGACTTTCTACGAATTTCGTAAATAATCGTTCAAAAAAAAGCAATGTACTTCCCCAGAACGAATTAGTTTGCGCTAATATTCAACAGTTGACTTACATAGGGTCTCCAAAATCCTCATTCTAAGTTTCATGTCGATACGTTCATTACATCGGCAGTTATTGCGTTTGTGAATCGAGCCCTCCTCTCATCCCGTTTCTCATCTGCCAATTCCGCTAAAAACTGATTTTTTTTTTTTTTTTTTTTTTTATTAGGTGCCCCCAAGTTATAAGGGTCTTGAACCCCCCCCCCCCCCCTCCCCTCTCCCTTTAAGCCTATTTGGCTGAAATCCAAAAGGTGTTTTACTCGGGGGCTTCTGAATCCAATTACACACATTTTTGGCAATAGGTATATTCATTTTATGATCTATAAGAAACTCCCCTGAGAATTATCTTCTGCCAGACATGTTAGGTAACTAAATCAAAAGAACTGCGACAAGACTTATTGCAGTTCAGAATTGTTTTCGAAAACAAAATATCAGTTTAAGGTCATTTAGTAAAAAGTTGAGTGAACTTGTAAAAACTTTGAAGCCGAAGTATTTTCGTAAGTGCATATTTTACAAATGTATTATCTACATTCTTCTCTTTATCCATAGCTTTAAATTTTCAAGGGCATAATTTCTTACGGTTTGTTTCCCAACATATCTTTTTTACTGTAACAGTCTTCATAGCCATAGATTATTCCTACATTTTTATTCAACGTCGCATCGACTTCAGGGTCATAACGACGACTATTGTGTCTACATGTCCTCGTAGAATTTTGCATCTTTAGGAAAGTGGATGAGTCCGTTGTATTCGTCGTTGGGTGTTTGGAGTAGTTTTTTCATGTCAGTCGGTAGTTTATATTTGTTTCTTAATGTGGTGTAGTTTGTGCAGTCAGTCAGTATATGTTGTACTGTGAGCTCTGTGTAGTCCTGGTTGCAGGAGCACGTCGGCTGTTCAAGTCCAAGAAGTAAGTAGGAATGTGTCATTTTCTTATGTCCAAGTCTCGTCTGTTCATGGTGCTTGTAGGTTCCGTTGGCTTGTTTTCTTCTTTTATTTTTCGGAATTTGTTGTATTCCGTCTGAGTCCATTCATTGTTCCAGTGTTGTTCAATTTTTCTTCTGAAGTAGGTCGAAAGGTCTTGTGCTGTGTTAACTCTTTGTTGAGGCAATAAGGGAGTGAGTGCAGCATCTTTTGTGGCAATGTCTGATTTTTCGTTCCCAGGAATACCAACATGAAACGGGATCCAAATTAGTTTTAATTTTTTTTGTTTGTTTTTTTCAACTGACCATAAATTTTGAATTTCAGGCTACAACCTGACTCACACTTAAGTTGCCGCTCTCCCTCTAAATCTTCGATCTCTTTATTTATTGAATCCTATCCTGTATAGTGATATAGGAGTCTTTCGAACTCTGAATTTGGGGCTATATCCACACTTATTCGTGAGTTTCAGCTCTCCCTCTAAATCACCTACCTCTTTATTTCTTAGGCCTTAACCTCCTCTTTTTGCCGTTTTGAGGGTCCTTCGATCTCTGAATTTGGGGCTATATCCACACTTATTCGTGAGTTTCAGCTCTCCCTCTAAATCACCTACCTCTTTATTTCTTAGGCCTTAACCTCCTCTTTTTGCCGTTTTGAGGGTCCTTCGATCTCTGAATTTGGGGCTATATCCACACTTATTCGTGAGTTTCAGCTCTCCCTCTAAAGCCTAGTCCACACTAGTAGACATGTTGCGCGATTTTGGTCTCTGAGACATGTTTCAGGTTGTCTACGAGACATGTCTATATACCAATCCCCGTCTATGGGCCTGTTGCGAGACCAAAAATCGCAGGTCTAAAGTCTCCCGATCGGAATGCAACGTTAGACACTGTGGACGTCACTCGGCGTCTAGAGGCGAAACACGTCCCAGTCTGTCTCCAGCTTCCGAGTGGTGTGGTTTGGCTCTTTACAGTTATTTTCCAAAATTTTAGTTTTTTTGAAAACATGTGGTCTAACGAGAAAGTTTTAAAACTAATTGAAGATTACCATGCGTCTTATTGTTTGTGGGATGTTACGAGTCCCGACTACAAAAACCGGGTAAAAAGAAAAGGGGCCCTGGAATCGCTGGCTGCCTAGGTCCTTCTGCGAGCACTTCGCGTGTCCACCAACGTTTACTTACGTTTTCGCGTTCTTTCACTTGTAATTAGCACTAAGCAGGAACTCATTCCACACAAAACAATGCCCTCCATGATGGACTGCGAAGATGAGACTGAGAAATTCACATGGTAGTGTGGACGCTAGACGAGACAAAGAACGGTGTCTCTAGACGGTCTATAGACCGTGTCTCGAGACCGCCTATAGACAAATCGCGCAACATGGTCTACTAGTGTGTACTAGGCTTAAATCACCTACCTCTTTATTTCTTAGGCCTTAACCTCCTCTTTTTGCCGTTTTGAGGGTCCTTCGATCTCTGAATTTGAGGCTATATTCACACTTATACGTGAGTTTCAGCTCTCCCTCTAAACCTTTGTCAATTAATTGATTGTTGTACCTTTACCTTCTGTCTTTTACCCTGCTTCATCTTCATAAAACAAAATACTATTTATTACTTAGCCTGAATTTCATAATTACGTTATCGTTACTTCTCCAGATATACAAAGTATAAGGTAAGTTATGTAATCGGTCTGAAATTCGATGTTGAGTTTTCACCAGAATTTAATGTTTTCCGAAACCCTGATTCCAAAAATGAAAAACAAATTTCTGTTTGTGTGTGTGTTTGTCTCAACTCGATAACTCTTGATAGAATGAATGTATCGACACGAAATTTATTGATTTTCAACCAAATGAGGAGGTTTAACACAAAATTTCATATTGGCATAACCATAAGACATACATGTCAGTGGAATCGGTCGAATGGAAGAAAGGGATCAGAGAAGGGACTCAACTTAAAAACTCTAATAACTGCCGATATAATGAATGTATTGACTCAAGGTTTAGTATTTATACATTCATTATATTCGGAGGGAGAGCGAAAACTTATTTTATAATTCGTTCTGTGGATTCACTGGCCTTTTTTTTTTTTTTTTTTTAATTTTGGTTAAACTAAACCTTAAAGGACACTGGACTGAATTAACTCATTTAGCATGTAAAGGCAGGTTATCTGGCTTCATTCCCCTCCTCCGCCCCCCATTTCAGGTTAAGCCGGATGGGACGGCGAGGTGGGGAGGGGGGTGTGGTTAAACCTTCCCACCTGGCTGCTAAAGATAACATGAAGCCTTAACAATAAATGTCAGTCACTACGTAGTACCCCCCTCCACGGTATTGTGGATGTACGCCACGACAAACAGACCAGTCGTTAGCCTCCCGCCACCAAAAAGGAGAGAAGCAGTCCGTGGATCTCCCGCAATGTACTTCCCCAGAACGAAATAATAAACTAATATGAAGATGGCTGATGTGAGAAGTGATTATTTCACAGGTTGTCAAATAAAATGTAGTCTCACCTCTCACAGATTTTTTATTTGTATTAGCTAGCCGGCTTTCGAGGTTGCTCTCACCATCAGGCAGTCTGATAAATAAAAATTGTTTATAATAAAAATAAACTATGAATAAATAAAACCATTTAAGAACTTTAACAATTGTTGAAATTTATAGTTTATTTTTATTATTAAAAAAAATTTTTAATTTTTAATTAGGTATATATCAGACTGCCTGATGTTGAGGGCAACCTCGAAAGCTGGCTAGCTAATACTAATGTTTTCGCTCCCCCTCCAAAACCAGTCGACCGTTTGTGCTAATATTCAACAGTTGACTTACACAGTGGCTCCTAAATTCTCATAATACATTTCGTATCAGTAAATCCATTACATCGGTAGCTATTAGGGTTTTTGAGTTGAGCCCTACTCTGATCCCCTATCCTTCGGCCGATATCACTGAAATTTGACAGGTTATGTCCTCATTGGGTTTTGACTTCAAATATGAAATTTCATGAAGATACATTCAATACATCGGCAGTTATTGGGGTTTTTAAGTTGAGCTCCCCCCCTGATCACCCCCTTCCCTTCTATCGATTCTGCTGAAAATTATAAAATGTCGTCCTTATGCTGTTTAAAATTCACATATGAAGCTTTTTGTCTATAAATTCATTACAACAGTTATTAGAGTTTTCTATTAAGTTAAGCCTCTTCCTACCCCCCCCCCCCCCCCCCCTCTAACGATTTGGCTGAAAATCAGTAGGTGTTGTCCTGATGGGGTTTAGGTGACACACTATGAAAATAGTTTTGTTGGTCAATATCAGCTTCATACTTTTTGGTGTGACATCACAGACTTTGTCACACAACTCCTCCTTTGACCTGGGATTCAGATGAAAATGTTGTCTCATACCCGGGTTAACTACAAGGTCATATCGCCTACTACCAAAGCGCTCTATCGTCACTGTGGTGGATACGAGCCGGACTCTACAATGGGAGTCGTAACTTTTGTCTAACTATGTTTATTTTTTTATTTTAGACATTTTCATACATTCATTTATAATTGACTAATTATATATATATTATTTTTCATATATTGTTATAGTTACATTGTTTTCTTTTCTATATCTCGCCACATTGGGACCTGTTGATGGGACGTAAGAACGTCCCGAAACATTGTTGGGGGATAAAGACACTTCCGAAGAGTTTTCTTTGAAAAATAGTTACCTATCTTAATTTGTATTAAATTGAAAAATGTGTCTACTTATTATGAACGTATCTTGTATTATTATTATTTTTTTTTTATTTTTTATTTTTTATATACTCATATATGTTTAAGTATTTATATGTACCTACAGTTTTTATTAATTTAATTTTACCCTTTTTAATGTTTTTTTTGTTACTACTAATCATAGATGTGTTAGACTCAAGTAGTTATAAATCTAATTTATAAGCTATCATAATGTACAAATTCATTTGAGGTATCCTATTACCATGTATTGGTTTAACGGAAATAAATTATTATTATTATTCACTTAGGATGCGGATCATTAAGGAGACGGTGACCACACCGCTCTTGGTGTCTCATGTAAAGGACAGCATCCTCAAAGTTGTTACTCCTCAGATAAAGGCTACCGACGTCGTCATTAGAAATATATATTTTCTTCTTATAAATTCTTCTTTTAATTTTATTGGCAGAAAAATCCAATTATAAATAACTGAAGGGACCTACCAACTTATCTAAAGAGACAAAGAAAAGTTTTTTTCTTGATTATTCTAGAGCAGTTGGTTTGAATGTTTTGTTTGTTTGTTTTTTTTACTTCCCCTTCTATATAAAGTATAGAAGAAGTTATGTAATCGGCCAGAAATTCAATGTTTAGTTTTCACCGGAATTTTACGTCAGATACCCAATACTGAAGTAAACACCTTTAAGATATCATTTTCAAATTTCGTTTGGAGCACCACAAGTCCCCCCTAAACCAAAGGAGGCCCCCACAAGGGGCGATAATTTAATCCAGAAAGCATTAAAATGGTAATTGGAAGCTTGGTCTGGTGTGTTATGCAGATCAGATGGCTGGTTGGGCGGATCTTGTAGTAGACTTAGTCTCGGGTAGAGGGTGGCTATAGTTGGATTGTCTGAATCAGGACCTCCTTCAGAATCCAGGTCAAATGGGAGCTGTATGTATGTGTGTGTGGCGCACTTGTCCAGGCCAAATGTATTAGTGGAAAGTGACTCGCTCTGTGATAGCTAAAAAAACACAATTTACCTGCCTTTCCCAGAAAGAATTAATCAATTAATTTTTTCCTCCTCCTTCAATAACAAAACCAGTCAATTCTAATATTCAATAGTCAATGAGGTTAGGTTAGGTTTTATGTCTCATGCCCGGGCTTTAACTACGAGGTCATATCGCCTACTACCAGAGCGCTCTTTCGTCACTCTGGTGGACATGAGCCCGACTCTACTGTGGGAGTCCTAAATTTTGCCTACCCTAAATTTTTATTCACCTAGGGCAGGGGTCTTTAACGAGTACCTGACATCGTACAGGCTCGGGACCATCGCTTAACGTCCCATCCGAAGGACGGCGTGCTTAAGTTTATTTTACCTCCCAGATAAAATAAACTAAGGGCCTCGGTCGGGCTACGAACCCACGACCTTGAGCTCAGAAGTCAAGCACGCTTACCACTGAGCTACCGGCGACCCCAGTCAATGATATTTAACATTTTCTTCAGAAATATTGTAAAAAAACAATAAAAATATAGAAAAACGTATGTTTTTTAATTTTTTATTTTGTCTATTTCACAAAATATATGGGAGTCCTTTCGGTATTCTTACCTAAATGAAAAAAAGTATGTTATTTAAAATATTGTCTATTTCACAAAATATATATATAATACAAATATGTTTTGTGAAATAGACAATAATTTAAATAACAAACCTTTTTCCTCATTTTTTAATCAACAGTCGACTTACATTGGGATTCCTAATTCCTCACTAAATTTTGTGCAGACAAATTGATTCCATCGATAGTTATTCGGTTTTTGAAATCAGCATCCTCTCCTGAACCCCTTTTTACAGGTTATAACCTCATTGGGTTCAGACTTTAAATAAGAAAATTTCATGTCGATACATTCATTACATTGGCAGTTATTAGGGTTTTTGTGTTGTAACCCTCCTCTGATCCTCCTATCCCTTCGGCCGATTCCACTGAAAATTAATTAATGTCGTCCCGATGGAATTCTGGACAAGCATATAAAACCGTGTTAATACATTTATTTTATTTGAAGTTATCGTGTTTATACACACAATTCTTTTATTTTTTATTTTTGAAACATGAAATTCTCTTGAAAACTCCTCATGGAATTTCTGACCGATTACATAACTTCTCCTATACTTCGTATAGCTGCGAAGTTGAAACGCATTCGTTCTTCGTTTCGGCTCAAATGATAATTTTCAGCCCTTTTTCTAATACAAGTAAGGGAGCAGCATAGTACGAAACTGTTCACAATAAGGTTATCAATACCATGTAATCACTAGGTTAAGATAGTGAAAGTACATCCCCGTTGAGTAAGGGCTGGCAGAATTAGGGAGTGAATTTCTGTTTGTCTTTATTACATTTTATATACGTTAGGCCCCTCTCGACTCCCAATTGTGCGTTCTCTTGATTGAATTGGATACTGAATCAATTTCCCCCAGTATTTCAAATTTAAAACCCTCCCTCAAAATCCAAGTTTTTTTTTTCTCAATGCTTTCTTTAATCATTTAAATCCAACTGCCTTCACAATGAGTGTTCCCGCTGTCACGTCCATCTTGAAAAAAAAAACTAATTCAGATGGGCTTTATTTATATTAATTTTACTCTAGATTCGTATAAGTATATTAGTTTATTTTATCTGGGAAGTAAAAAAAACTTAAGCACGCCGTCCTTCGGATTGGAAGTTTAGAGATGGTCCGAATCTGTTCGTCAGGTACTCGTTAAAGACCCCTACCCTAGGTAGGTCCTACCAAAGTAGAATCGGGCTCATGTCCACGAGAGTGACGACAGAGCGCTCTTAGTAGGCGATATGACCTTGTAGTTAAAGCCCGGGCATGAGTCACAATAACTATAACCATGTAATACCTAGTTCTTTGCTTTTATTTATTTTTAAAAGTATAAGTGACATTTATTCAACGGTTAGGAAGAGGATTTGCTTTTTGTCCTTATGGAAATTTAAAAAATCACATGATTAGGTATGATTCATATAAAATACTTTATTACACAATAAAGATGAAGAATTTCTCATATAAAAAACTGCTCTTTATGATTCATAAAGGTATGAAAAGTTAATGCTATGGTCAACTAATGTCAACAGGGGGGAGGGGGAAGGAGGGGGCCTTCCTTTATGAGAATCGTATAACCGAAACGATAAACTGGGATACTTAGAACCGAGGCGGGCAGTTTAATGGTCGCCACTTCACCCTTCCTCCCGCCAAAATCACACATTTTGGCGGCTCTCCAAACCTTAAGGGCTCAACTACCACCTAGTCATAACGTATTTCTCAGGAAAGTGAGAGGGGGGGTATTTAGGTCTATCAAATATAGATAATCTACACTTATATGTTAACTTTTGTGTGTGTCAGATATCGAGAGATAGGAAATCGATTTATCAATTTCGTATGTTAAATTAGATGTATTGGAAGGGCTGGTGTGTACAGCTAGGGACCTAAGCATTCAATGCTATTATCCCGTCGCTGTTAGCCCAGGATGGAGAGTGGTCTGTAAAAAGATGGTTGGTACCTATATATTTACTTTTTACTCTCCACGTCTTGATGCTGAGATTGAATTATCGACGTTTTAGTAACCGTATATGAAATAAGGTCTATGCTTTCTGACTATCGATAGTGTAATTCGATGATATATTCGATACTCATCTCTAGTCGGGGCTAGGAACATTCTGTTTCATAACCTTTCCCTACTCCTGTAGACAGCTCCCCAACACTCTCTGTTGGCATGTTCATGTATTACATCATGCTCCGTCTTAACCATATATTGTCCCTAGATATATTGGGAGAGCTGATGTGTACACCTAGGGACCTAAGCACCCAATGCTCTTATCCTTTCCCTGTTAGCTCCAACCATAGTTGAAAATGTTGCCTACCCAAATTTAGTTACCTAAGGTCTTTAACGAGTCCCTTGACATCGCACAGACTCATCATGGTTTAACGTCCTATCCGAAGGACGGCACGCTCAAGGTTTTTACCTCCTTACTTCTTACTAGCACGCTAGTCTGAGCTCTGAGCCACCGGCGCCCTCTTTTCACATTTTACTCAAAAGCTGTACAAAGTCTTAGATACAATCTGGCCGAAACACTACCGATTATATTTTCTGGTTTTGAGAAAACTGCCGATAAGCACTTATTTAAGGGATCCGTTGGTCGAACTGCGGCGGCAAGTGGATTCCGATAATTCAGTTATTCCCGCCAATATGTATTATTAATACACTCGCGAATTTATTAAATGATTACTTTATTAACTAAAACCGGGACATATGAGTACTCATACTAAAACCGGGACATATGAGTACTCATACTAAAACCGGGACATATGAGTACTCATACTAAATTTAGTGTTGATACTTACTTTTACTTTCCCCGGCGCTACGGTCCTTGTGGAACCTGGGCCTCCGCAACGATCTTCCGCCATTCTTCTGTATCCTCGGCCTCCCGTCTCCATCTTCTCACACCCATTGTTCTGAGGTCGTCCTCCAGCCAACATAAGCGGGGTCTACCTCTTCTTCTTTGTCCTCCCGGGTGTCCCTCCAGTATCCTCCTCGGCAATCTGTTTGGTTCCACCGTCTGTAAATGCCCCAGATATCGGAGTCGCCCCTGCTTCACTAAGGCCAACAGGTCCGGGATCTTGTACAGGTCCCTCAGCTCTCTATTGGTCCTTATCCTCCATCTATCCACTTCTGGAGTAGGGCCGTATATCTTCCTCAATACCTTCCTCTCCCACGTATTGACTAAGACTTCGTCCCTCTTAGTCAGGACCCAGGTTTCACTCGCATATGTGACTGGACTGTTTTATAAATACATTGACTACGTCGACAATTTTGAGTGTTTTTGCGTAGAAATAACCTCCAAAGCCACTTCCCTTTCGCCAATTAGGCGTTCTTCTTCAATATTTCAGCTTCATGTCACAAAGTTCACCTCTTAGGAATGGAACTAGCCCAGAGGGGATTAATAACCACGAAGTGACGATTAAGTCATATTGTTCTCAGTTGTGTATAAACACAGAGGGCTTAAGCGACTTAGCTAAGCCCCAAACTTTGGTTAATTTACTACATTTTTCTTCCTTTGTACCTTACTTTTGCCTCATTGTACAATTCAGATGTAAAGAGGAACAGACTCCGACATGAAACAATAGAACCTGGAGGCAGTCTCTAACGTAGGGGAGCAGCTAAGCCCCTTAGACACTAAGTTCAAAGTTGTAACATGGACTTAACTCAGTGGATGTTGTGTTTTTTTAGGTTCTCGCCTTTTGCAACATTTATACATCACTTGCCACAGTTGTGTTAACAGCACAACATAGTGACCCTGTCTTGTGGTTGTGAGAGAGTGAGAAAGCTATTTCATGGTTTTGCTCTCCTGTTCAAAATTTGGATATGACACATGGTCTACGCTTGAACCGGTATTATAAGGATGCTATTTGGTGAAATTTCATGAAAATCCGATCAATCGTTAAAGAGTTAAATTAATTTTATATTTTGGGGCCCCTCTCCTTAAAATATTTATGACACCACATATACAGTGATTGCTACATATGTCATTTTATCAATCGGTGTAGTAGTTTTTGCGCCAATTTTTTACAAATACACAGACAAATAAAACCATAGACTTATATACATATACAGATATAAAAACTGTATAACTATGTTATATGTTACAGATAGGTCTACGCTCTCGCAGACTTTTTTTATAGAACTTTTTATTGTCAACAATTCCTCCATACATCATTTTGATATATCTGTAACGGTTTAGGCAGTGTATGCTTCTTCAACTTGCTTCACTTTTACCATCACTACTCAGTTCCCTTCTGATGAAGCGTGAAGATGTATACCCTATTCCACCGGAAAGAAATAAGCTTCCCTACGCTCAAAGAATTATCCAAATCGATTAAGTAGTTTTCGAGATTACCCCAAATACACAAACTTTCTCTCTTTATGTATTAGTATAGATAAATATTCCACACAGAAATCAACTGTTGCCATGACGCAACAACCAGCTACCAAGAGGACTTGATTGATAGTGGATGTCCTGATTGGCGTGAAAGAGGAAGGCCACCCTGCGGTAGCTCCTCAGGGCGAAATTTAAAAACAATGAATATTATGGAGATATTATGATATTGTGTCAAGTGGAGTGATGCAATTTGGGATTATAGTAAGTCACGGTTCCACCTCCTCTTCAATCTCCTGGGAGGATTGTGTGGCAAGTGTGGTGAAGAAAGTGAGTGTGTATGGATTTGGGTGTGAATGCAATTTGCTATGGAAACGTCTGTAAAGGTCCTGAATTGTGTCGTGTGCTGCTTAATGAAATCACTGTTAATGTGATCAAAATGGCTTGAAACGAGCCCACGCAATACCAATGCATTGAAATTTTTCCGTTTATTGTTATAAATATTTCGTTCGAGTAGTTCACACGAATAACGTTGTAAGTCCGATTTCATCAAAAATAAGTTTTTGGTCAAACAACGTTGTAAGTGTGATAAGAAATTTCCCGCCATAATGTTATGCCATAAACTGAAGTAGTGTTCTTTGGTATATAATTAACTTCTAAAATAGATTATAACAAAAAAAGGTAATCTCAGTGGCTGATATAAAAAAAAATCGTTTCCTGAAAAGTTGATTTTATTGAGTTACAAAGTTATTCGTTTGAACTACTCTATTGATGTTGTGATCATTCTCGGACCTAGTTCTTTGTTTAATTTTCTGTGAAGCGAAAAGACTGGAGCTAAAGTAAACATCCGCTTCTCCCACCACTAGCACTAGCAGTCAGAGCTCAGTGTGTTTTGTCTTATCAATTGTTAAGTTCAATTTCGTGCAAACTCGAATTGTTTTGTGAAATTAAAGGGTTCGGATTTAAATAAACGAACAAATATCGAAACGTCGTGATCTCAGCTCTTCAGAGAAATTAAACATCATGATCGCATTTCTACGGATAAAACAATTTTACAATTGTAATTACATCATATGCATAACTACTGAACATACATATGAAAATACATACAATACATATGTATGTACATATTTATTAGTTTTGTTCCTAAAGATTTATGCACATAGTATGTACATATGTAATATGTACCTAATAAAGTTTTTATATACATAATTTTGTTTTGTTTTTGACTCCCCTGGTGCCTTTTGCTTATTGTCATCAGACGGTTAATGTGATCACATTGTCAGGGTCTCAAAGTGACCATACTAAGCCGCGTGCACTGTATATAGTATACAATATATATTTTAGGATAGTTAGCATATCAATATAATGTGGTACTTCGTCACTAAATTGTAACAGACCTCTTTTAATGTGAAATAAAGGTGAAAATATTTTAATTTAATTAAAGTTATATATAAACCATTTTAGGAGGTCTTTTACGATTATGTACACGCCTTTGTAGGGATACTTTACTTGTATCGATACTTTTAGTTGATACCGAGTACTTGTGTATCGATACATTTCTTTCGTTACAAAGTAGAATAGATATTACTTGCATCGATTCAAGGTACTGGTTTCAAATTTCAACAATTAAAAAATAATAATATAAATTTTTCAATTCATCAAAATCCTCCACCGTTTATTTTCTCACAATTTTCTTTTATTTATTGTTACACTATAATATTGATCATCAGCGTGATTTGTCCTTACTTCTTACCTTATTTATGTTAAATGGTTTATCGTTTATGAAAATGCAGTCTTGACAAGATCCTAGAACACACGGGTCGACTAAATATTTTAAGAATGGACAAATTATTTTGGTAACAATACAAAATTATGAAAAGAAAAATGAAAGAATAACAGCTGTGAAAATGAGCGAAGGCTCGAAACGTCAGGAACAATAAAATAAATAAAACAAGGAAGTTAAGTGCTGTTTGAACCCTTATTTAATAAAATTTTGTTTGATTTTGTACAGAACCGTGAACGTTATTATGATTTCAGCATTTTATTCTATTTTTACATTTCATTTTGTCAATTACAAATTATAATGCCTCGTCCTACTGCGAAAGTGTGGATTTATTTATTACTAAGAATGATTCGATCCTAGAGACTTGCAAAACGTGATTTAAAGAAATGAAATATTGTGGGAATACGAGTAGTCTCCAGTAGTTTTATATCCTTATATTATTTTCAGTATGTTTCGATAAGAAAAATTGTCCTTTTATTTGTGATAACTTTAATAATATAAATTTATTTTATTCGATTTGATTTATTTGTTTTTATACAATACCTCATACCTACAATATCTCATGTATACCTAAGTATATAAACCTATATACATAAGACAGTACTCGACTCAATCGATACAAGTAGGTATCGATACTATTTATTTGATATTTGAATAGTATCGTAAGTTTTAATCGAGATCTTTGTCGTATCGATCGAACCCTACGCCTTTGAGGAAGGGCTTCAAATTGTGGTCCGATTTGTGGCGTATAATATTTATATAAAACATAAATGCAACCTCTGGTAGCAATTAGTGGACTGTATAAGAAAATAAATATGTAAGTTAAAACTGCTTACCCATAATGGGGAGGGAAATGTTTATGGTTCTTGGCAGGTCAGGAAGGTTCTCTGGCTGAAGAGAAATAGCCAATGGTCCCTAATAGCCGAATATATGCACTTAACTTGATCTGCAATTTAGTATATTGTATATACGAGTATAGAGCGTTTTAAAGGTCAATTTATGGATTATCTGAATTTATTTTATTTTATTTTCTCTTCCAACTGTTTTGATTGGGGGATTAAGGGAAAGGCTTAACTCTAATGATAACTAAAATAAGATACATAATATTTGCATATAAATGATATAAATATATATATATATATATTGTAACCATCTTTCCCCTTCTTGAGAGAGTGTATATGAGCATTTAATTAGTAAATAAAAATTTAAATCGAAAAAATTATTAAAATCGAAAATGTACCTTGATTATGATATCCCTGGCGATGCCGGTGCGATCTTCTTTATCCGGACATCCCGCAAAAATCATCCAGTCACGCACCTCATAAGTCATTGAAGATTTGTCTGGTTTCGAGGCCACACTAGAAGTTACATTTTTCACTGGATCATATTTTCAACATAAAATAAAACTCTGTCTAAATGGTTACGTTCGCACTAGCACAACCTTTTGGGTCGACTCGGAGGGCAGAAAACTGTAAGTTCACATATTTAATTAAGGTTACACTGTGGGCTAAAATGTTAAAGTAGCACTCACTTGACCTGTCTGGCACAGAACATGAAGGAGGAGAGAACGTAGACTGTTGACTGAAGAGGGTGGATTCTTTGATGCTGGGAACGGATACCGACATCTCATTGGCTGTTCGTTCCCGCCTAATTTACTTCCAGCCAAGCACCGATCACCGGTTGCGTGAGCCTCTTCTATGAACAGCAGCTTGCCAGCCCTCCTTGGTCGTTCATGCAACTCCGGATATAAACAATTATCTACTTCCTTCCTTTCCTCTATATTCTTTGTTCCTTGTTTTCGCTCCTAGCGATTGCGATTCTCTCGCAGGCATCGCTAGTTCGGAGCATGTTCTTCTAAATGAAATTATTTTCAATTCAACTCCAAACAACCCACAATTCGCTCTTGTTTCGCTCCTAGCGATCGCGATTCCCTCGCAGGCATCGCTAGTTCGGAGCATATTCTTCTAAATTAAATCCTCTTCAAATCAGCTCCAAGTGGCCTCGATTCGCTCATAGTGTCACTGGTCCTTGCTATATAATAATGACAATAATCCATGGGGGTAGACATGCTACAATATATAATGTATATGCATTTATTATGTATCTTATTTTAGTTATCATTTCCCAAATACTATCAGGTCACGGAGTTTTTAACTCCAAGCTCTTCTTCTTTAAGAGGAAAAACAACCTGAGTTGTTCGTGTGGCGGCATCGAGACTGCAGAATGTGTAGTCCTTGAATGCCCGCTGTACGACCAGGCCAGGGTGGAGTTGATACGCAAGACAGGATCGTATCTGGGACTCGACCTACGGCAGCTGATGACGGAAACCGGGGGATATCCAGTGTTCAGGCGATTTGTCTCCTTCTGGCGGAAAAAAAGGAAGCGCTTTAACCCTGCGCCTGGAACGACTGCGGGTACCCTCGCCAAGCAGCGCCGCCAATAAAATTTAAGATGGGCTGGGGGTGATCGCCGATCGTCGCCAGGGGGTCGCTCCTTGCTGACCACAGCAACAGATAATTATTTTTAGTTGATAAATAAACCTGTTAGGCCCTTTTCCCCGACGACGGGTGTTGTGGCCTTCACCAAAGACCAAAAAAAAAAAATTATTATTTAATAAAAAAATGAATTTAAAAAATAAAATGTTACATTAAAAATGTTGCTACTATTCCTTCCTTCTATTCCTGTGAACACACACAACTACGAGACTACTAAATAGGACGCATACGATAACCAACCGGGCGCAACTAAAACTTGGAAGAGACAATAAAATAAAATAAATTTGGACAATACCGAAATTTACCTATAAAACAATCTTATAGGTCCAGTGAGCTCACTTGAATGTAATTTTTTTTTTCTCTCTCTGGAAATTAGACTATTTAAATAAATTGTTTCATTTATTTTTTTTTTTTTAATAAAAAAAAAGTTCAATTGTCCAATTACAAATAGAAAAAAAACCAGAAAAGTTGAACTACGGTTAAATTTTAGACCCCCCTCCCCCCTCTACAGGGAAAAGACTGAATATAATTCTCTCTGAATCACCGGCAATGTACTTCCCCAGAAAGAATTAATCAATTAACTTTTCGCTCCCGTTCCAAAACCAGCCCATCTTTTGAGCTAATATTCAACAGTTGACTTACATAAGGGGCTCTTAAATCATATTAAATTTTGTATCGATAAATATATTACATCGGCAGTTATTAGGCTGATTAATTAATTGATCCCCTCCCCTGAATCCTCATTCCCTTCAGCCGATATCGCTGAAATTTGACAGGTTACGTCCTTATTGGGTTTTGACTTTAAATATGTATTTTCATATCGTTCATTACAACGGCAGTAATTAGAGTTAAGCCTTTCCCTTAATCCCCCAATCAAAACAGTTGGAAGAGACAATAAAATAAAATAAATTCAGATAATCCATAAATTGTCCTTTAAAACTCTCTATACTCGTATATACAATATACTAAATTGCAGATCAGAAGAAGAAGAAGAAGAAAAACATTTTATTTGGACCAGTACCTACTAAATATGTACTTTACACAAAATGAGCAAATAAACAAGAAAATATAGTTAAAACAAAAATTCTTGGTACAGTCTTGGTTGCAGCCTGCGAGCTACAGGCTGGCCGAGACTGTAGTGAACCGCACCAGAGCAGGCTGGTAGACCTTCATGGAAGCTTCGGGTGAGTTTCTCAATGTGGGCTGCAAAAGGAGCAACTCCCAGTTCCCGATGGATTTGGGTGTTCCTGATAAACCAGGGTGCGTTCACAGCTATCAGGAGGACTTTGTTTTGAAATGTTTGAAATCTTGTTATGTTAGTGTGGCTAGTGCAGAACCATACGGGGCAAGCGTAAATTGTAGATCAAGTTAAGTGCATATATTCGGCGATTAGGGACCATATATGTGAGAAATGTTATTAGGGTTTTTGAATCAAGTCCCCTTCCATTCAGTTCGACCGATCTCGCAAAAAATTAATAGATATCAACCTTATGTAGTTTTGAATTTAATATCATTTAGAACTATATTCAAAAACCCAAAGGACAGCACCCATTAATTTTCCACTATACCGGTCGAAGAGAATATAATAATAATAGTAAGGGGGGAGCTCGACTCAAACACCTCTAATAACTGACGTTGTGATAAATGTATTGAAACAAAATATTACATCTCAATTCATAACCCCATAAGAATGACAACTATTCATTTTCAGGGGAATTGACGTGGGAAGGGGGGATCAGAGAGGCGGCTAAATTCAAAAAAATTTTAATAACTGATGTAATCAATGTATCGATTCAAAACGAAGCCCCTATGAAAGTAAACTATTTGTAGCTCCAACGGTCAAAGTTATAGTTGGAGAGCGGAAACTTAATTGATTAATTAAAACTGGGGAAGTACATTGTACGAACCTCGACTTCCCACATTATAGGTACGATAAAATGTACTCAGGGACTAATGTGGTCTTAATTTTAGTCCGATTTGGGTCAAAATTTAATCAGATCTACTCGTAAGTTAGAACAAGTGACATATTTATCTCAACATTCAAGTTCATTGTTCGAAACATTTCTGAGTGAGAGAGTTGACAAAGTTTCAGTCACACACAAACAGATATCATGTGTGATAATATACAATATATAAATAATAACTAAATTAATAATAAATATTATTAAATAATAGAGGGCGCCGGTAGCTCAGAGGTATGCGTGCTTGTCTTCTGAGCTCAAGATCGTGGGTTCGAAACCCGACCGAGGCCCTTAGTTTATTTTATCTAGGAGGTAAAATAAACTTAAGCACGCCGTCCTTCGGATGGGACGTTAAGCGATGGTCCCGAGCCTGTACAATGTCAGGTACTCGTTAAAGAATAAAAATTTAGGGTAGGCAAAATTTAGGACTCCCAGAGTAGATTCGGGCTCATGTCCTGAGCATTGTGGTCATTCTTTAATTCAATGTTATTTTGGGCATATAAACATATAAATAAATAAAGGTAGCTTAGCCTTATCTACTTCACTGTTAATTTCACTCCTACATGGTTCACTATTTTAAGACTAAAAACACTTCTCTCTCTAAAACTTCCACCTCCACATCTCAACTTAGACTGTTTCACCCTATTTAAAACAGCTGATCGTCGTCTTTTGTTCTTCATTCATTTGTTGTTCACATTTTGTTCCAAAACAAAACGCGACTAGTCCATCTTTGTATATTTATTCACTATTTAAGTTACGGCATAATAAAAAAAAAAAAAAAAAAAAAAAAAAAAAAAAAAAAAAAAAAAAAAAGTTACTTCACAGCTGTTTTTATGCATATAATAATAATTGGTTTTATAATATATGTATTAATAATCTTAATGTGTGTAAATTTTTAACATCATACATGGTCATATACGAAATGGTCAAACTGTTGAAAAATCTATCTCTATTTTTTTTTGCTATTACAATTCTTCAAAAAAAATATAAATAAATAAAGACATTCATTTTTTTGTTTCAGAAATATGTGACAGAAGGAAGCATCGTTCGAGAATGCGCAGCAGAATGTGTAGAGCGACGTAAGTAATACTTTATTAAGAACTAGCTGGCAACCCGGCGTTGTTCGGGAGTACCTTTACATCTTATTATTCATTATACCTCCCCAGCGCGAATTAATTAATACATTTTTTGATCTACCTCTAAAATCAATTTTCACAATTACATGCAAATCAATGGCTTTCGTTATCATGGACTGAATTCAAAATTTCTTGTCGATTATTGATGATTACCTAATCAATTATTAGAATTTTTGAGTTGAGTTCACTTCTTTGATCTGCCACTTCCATTTGACAGATTTGGAAAGCGATAGGGGTCGTCCTTATGCGATCTTGGGTACAACTATAAAATTACGGGAGTTATCGCGTTCACAGACAGACAACCTTTTTATTTATTTATTTTTTTTTTTTAATTGTTGAAATCAGGTGGAAAATATGCAATTCTTATTGCATTAGAAGCCACTTCCTGCCTCAGAGTATCAGTGTAGACCGATCCTACTTTCATACATTACTCCTGGCCCATAATAAGAATATCTCAAGCATTTTCTATTATTTGATTAGCGCTCTGAAACTTAGATTATTCATTGTTAACGAATAATGTACTTCAACTTCCATATTATATTGATATTCATTATCTACATCCCCACTCCATATTTACTGTCTATGTTACATTATTATTATTATTATTTTGTAATTACTTATTTTATTTATATTTTTTTTATTTATTTATGTTATTTATTTAGTTTGTTAAAGGTTCCTTAATAAATGTCATTATTGTTTTATGTGTGTATTCTTTTATATGTGTCATTATTATGTTAATATTGTAAATGTAATGGTCACTGACTTCATTGTATAGGGGTGATTCCTTTAAACCATATGTGGGCAACAACCGGCCCGCGGGCCGGATCCGGCCCGCGAGACATTTTGAAAAACCCAATTTAAAAAAAAAATAATATTACACTACTTACTCACACTCACTCCAAAAATTTGGAGTTCCTAATTCCTAATTATTAGGAAGATCGAGTAGGATGCTAATCCAACAAAAAGTAATGTACAAAATGCTCCAATAAACTTGCAAATGGAGTTGATCGAGATTCAAGAAAACTTACTCCTAAAATCTAAATTTGAAGACGTGGAGTTGTGCGATTTCTACAAAAAATACCTCGAAGAAGACCATTTTCCGCAGCTTAGAAAATTCGCAAGAAGATTGAGTTGTGCGTTTGGCACTACTAATAAATGCGAACAATTCTTTTCAATGATGAAAGTTAATAAATCAAAACATCGTACAAGGCAAATTTCACGATTTAATTATAATATTGTACCTATTTTTTTTTTCATTTCATTTTGTTATTTTAATAAATTGTATTATAATAACATTGTCTTATTATTTCATGTCTGATAGCTATCGCTAAAAATTATGAACACTACTTTATAACGTCCGACGTTATTTTATTTTGAACCATCTAAGTGGCCCGCGAACGTATTTGCACGCTAAAGTTTGGCCCGCAACATGTCAAAGGTTGCCCATACATGCTTTAAACACAAAAACTCTAATAACTGCCGATCTATCGACACGAAATTGTATATGTGGATCAGGGACGCCTGTTTATTTTGGAGGATCAGGGGAGGGGAGATTCTGCTAAGAGAAACCTTATAATATGAAGGCGTGCCTGCCTTCTAAGATCGCGAGTTCGAAACCCGGCCGAGGCCTTTAGGTTTTTTATCTGGGAATTGAAAAAAAACCTTGAGTATGCCGTCCATCGGATCGGACGTTAAGCGATGGTCCCGAGCTTCTACAGTATCAATTACACGTTAAAGAAAGACCCCTACCCTGGGTGAATAAAAATTTAAGGTAGGCAATATTTAAGACTCC
This sequence comes from Aradus depressus, assembly GCA_963662175.1. Classification (NCBI taxonomy): domain Eukaryota; kingdom Metazoa; phylum Arthropoda; class Insecta; order Hemiptera; family Aradidae; genus Aradus; species Aradus depressus. The sequence goes on from OY759222.1 coordinate 6,893,664, forward strand.
CATAGTAGAGTCGGGCTCATGTCCACCAGAGCGCACTGGTAGTAGTCGAGGTTAGGTTAGGTTTTATGACTCATGCCCGGGCTTTAACTACGAGGTCATATCGCCTACTACCAGAGCGCTCTTTCGTCACTCTGGTGGACATGAGCCCGACTCTACTGTGGGAAATCCTAAATTTTGCCTACCCTAAATTTTTATTCATCTAGGGTAGGGGTCTTTAACGAGTACCTGACATCGTACAGGCTCGGGACCATCGCTTAACGTCCCATCCAAAGGACGGCGTGCTTAAGTTTATTTTACTCCCAGATAAAATAAACTAAGGGCCTCGGTCGGGTTACGAACCCACGACCTTGAGCTCAGAAGTCAAGCACGCATACCACTGAGCTACCGGCGCCCTCGGTAGTAGTCGACATTTCCTCATAATCAAAGCCCCATGAGGCACAATATCTAACTAATAAGAAATTTAGTGTAAGGATTCAGAAATCCTTGAGTAAAACGCCTAATAATTTTGAAACAAGTTTGAAGTATACTGACGACGAACGCTATCCACTACGCCGTGAGAAGACTCTCATGATGTTTTCCTGATAGGATCACGAGCACTATTGTTAAAGCCCCATTTAACAAAGGCAGAGTTGAAATTAGGGACAGTGGTCAACGGAGCTGGATATGTGCCTCATTAATTCCCACTTAGTCCTTCTGGTCCCTGTTTACCGACCGGACGGGCAGGGCTCAAGGGCTCAAGCCCAAATTTACAACAGGAATGTAATGTTGATGTGGAGGGGATAACAATAAGGGCAACTGTGTAATCTTTGTAGGGACTTACAAATATAGGACAAGGGTCGACAACCTTTTTACTCCCTCATCAACAATTTGATCGCCCATCGTTCAATACCTTTCCTGTTTTCCCTTCTCCTGTTGCCTGACGCAGGATAAAAAGCTGAATAGCGGAATACGTCTTTCAATTAATGGTGATTTTATTTTCTTATGGTCACGAGAGTTACGAACAATAATAATGATAATATTTATTTCCGTTGAAACATAACATGGTAATAGGATAGGATGGTCAGAAGAATAAATGGTACTTTTTTTTTTTTTTTTTTTGACCGATGCTTATTGGCCATGAGCACTTATATTTAAATGTATAACGATTTTCTGTTGATTCTCACCTCTTTGACGAGAAGTAGCCGGGTAGTCTTGCAGTTGATAATTTGTTGAAACTGTAGGCCCAATTTTTGAGTTGCAATTATTTAATTTTTGAAAAATGTAGATTTTTGCGCGTTCCTCCGTTTTTGAATTTATATAATAATCATCCAAATTTTTAATTTATTGGTTAAATTGATATATTTTAGTTTAATGTTTTATAATAATATTTTATAAGTGCGGCACTTAAACCCTAATTTATTTCACAATTTTCCGCGTTTTTCGGGCCGCCGTTTTGGATTTTCCAAATTCTGAGTTCATATTCGTAATCAGCGACCCGAAAAACCCTCGAGTACGAATTTTCAATCCAATTGAAATAATTATTAGTTGACATTTTTTTAAATACGTGCACTTTATTCAAAATTACCCGTCTTTATTATTTGTTATTATTTCAATTATTATTTATATATTTATTTTATTTAACATCCTTTATTAATTATTACACCCTATCTTTCGTATAGCTGCAGAAGCCTGTACGATGTCAGGTACTCGTTAAAGACCCCTACCCTAGATGAATAAAAATTTAGGGTAGGCAAAATTTAGGACTCCCACAGTAGAGTCGGGCTCATGTCCACCAGAGGGACGAAGGAGCGCTCTGGTAGTAGGCGATATGACCTCGTAGTTAAAGCCCGGGCATGAGTCATAAAACCTAAACCTGCAGAAGTAAAAAAAAAGTTTACAACAGATTATTTTTTAACTTTTAACATGTATTTGGTTTCACTAAAAGCCCATTAGGATCCAAAGCAAAAAAAGATGGCTACTATAGAAGGCTACTATAATGAAACGAAGCTGATAACTAACATATGGGGAGTCTAATTGTGACTAATGACAAACTGTAGTCATTGATATATGGGACTAAGTGAGAATTGATGGGGAGCGGTTGAGCGGTTACGAATCTGAAAACCGATTCAAAGTGTCACAAAACTGCCAATACCAGGAACGGATTCCAGATTCCATTTTGATTTAATTAATAGCCAATCCTTTGAGGACTTGCTTCCAGTTCCAGTTCCAGTTCCAGTCACTCTAATTACAGTCTTGTGGTCCTTTCCAGTTAACTTTTACTTATTCTCTTTAAATTGAATAAAATTGTGAGTGAAATGTAATCAGGGAAAAGCTTCAATTTCCTTCGTAAGCACTTTTATTATTTGCTTGAATTAAAAACCCTTTCGTTCTCCAAAGTTGAACAGGACAGAGTCAGATGATATAAATTCGGTAGAGGGCGCCAGTAGCTCAGTGGTATGCGTGCTTGCCTTCTGAGCTCAAGATCGTGGGTTCGAAACCATACCGAGGCCTTTAGTTTATTTTATCTGGGAGGTAAAATAAACTTAAGCACACCGTCCTTCGGATGGGACGTTAAGCGATGGTCCCGAGCCTGTACGATGTCAGTTACTCGTTAAAGACGCCTACCCTGAGTTAAAAAAAATTTAGGGTAGGCAAAATTTAGGACTCCCACAGTAGAGTCGGGCTCATGTCCACCAGACTGTCGAAAGAGCGCTCTGGTAGTAGGCGATATGACCTCGTAGTTAAAGCCCGGGCATGAGTCATAATAACTAACTATAAATTCGGGATTCGAGTCCATTATTGTCTGCAAATGAACAACATTTCTTAATGTTAGAAGAAGACACTACTCATCTCATGATCGCTCAAAAATTCGATGCAAAGTTTTCAACGAAATTTCAAGTTTTCCGAACTCTAGATTCACATATGATAAAAAAATTTTGTTTGTCTATGTGTGCGTGTCTGTGAACACGATAACTTCCAATAGAACCAACATATCAACATAAAATTTTATGTGAATCCAGAACACATTAACGACAACACCTATTGATTTTCAGTGATTTCGGCCGAAGGGAAGGGGGGAGGGGGGGGATTCAGGGGACATTTCGAAAACCCTAATAACTGCCAATGTAATTAATTTATACAAAATTTAATATGAGGACCTAATTCAACTATTGAACATTAGCGCAATCGGTCGACTGGTTTTAGAGAGGGGGGGGGGGGGTGAAAATTTAATTGATTAATTCGTTGTGGGGAAGTACATTGCCGGTGATTCACCGACGACTGTTTTTTACCTCCAAGGACTTCGGAAATACATATTTTTCGACGTTTCTTCATTTACCTGAAAACGGTTAGTCATATCAAAACATTGGTTCTCATCAAAAATGTTTTTTTTTTTTTGTTTGCCTTATGTACGATGCATATTAGCCATGATTCATGGCCACGGGAGGGAGTTCTATCTACGAAGTAAAACTCACTCCCGGACGGGATTCGAACCAGCAAACCAAGGTGAGACCATGCGACCAAAGCTCTACGCTCTAGCCCGCACGGCCACCATGGCTCCCATCAAAAATGTTCTTTATTAAATTTCTAACCGCTTGTATATCCTTTGATCTGAGATAGGATCAATGCGATCAATGTTACGAATATAACGCCTCAACCAAGGAAAAATTAATTTTCAATATAATGTTTAAATTATATCAAGTAGCAACGAATTATAATTTTTTTTTTTTTTCATTATAGGTAGTGAGGGCGCTTGCTTAAAGAGCTGAAATCCGATATATGTCGATATTCAATAGATCAAGGAAACGTCAAAAAATATGTGTTTCAAAACTACATTTCGGAATGGTTTTCGGCGTGTAGCTCAAAAACCTGACGACATGCGAAAAATCATATTGCATATGAAATATGTATTTTAGGTTTCTCTACAACTATTACTTAAAACTACTAGGTCATATCGCCTACTACGAGAACGCGCCTTTGTAGCTCTGGGGAACATTCATCCGCTACCTCTATATAACCAGTCGTCAGAACGTCTGTCTCCACTATTCGCTGAACACAAAACAGCGCATGTCTGCCTCCGGATCCCATTTAGCCCGTTCTTCTTGCTCCGTCCTCATAGTTGCTATCCTGCACTCTCTTTACTGGCAGTACTTTATTACTCCAGGGACGACCATCCTTCTCTGGACGGCTATTGTCCCGCCGTGCGCCTATCAATTCTTCACATCAAATGCCTTTGTCCAGGGATTTTTATTGCCCTTATTCTCCGCCGTCTTTTCGCTTATCCATTAAAACTCTTATAGCTTTTCAGATATTCTTGATTCTTCACTATAAAAAATAACAGGACTTTCTTATACCACACACGCTTATAGATCACTCCCTTTATCCCTCAGCCTCTCAAAATATTTTTTTATTTTGGAACTCCATGTGCTCACAAGTTTTTGAAAAATCGGAAACAGTTTTTTAGCTGGCCTTCTAATTTAGCTGTTCGTTTTAATTATCAACATCATATAAAAAATTAGTGAGGGCGCCGGTAGCTCAGTGGTATGCGTGCTTGACTTCTGAGCTCAAGTTCGTGGGTTCGTAACCCGACCGAGGCCCTTAGTTTATTTTATCTGGGAGGTAAAATAAACTCAAGCACGCCGTCCTTCGGATGGGACGTTAAGCGATGGTCCCGAGCCTGTACAATGTCAGGTACTCGTTAAAGACCCCTACCCTAGATGAATAAAAATTTAGGGTAGGCAAAATTTAGGACTCCCACAGTAGAGTCGGGCTCATGTCCACCAGAGTGACGAAAGAGCACTCTGGTAGTGGGCGATATGACCTCGTAGTTAAAGCCCGGGCATGAGTCATAAAACTTAACCTAACCTAGAAAATTAGTCCTCTGTTTGATACTTGACATTTTTTACAGAGATATTGTGAAACACTTAATAAAAACGCAAGTAATATGGGAGTACTTTCGGTATTGCTACCAGCCTCAGCCACGACTTAACAAATACTGAACTGACTATTTGTTAATAGAAATAAAAGACGTTGTCTTCCCACTGTTTTATTTTATACCAGAACCGGTTTTCGACGATCATCAGTGGTTCATCCACCCACACAGCAAAGCGGTTGGAAGATAACTGGCCAACCGCTGTGCAGTGTGGGTGGATGAACCACTGATGATGACGCTGTTGCGTCGAAAATCGGTTCTGGTATAAAATAAAACAGTGGGAAGACAACGTCTTTTATTTCTATTAGAAATCTCGTCCCACAACATCTTACTATCACATATGGACTATTTGTTAAGTCGTGGCTGAAGATGGTATCAATATCAAAAGTACTTCCGTAATTTATATATATTTTGTGAAATAGACAATATTCTTTTAAAAATTTACTTTATTTTTTTATTTTTAATCCTCTGTTTGTTATTGAAAAAAGGAATGTAAGTACGTAACAGTCTGAGACGTCTTTACGTCGTGTTAAATGAATCTCTCTCTTATGAAACTCTTATTTTTTTTTTCGGGTAAGCGGCCCCCTGTGGGGGGTTCACACCACTCGTAGAGGGGAAATAGGTCTGTTTTAGATTTTATTGGTGTTGGTACGACCGGCTGTAGGACCCCGCCACTCGCCGCAGCGATCGGTTGGGTCCTCCAACCTACCTTATTGGCCCTTCCCAAGAGAGCTCGGCACGAGGGCGTCTATGTAGTTGGATTTTATGGCTGCCTTGCCCCGGGGATGAGAGCACTTAGCGGTCACCCCCGGCGCTTGATTATACTGCCTCCTTTACCCTCCGCCAGGAGCTTCCAAGGGTTCAGTCCCAGATACGATCCTGTCAGGCGTATCAACTCCACCCTAGGCATTCGAGAATCACATGTTCTGCAATCTCAACGCCGCCACACACGTTCGGGCTGTCTTTCTTCTAAAGAAAAAAGAGCTTGGATTTAACCCCGTGAACGATAGTATCTGGGACGTCCAGTGGTCCGGCTTTACCCAAGTAGACTCAAGTCTTGCCTGAGCGTTTGGAAAGTAAGCTCAAGTCGTTTGGCCGTCTGATTATCGTGACCATCGCTGCTGTCATTTCTCTACTTGGACGATGTCCATGCAACGCTCTGGTCTGTATTGTCCGTGTAGTTCCTCCTCCAGGGCTAGTCGCAAGGACGGTATCTGCCCTAAGCGGCATTTTGCGTCTCGATTTTTTTTCAAAATACTTTTATACATAAGTACGCAGACTATATAGTTAATACGATCTATAAGACGTTCAACTATGTCCATTAGAAGCCGAGATATGTCGTTGGATATTGAAAATACTGTGGATGTCCAGTTGGTCTTACTAATCGAGTGAGCGCACAACCTGTCTTTGTATAGACATCTCCTAATCATACTTCTAAGACAAAAATGGCGAATATCAAAAAATTAGAAAAACAATTTGTCAAAAAGAAGATGAGATAAATTTATTTTTAAGTAGTTTATCGAAGAGGTGGTGGTGGGGGGGGGGGGGGGGGGGGGGGGGGGGGGAGGTTAACGGTGATAAATTGGAAAGTGCTAACCCAAAGTGACGTATCGTCTTGAGCCACCTCTAGGGCTGATACAGCATCCTGCTGCTGGACCGGAAGTTATTGGAGAGAGAGAGAGAGAGAGGGGGGGGGAGTCAATTTACCGGCGGAAGTTAGCCCCCTCCGCCAGGGACCGCAGGGCGATTGGTATGAGAGAGGACCCCTCCCATTTTTTTTACATCCTCAACTAGACAAAGTATAGGGGATGTTATGTAATCCGTCAGCGAAAAACAAGTCGTCGGTGAATCACCGGCAATGTACTTCCCCAGAACGAATTAATCAATTAACTTTTCGCTCCCCCTCCAAAACCAGTCGACCGTTTTCGCTAATATTCAGCAGTTAAGTTACATAGAGGCTTCTAAATCCCCATACTAGATGTTGTATCGATAAGTTCATTACATCGACAGTTATTAGGCCGAATAATTAATTCATCCCTCCCCTGAACCCCCATTCCCTTCAGCCGATATTGCTCAAATTTGACAGGTTATGTCCACATTGGGTTAACTTTAAATATGAAATTTCATGTCGATATATTCGGCAGTTGTTGCAGTATTTATCTTAAGCTATCCCCCTCACCGGGGAGACAGCTTAAGATGAATCACTTTTTTTACATATTCTCTTTTATTTTTGTAGATACTTTTATTTATTTTGTTTCATCATATCGAAGTTGTTAATTTTATGTTTTTTCCTGTTTTTTTTATTCCTGTTTATCTATTTTTTAGTTGTATAGTTTTTCTCCAATGTAGCACTAATTTTTATTTACCTATCTTTTTATTTATTTGTTCTGATACTATATTTCATTGTTTCATTTTCTTTACTCTGTATGTATTTATTCTTAGGGGACCTCGGTCCCAGAATAATAAAATTTCTTTCTTTCTTTCTTCTTTCTTTCTTCACCCCCCTCTCCTTCTAACGATCCATTTAAAAATGAATAAATGTCACCCTTATACTGTTTTGAAATCACATATGAAATCACAATCACACATATACATTCATTAAAACGGCAGTTAGAGTTTTTGATTTAAGCCTCTCCCCTAATCCCTCCTCTCCTTTGAACGTTTTGACTGAAAATCGACGCTTGTTGTCCTTATGGGGTTTCCGCCACACATATAAAAAGAAAACCAATTTGTATATACAGTAGACTCTCCCTTATCCGGCGTTGCCGGGACCGACGTGACGCCGGACAACAGAAAACGCCGGATAACGGAAATCATCAATTAATGAGAAAAAATATATCAATTAAAGCATAAAAAAAAGTGTTTCTAGGTGAGCTAAGGAATAAAACACCTATGTATTTTGTTGATAACATTTATTAAATTGACAAATATTTATGTACATACTGTACATATATTTATCCAAGCATTAAAAATATATTTTGAAATCTGCGTTTAATTAAGTGAAGTAATAAAATATTTTATTAGCGTTCTCTTCATTATAAATACAATGTACCTATATATATATATATATACAATAAAAATACATGAAAGATTCGTGAGTTACGGAATTATTATGTGCTCGTAAATACATGTGGCTCATATAATTGATAAACTAATAATTGAATGTTAATTTTAGTTTAACAAAGATATTATTTTGCGAGCGCCGGATATGGGAGCGCGCCGGTTAACAGAACGCCGGATAAGGGAGAGTCTACTGTATATATATATTGTAACGCTTATTATTAGTGCTACTTGATATTTTAATTTAATTATATAATTTAATAATAATTATATGCAATAACGATTATTAGAGAACCTGGTTATGTATAATTTATAAATAAAAATAAAGACTTTAAAATAATTTGTTACATTTTTCTTTTATTTTAAATTTCATCATGACATTTTTTATGGGTTAGTATCACATAAATTTTACAGACATAGAGATTTTTCTTTTTTAAACACACATTCAACTAAACCTGCGGGGCTTGCATGCTGTATTGAGTTGATGATCGATGATTTCGTTTTGTACCACTGATGAGATGGGATTGTTGGTAGACCTCTGACGTCCTCTGTCTTTACCAGTTGATCTTCATTATTACGGGATACACACACTTTTTCTTCTATGTCCTCAGACAATCAAACTTACTCCACTGCACATCTTTCCACAGATCTCTCCACAGACACCCTATCACATCTCACTCTGAACAACGACTCCTTCCACGAGGGGACAGACCACTTCTCTCTTGTTTTGGATTCAGCTCCGTCATTGGCCCACAATTTTTACAGCCTTTAGCACTAAACATCTGGGTTTTTTTATATCACTTTCATATTCCCGTATACAATCCTAGTTGCTTACATTTATAGTTAATTAATTATTAGCCTAACATTTCATTTTATGACATAATTGAAATAAATGATTTGATATATTTTGAAACTATATCGACCCTGGTACAAATCGATTTGATAACCCCCAGTAACCTTCCTTAGGTCCACTAAACAGATTGTATTTACTTATTTTATTTTCCATTTCTTAAATATTACATGTAATGGACAATATAGAACGTTACATTGCCCTCTGCTAAAATATCAAAATATATCATTCATTTGCCTACATACGTGTTTAGTACCAAACTATTTCATAATCTTGTGGTTATATGTACCACTTGGCGACTAAAAATAACATGGTGACCCAGTTTCTATAATTAATTAATTACACACAAATTTTTTGTCTATTATGGAATACATTCTTCAAGGTAACTCTCTTTAATAATATTAAACAACAATTAGGTTACAAATCCAATTCAATTAATTTATTTACGTCTTATCATAATGTTATATTAGATTTATTTTCTTATTTTACTTTATTTATTTATTATTTAAGATTCCATTTATCAATAACATCACTGTCACAATTAGACATAACTCAGATAATTATTTATATTTTACTACTTTTATTTACGCTATCTCGACTTACTTTCCCTATAGATTTATTGCACTAATTTTTATATAATGCTCTTAAGATGATATTCTTAAAAAAGAATATTCTTATAACATTTTCCCCGTTTCACTTACAAAATTTTTTTTTTTTATTTATTATTATTATTATTATTATTATACGGAATTACTTTCAATGTTATATTTCAATATTATATGTTTTTATTTTTTTATTATCCATTTTAGGATAATTCCTTTTATCAATCTATTATTCTGAACCTACGAGCGATTATCGCTCTCAAAAACCATTTGTGGGTTAATATAACTCGTTTCCGTAAGGACGCTAAACTCCTTAAATCAACATGGCCCACGTTGTTGACAATTACGGTTAATAACACTAACAAACCCTTTAAACTAATATATTTTTTTTTTTTTTTTTTATAAATATTTTTATTTTATCACCAATACCATAAAAAAATGCATGCATAAATACCAATAAATAGTTCAATTCGAGACTAACCCTTATTATAAAATTTCCCATAAAAATAACCACCATAAATATAATATTACAATAAATAAATATGTTTTTATTTAAAAACATTTAAAATCAAAAATATTCTGTACAGAATGCAGAGTTCACTAAACATTATTTACATCTAATTTTAATTATATAATTTTTTTTTATTCTATGTCAGAACATCACCCACTCTCATATTTTTAATCAGTCTCAGACCCAACATTGGTCATTATTACCTCTTTTATAATACCACCACTCTAATAAAAAAATAGCATACATCATATTAAAAATAACAAGACATACCATAAACAAATACACAATCAATATTAACATTATTTGACGTGTTTACAAACTTCAGTTGTTTATCATAAAAGACTCTAAATAGCTGTCTTATCCTTTATCTATTTATCAGTTCAACTTGCAAAGACTTAGTTGCCATATCATTTCTCTTACGCTCCATATTTTTATTTCTAACTTTAGTTTAATTTATTCTTTACTTACAATTATTTATTAATTAGACCCTATTTACATCTCGAGTGACAACTTCTTTGTTTACATTAATTTCATTCATTTTATTGATTTTTATTAACTCAAATTTTACATGCAAACAATTCTTGACAGATAAAATTGTGATATCAAATCTCAGGTACATTTTTCATTAATTAATTATATCATTTTATTTTGCAATTATTCATTTCGACAAAATTCAACATATTAACTGATACTTTCTGTGTTTAATTTTTTTTATTAATTTTAATGTTACATTTTATAGTTCCAGATCATAATCCTAGACAAGCAATTTTCAATATCCAAAATTTCATCGGTTAAACACTTATTATTTTCTTTCTTTTATATTTATAATTTAGTTTACGATTATCTTTTCTCCGATATTTATGATTGTTATTTATAATTATTTTTCTGTCTTTCTGTTCCTGCCTTTGACCTAGGTATAATGTTTTTGAATTTTCAAAATATTCTTTATTATTATGTTTAAAATTTGATCTCTTATAATTTTTATAACTGTAATTTTTGTTAATTATATTTACACATTTATCTGAATTTATTTCTCTACATCCAAATTTTTTAGGACTCTTCCTTTTATTTCTTTCATGTTTTCTTAAGTTCGGGATCTTTTTATGATATAATACTTTTATTTTTCTACAATTATCATACTTATGTTTTTTTATAACAATACCATTAGTTATTATGGTTTTAATAAATTTAAATTTGTCTATCTTCTTATTGAATTTTATTTTCTTCTGTGTTTCATTATTTTCCTTTATTTCTCCATTTTCCTGTCTATCTACAATCATATTTCGATTTAATTTACTCTCGACAGCTTCTACCGCACTTTCTATCTTATTATTTAATTGTTCACATTTATGATTTATTTCTAAACTTTGATCACTAAATTTCAGATCAACAATTTTATTAAATTGATCGAAACGTTTGTTTAAATCTTTATTTAAATTTTCAAATTCTATGCTTACGTCTTCCTTTAATTCATCAATTTTTGAATTCATTTCTAACTTCATTTCATTAAAATGTTTTGATTGTTGCTCGAATTTTGAATTCATTTCATTAAAATGTTTTGATTGTTGTTCAAATTTTACGTTCATATTTTTTATTATCATTTCCATCATGGTGTTTAAATTTACATTTGTCTCACTCTCCGGCTGAAGGCAATTATCATAATTTATTCTATTTTGTCCGCCATTATTGTTCAGATTCGTTCTCTGAGAACTTCTATTATAGTCGGCCATTTTGGACGCTAACTTTTTATACAGTTTTAAAATTAATTTTTACAAATATTTCTTTTTTTTACAAAATCATACATAAGGTCCTTTTATAATTTTCTTTTCGGGCGCCATATACAAATTTAATATTTCAAATCCCTGTTCGAAGCGACATTTGTAACGCTCATATTTTTTTGCGCTACTTGATATTTTAATTTAATTATATAATTTAATAATAATTATATGCAATAACGATTATTAGAGAACCTGGTTATGTATAATTTATAAATAAAAATAAAGACTTTAAAATAATTTGTTACATTTTTCTTTTATTTTAAATTTCATCATGACATTTTTTATGGGTTAGTATCACATAAATTTTACAGACATAGAGATTTTTCTTTTTTAAACACACATTCAACTAAACCTGCGGGGCTTGCATGCTGTATTGAGTTGATGATCGATGATTTCGTTTTGTACCACTGATGAGATGGGATTGTTGGTAGACCTCTGACGTCCTCTGTCTTTACCAGTTGATCTTCATTATTACGGGATACACACACTTTTTCTTCTATGTCCTCAGACAATCAAACTTACTCCACTGCACATCTTTCCACAGATCTCTCCACAGACACCCTATCACATCTCACTCTGAACAACGACTCCTTCCACGAGGGGACAGACCACTTCTCTCTTGTTTTGGATTCAGCTCCGTCATTGGCCCACAATTTTTACAGCCTTTAGCACTAAACATCTGGGTTTTTTTATATCACTTTCATATTCCCGTATACAATCCTAGTTGCTTACATTTATAGTTAATTAATTATTAGCCTAACATTTCATTTTATGACATAATTGAAATAAATGATTTGATATATTTTGAAACTATATCGACCCTGGTACAAATCGATTTGATAACCCCCAGTAACCTTCCTTAGGTCCACTAAACAGATTGTATTTACTTATTTTATTTTCCATTTCTTAAATATTACATGTAATGGACAATATAGAACGTTACAATATATATGCAACTGCCAACGTCTAGTGTCTAACGTACGCAAGTGACACTAGCCGCGGAAAACCTGTGGCGTAGGGATCTAATAAAGATGCACCCTCCTTTTGATCCATTCATCAGACTATTTTCCTGTCCTATTTATAAGTAGTGTGATAAGGTGCCATCAAGCGCAGAGCCGACCTGACATAAGCCCCACATTAAGGCGTGTTACATAATGCGCATACTGATAAGACCCTTCCCCATTTGCCACACATCGTCTTATCACTAATGTGTCAACGTATATTCTATTCAAATACTCGAATTTTTACTTACAAAGTGAATGATTAGAATCAAAGAAAAAAAATAAAAGTCATCGGTGAATCACCGTTAATGTACTTCCCCCAAAAGAATTAATCTATTAACTTTTTGCTCCTCCTCCAAAACCAGTCGACCGTTTGCGCTAATATTCAACAGTTTACTTAAGTGCCCCAGAGACGACCAATTGAAATTGACAATTGCATGGCGCGATTGATGGAGCTTCAATCATCACATCAATTCTAGTTTCTGTGTTCACCTTCAATTGTTCTGTTTCGTAGTGTTCTCGCTGATATTTTAACTTGTTCATTATTAAAATTACATATGTTTTTTATCTTAAAATGGTCTCGAACACAGACATGGGATTTCTTGCATTAATTCTAGCCCTCTGCACTCGGAAGAAAGAAAAGAGAAAGATACGTTGGTCCAAAGAATGGTATTAACTGAAAAGCCATTTTACTCACAAAAATTTATTACGTATCCTTCGCGATACTGAGCCCGAGGATTACAAAAATTTTCTCAGATATTAACAGCAAAACAGTCTCTTTTCTCGCACGAAACCACCTCATCAGAAATGACACTCATCTTTGCTGTCTGGCGAACAACTGACGGAGCGATTGTCAATTTGCTAGTTACACTATCAATCGCTGTCATCAATTGCTCTTATCAATGACCTTCAATCAAAATTTCCATCAATCGCCGACATTTAATTGAAGTCAATTAGTCCCATCAATGATATCATTGACAATTGCGATTGTCAATTTTATGGATCGTCTCGGGGGCATTTAACATAGGGGCTCCTAAATCACATACTAAATGTTGTATCGATAAGTTCATTACATCGGCAGTTATTAGAGTACGCATTTGAATTGAGCCCCCCTCTGATCCACCCCTTTCCTTCAGCTGATATCGCTGAAATTTGATAGGTTATGTTCAAATTGGGTGTTAACTTCAAATATAAAATTTCATGTCGATACATTCATTACAACGGCAGTTATTGCAATATTTATCTTAAGCCTTCCCCCAAAACCCCCCTTCCCTTTGGTCGAATGAACCCCCTCTGATCTACCCCTTCCCTTCTAACGATTTCTCTAAAAACTAATAAGTGTCGCCCTTGTGGTATTTTGACGTCACATATGAAATTTTGTGTCGATACATTCATTACAATCGACCGATATGGCTGAAAATCGACGTTTGTTGTCCTTATGGGGTTTTCATCGCACATATAAAATGAAAATCTGAAATAAATTTGTCAATTTGACTAAAAATCCATAGATATCTCTATTCAGGGACTTAGTAATCATCATACTAAATATCGTGTCGATACATTCATTACATCGACAGTTATTAGGGTTCCTGAGTTTAGCTGCTCCTTCCCCTCTTTGGCGGATTTGGCTGGAAATCAAAAGGTATCATCCTTGTGGGGTCTTTGATACAGATACTGAAGGCCGTGTCGATACATTCATTCTATCGGCTGTTAACGTGAACACAGACTTACACACCGACAAGACATTGTAGGAATTAGGTCAACTTGTTAATTCATTAGAAGTCGCAATATTCCATTTAATTAGCCGAAAGCTGGCTCCACTCCCGAATAAAGCTTTAAGTTGTGTAAACCTTCCGTCTGTTTTAAGCTGTCAGAGATTGAGTCCTTAAGTCAGTTACTTAAAACGATGTCCTCTCTAAAACTTTCTTCATTTTATTAACATCACTCGTTGCCATTTTAATAATTCCAATAGTTATTAAAATTTGAATGACCCAAATACAGTTTTGGAGAGGGAACAATCGGTTTAAGTCCAGTTGATGGGGGTCCATTATAGGGAGTTATCTCAAAGAGATGGGAAATTGGACTAAGATAAGGCAATGAGGTAAGGCTACGATGTCGGCCATGGGAGGTCAGTCAAAGCCTTAGATCTGACCTGATATAGGAGGTCAGATCAAAGAGACGAAGATGAAGTATACACAAGCAAATCCTAGTTCGACAGGCAATTAAGCCCTCATGCAAAATCGAGCATTCCGCCTAAAGCAACAAGTTCGTTCCTTTTTTTAGAAGACTAAGGCCAACCTCACATTGGGCAATTCCGAAGAGACGCAACGGATACTGAAGTATCAGCCATTTGAGTTGCCTGTGGGTATGATACCCGTAGGAAACTTTTTTCCTCACTCTGAGGAAACTGTGCAGCGACTAGGATCTCTTCAGTCTCCATCTAGCCGTGGCGAGAAGCTGAGTTGTTCACCATGTCAAGTGAAGATTCTTCAAGTGATGAAGATGTCGTTGTGTCTTATTATTATTATAGAAACAGGAAATAAAATCTGAAGGTTACGGCGCCATCCTTACATCGAAAGGAATGATAACTGCAGATTATTTGTTGCTACTAAAGAGCTGGAAAAGTCGGATTCCAAGTTCGTAGCATTCTACGGAATGACGAAAAAATCATTCCTACACTTGATTGGCATTGTTACTGCATCCATAAGACAGAGGAACACACAAATGCGGGGATTATGTGAGTGCAGAAGATAGAATCTTGATCACGAAGTAATTTATTAAATGTTTAGTAATTTATGAAATAAATAACTTATTAAATTTTTAGTAATTTATGAAATAAATAACTTATTAAATTTTTAGTAATTTATGAAATAAATAACTTATTAAATTTTTATTTAACATTAATTACATTAGTGGCATTTTATTATGCTCAACTAAAATAGCTTCTGATTGTAATGATTCGAATTTTACAATTCAGGACGTTTTTCAATTTCACCCAGAAATTTTATATTGAACACGTGTTCACCAACCATTTCAAGACGCGACGCAGGAGACTGAAAGGATGGGCGACCTTCCTGGCACAGGTAGCGTCAGACTGGTAGGATACACGTCTCCTGGGAGTGGCGCCGTTTGTGTCTCCCCACCACTCAACATAGGAAGTGACTTCTAAGATAGCCTCAAGATACTTGAGTATCAATCGCGTCTCTTCGGAATTGCCTAATGTGAGGTTGGCCTAAGAGCTATACGTTCTTGTCTATATTTCTGGGGGAAAAACATTGTGTGATTATAATTAATTTTTGTGTCGCTATTCTAAAAATTTCTGAAGGGTAGTTTAAAGTTAAAACACACACCTGGAACACGTTAATTTCATTGTATATAAGTGAAAAGTGCTTTCAGTAATAAAATTCTTGTTTTTTTTTTTTTGTTTTTTTCTTCTTCCTTTATTCGAAGAGCTTTTATGTACATGAAAAAAAAGCTTTTAAAACTCGCTGATATAGTCAATTTTGGTATAGGATAAATAATTCTGAAAGAAGGGCTAATGTTGTTTCGGTGTTGTCGAAGTGAGGCTTCTTGTCATTTATAATGTATCATCTGGTTCAGGGTGTGAACAGATACTCTCCGTGCTACAAAACTCAATCTTGGTAACATGGTTCAAAACCAATAGCACAGGCAAACCACAGGAATAATATAATAATAGTAATAAACCTTTTTATTTTTACAGAAGTACAATAATAATAATAATATGGACAGACAATACTCATGGTCAAATTAACCGACTAAGGGGTTGTAGCGACCTATGTATCGGAGGATCCAACATGGATTTAGGAACTCACCATACAGCTTCCATTTACGGCCGACAGGTGCATCTAAGTCAGTCCTCAAGAAACCTTTGTACAAGCTTGTTTCGATTAAAATTGATGTCCCCAAATAAATGTGTTGGGTATTAATATTATTAGAATTAAGCCCCCAACAATTGGTGACCCCAACAATTGGTGACCCCGTATTGAACTGTTCAACATTATTTATAGTGATATTTCAAGTAAGTAGTGTAAAATGTCTACAAGTGAAAGTGGGACCGGTGCAGAAGCACATTTTCCTAACATGGCCGAAGCGAGCCACAACCTCGAAGCAAGTAAGGTTAGCATTAAAATTCCCCCTTTTTGGCAACAAAAACCTGAAATATGGTTTTACCAAATTGAAGCACAATTTAATATTAATAAAATTACATCGGAGGAAACAAAATTTAATTATGTGGTATCACAAATGGATCCGAAGTATATAGAAAACATTTGGGATATCATTCAAGGGACTGCTACAAATAAATATACTAGAGCTAAGGAAACACTTCTTAATATTTTTAAAGAAAGTGAACAATGTAAGATTAAGAAATTAATTACGGGATTAGATCTCGGAGATATGAGGCCTAGTCAATTATTGAGAAAAATGCGGAACCTGGCTGGTACTGATATTTCTGACACAGTTTTAAAAACACTCTGGTTAGAAAAACTCCCAGATTCTATAAAGAATGTTCTCATTGTTAGTGAGGAAACTTTAGACAAAATAGCCATTATAGCTGACAAAATTGTGGAAATGAACCCACATAGAGACATATGTAGTGCTGATAGTAGACCCAGTCAAGATGCTCTAATTCAAGAATTGTCAACTAAAATTTCAAGCCTCGAGTTACAAATAAATGAAATCTCCGGTCGGTCTCGTTCTCACCACCGAGACCACAGTCGCAACCGTGGTACTAGCAAACCCAGAAAACGATTTGACCCACAGGGTAAATATTGTTTTTTTCATTTCCAGTTTGGAAAAAAATGCTACCCTGATAAATGTCGTCAACCATGCGCCTGGAAAAGTCAGGAAAACTCCAACCTGCAGTAGAGATTGCGACGAGCTCTATTGCAGATAATATTGAAAATCGTCGAAATTTCCGCTTATTTGTTAATGACAAAAAAACGGGTGGGCGATTTCTTATTGACAGTGGAGCCGATATTTCTTTAATTCCAGCCAAGGCTACAGATAAAATTACATCTTCTAACTTTAAATTATATGCTGCAAACGGCACGTCCATACCTACCTACGGCGTCACATTACTGACACTGGATCTAGGACTTCGTCGTGAATTTAGGTGGTTATTTATAAAAGCTGACATAACTCGAGGGATAATTGGTGCAGATTTCTTGAATCATTTTAACTTATTGATTGACTTACATAAACATAGATTAATTGATGCAGTCACTAAACTTAGCACTTCAGGTAGTGTACTGGCTGTATCAGGAAATGAAGTCATTAGCACAATAAATAAGTCTCAAGCAAAGTTTGCACATCTGTTCACCTTATACCCTGAATTAACGAAGCCATCATTTTCGCCCAATCACACGAAACATAATATTCAACACTATATCACCACCACAGGATCTCCAGTGCATTGTAAGGCAAGACCTCTCGCTCCTAAACGATTACAACAGGCCAAACGGGAATTTCAATTTATGTTGGATCAAAATATTATCCGACCATCGAGTTCAGAATGGGCAAGTCCGTTACATGTAGTTGATAAAAAAGATGGATCTATCCGTCCTTGTGGTGATTATCGCTTATTAAATGCCAAGACCGTACCAGATAGATATCCTATACCTCGCATAGAAGACTTCCATCACATATTAAATGGAGCTACTATTTTTTCTAAAATAGATTTACATAAAGCATACTACCAAATTCCGATAGCAGAGGAAGACAAAAGCAAAACGGCTATAATTACACCTTTTGGTTTATACGAATTCAACGTTATGAGTTTTGGTCTCAGGAATGCCCCTTCCACCTTCCAACGATTTATTAACACAGTGTTTCATGGTTTGGATTTTGTTTTTCCGTTCATGGATGACATCCTGGTCGCTTCAGCTACGGAAGAAGAACACTGTGAACATCTTCGTCTTATTTTTGAACGACTACAACGTTTTGGTCTCCGCATTAATGCTTCAAAATCAGAGTTAGGTGTTGAAGAATTACAATTTTTGGGCTACTTGATCACGCAAGATGGTTCCAGACCAGTACCTGAGAAGGTAAAGGCAATCAGAGATTTTAAATTACCAGAGACAGTACAACAACTTCGTGCATTTCTAGGTGTCATTAACTTTTATAGACGATATATAAGAAATGCAGCGGAAACTCAGGCTATCCTTCATGACTACTTAAAAGGTTCCAAGAAAAATGATAAAACTAAAATAGTCTGGACTAAGGAGGCTATACAACAATTTGAACGCTGTAAAGATGATTTAGTAAATGCTACACTCCTAACTTTTCCAGATTCACGATTTCCGCTGGCGGTTTTTACTGATGCGTCTGATATAGCAGTGGGAGCTGTATTACAGCAGCACGAACAATCCGGATGGAAACCTATCGCTTTTTATTCCAAAAAATTAAATGATGCTCAAAAAGCCTATAGTGCTTACGACAAGGAATTATTAGCAATTTATTTGGCAATTAAACAATTTAAGCATCTACTGGAGGCACAAACATTTACAATATTTACCGATCATAAGCCTATTACATATGCATTCTTCCAGAAAAATGATAAAGCATCGCCACGTCAATTACGCCACTTACAATATATTTCGCAGTTTACAACCGACATTCGACATATTAGTGGAAAAGCTAACATAGTGGCCGACACGTTTTCAAGACTTGAAGAAGTTTCAGTAATTGACTATGAAGAAATTGCTCGCAATCAAGAAAATGATCAGGAATTACCAACATTATTACAAGACTCCAGTTTAAATATGAAACAATGCAACATAATGTCAAAAAAGCCTCTCTGGTGCGATGTAGCTACGAACAATATCCGACCCTACATCCCAGAAGCGTTTCGCTACGAAATATTTAAGCAAATCCATAATTTGGCACATCCAGGAGTCAAAACAACAGTGAAACAAATAACGTCAAAATTCATATGGCCAGCCATCAAAAATGATATTAGAAAATGGACTCAAAGTTGCTTGAGTTGTCAACGCAACAAAGTGTCACGCCATACAAGGTCAGAAATAGGGACGTTCGAACCACCGGATGGACGATTTAGTGTCGTTCATGTGGACGTCATTGGGCCATTGCCACCCTCACAAGGAAATATTTACTGCATGACCTGTATCGACCGATTTACGAGTTGGATGGAAGTAATTCCTATGGCTAATAATACTGCAGAAACAATTGCAAAGTTATTTTATAGTAATTGGATCGCAAGGTTTGGAGCGCCAGCTTCCATAGTAACTGACCAAGGCCGACAGTTTGTTAGTGAACTTTTTACCAATTTAGCTTCGTTATGTGGAGCAAAAATACAGCATACGACACCTTATCATCCGCAATCGAACGGTAAGGTGGAGCGCTTACACAGGACTTTAAAAGCCGCAATTAGGGCTCAGAATAATCCGACATGGACAGATAGTTTGCCTACAGTCTTGTTAGGAATGCGTACAGCATTAAGGGATGGTTCGAAACATTCCATCGCAGAAATGGTTTATGGGACTACGATAAGAATCCCAGGAGAATTTTTTGATCCATCGTCACTTCCTGTGAATACAGACAATTTTGTGTCTGATCTTCAACAATATATGGCACAATTAAGACCAATGGATACACGTAAAGCTTGCAACAAATCACTGTTCAGGCATAAGGCTTTGGAATCGTGCTCACACGTATTTTTACGAGTAGATCGTGTCAAAAAGTCTTTGGAACCACCATATGAAGGGCCATTTGAGGTAATCGTTCGACAAGATAAATATTTCACCCTTAGAATTAAAAACAAGGACACCAACATATCTGTGGATAGACTCAAACCTGCACATTTAATGGTAACTGGATTAGATCATAGTGACACGTTCAGTGAGGGTACGGGCACGAAAAAATTACAACCAAAGACCAGCACAACAACGATACCTCCAACAACCCTTGCCGAGCAACAGCAACAAAAGTCGTCCCGCAGTGGCAGAATTGTTCATTTCCCACGACGTTTTCTTGACGAGCTACAGGCAAGAGAGAAACATACCAGACGATAAGTGTTGTGAAAAGTTATACGCATAAGTTTTTCTAATTTCTGAACATTTTATGTTACACACTATGTTATACATTGTATACTATGTTTTATGTTGTTTACAATATCTATATATTTTTTTTTTTTCTCTTTGCCATAAATGGGGCTGTCAGGTTGCCTTGTGTCGTTACTTAGTAACTGAGGAAGGAGTATTGTAGCGACCTATGTATCGGAGGATCCAACATGGATTTAGGAACTCACCATACAGCTTCCATTTACGGCCGACAGGTGCATCTAAGTCAGTCCTCAAGAAACCTTTGTACAAGCTTGTTTCGATTAAAATTGATGTCCCCAAATAAATGTGTTGGGTATTAATATTATTAGAATTAAGCCCCCAACAATTGGTGACCCCAACAGGGTTGTCTCTACTATTTCTACAAGACAATATATACAAAAAAACGAGGAAGCTTATAAGCAAACAAAAAATTATTTCACAATTACAGGTCTCAGAAAAATATAGAACTGATTTGAATTATACAAATTATCCAGCTAAATTTCAGCTTGACGTTTGTCCACTTTGTAACAGTGATAATGATAACATACTCCATTTTCTCATAACTTGTCCAATGTTAAACCAATACAGAAACAAATCTATCAATAAATATATTTCACACTATAATGCAATCTCTGATGAAATAATTAATTTGTTAAGTATTGATGGTGGCTGGGCTGGGGGGCTTGGTCGGCTCCACTGGGATCTCTGGACTGATATAGTCCCGGGCTTGGAGGGTGTGGTCGGTGCCACATACAAGCACACCCTCCTTACAGGCCTAGCTACACCGGGGCCTAAGCCCAATGCCTAAAGAGAGACGCCCAGTTGTGCCGTTGCTTGTCCCCTGGCCTGGTTGGAACGCTCACTGGGTGCCCCGGGGTCCTGTGCGGGGTCCCCCCTCCGTTCGCCCCCCAGTTTCTCTGCGGGATCTCTTACTTATTTGAACAGCCAGGCATCAATGACCCTTGTGGTTGATATGCCATAAAAAAAAAAAAAAAAAAAAGTATTGATGAAGATGACGATGAAAAATTCAATAATAATTTATTTTCGTAACTAATAGTTTAAAATTCAGAAAAACAGTTTTATTCTGATTTGCCCTTTCGTTTACCTTATAAGGTATAAATACATTTCAATAAAATGAAAACTGACATTATTGCAGAGATATTGTGAAATAATTCAAATGAACTTGAAAGAAATAAAACTTGTTTATTTATGATATTGTCTAATTTCACCAACTATATTTACATGGGAGTACTTTCGGTATTTCTACCATTCTCAGCCAAAAGCATAAGAGATAAGACTGATCTCTTATGCTTTTGGCTGAGAATGGTAGAAATACCGAAAGTACTCCCATGTAAATATAGTTGGTGAAATTAGACAATATCATAAATAAACAAGTTTTATTTCTTTCAAGTTCATTTCAATATAACACATTTCACAACAGTTGGTAATTTTCAGTTAAAATAGAACCTTAAGTAAATTTGATGACAGTAAGTATAAAAAAAAAATACAAAATAATAAATGGCAATATACACAAAATAAGATAAAATAAAATAATAATAAGTAAAACAAGAATAATAATATAAAGCATATACAAATTAATACATATATATATATATATATATATATATATATGTAAACAAAATAATAATTACAAAATTATTAAATTAAATAAATGTGAAAAAAATGTTATTAATTCTTGCTGGAGAATTATATTAATAATTATAATAACGTTTATTTTAGTATAATTTTGTTTTCCCTTTTTCCTGATTTGGATTGCTTTAACATTGACTAAATTATCTAAACATGAGATTGTGAAATTATTTAAACTTTATATCGCCCTTTTTCGAAGTCCGAGTTTTATTAGATTGAGGATAGAGAACTAAGAAGAAGAAACAAACTATTATATCCCCCCGACTGATTCAGAACATCTAATCCTCAATTCCTCTCACGTTCCTTCTCCCATCTAAACCTCATTCAGAATTTAAAAACCACCACATTCCTCCCTTTCCATTATAGATCTGCCTATATTCTATTTTCATTTATTTCCTTTCTTATACGTTTTTTTTTTAGTATATGGAAGTATTCTAATCGTGCTTAAATCCGAGATCGAGTTTTCGACGGAATTTCACTTTTTAAGACTCCTTTTCGAGTCGTTGAATTTTATTATAATTTATATGTATTACTTAATTTTATTCTTTTTCATTTATTTATTCTGAATATATATTTTTTATTTTATTTTTCAAATATATTTTTTTTGCTAAATTTTTTAAATTATACATAGGTAGTTCAGGGGTATGCGTGCTTGCCTTCTGAGCTCAAGTTCGTGGGTTCGGAACCCGACCGAGGCCCTTCATTTATTTTATCTGGGAGGTAAAGTAAACTTGAGCACGGCGTCCTTCGGATGGGACGTTAAGCGATGGTCCTGAGTCTGTACGATGTCAGGTACTCGTTAAAGACCCCCCTGGCCTAAGTGAATAAAAATTTAGAGTAGGCAAAATTTAGGACCTACATAGTAGAGTCGGGTTCATGTCCACCACCAGAGTGACGAAAGAGCGCTCTGGTAGTAGGCGATATGACCTCGTAGTTAAAGCCCGGGCCTAAGGGCCTCGGCAGGGTTACGAACCCGCGATCTTGAGCTGAGTAAGCAAGCATACCACTCAGTTACCCTCTGTTATTGAACGTGTCCATGTATGTATGCTAAGAATTGTTCGATTGCCAATAACAGAAACTGTTTTTGTTTAATCAGAAAACGCAGTCATATTGTAGATAACTATGCCTTAAAATGAATGTAATATTGTACGTTTATTATGTTCAATAAGTTTTTCGTAATCCTGTGCACAAAATCACATGAAGTTCCACATCTAACCCACCTTTGTCACAATCTCAAGGAATAGATGCCTTCTTTACTTTTCCAATTAACGTCTTATATACTTCTGTTTATTCTCTTCACTGCATCAGACAGGAAGTGTTTTCCTTCAATAATTATTGTGCCGTTATTCTTTAATCTATGTATTTTAAAATGAGTGGGTTCTTTGTTTACCTTCAAATTTCCTTGTAAAGATGTGTTAGGAAACATTCGCCAATCTCTTTTATTAAAAAAATAATGAGCGTTGTTTTTTTTTGTTGTTTTTTGTATTTATAGTTCTTTCTAGGTCCAAAAGGTTACTCACAATAAATTATTTATAAATTGGCTTTTATCGACTTTGTCATAGAAAAATGTTTACAGTAAAAAAATGTCTTCGGTATATCACCCGCAATGTACTTCCTCAGAACAAATTAACTTTTCGCTCCCCCGCCAAAACCAGTAGCCGTTTTCCCTAATATTCAACAGCTGACTTACATAGGGGCTCCTAAATCTTTAAATTTTGTATCGATAACATTACATCGGCATTTATTAGAGTTTTTGAATTGAGCCCCCTCCCCTGAACCCCCTTCCCTTCGGACGATATTGCTGAAATTTGACAGGTTATGACATTATTAAGTTTTGACTTAAAATATGTACTTTCATGTCGAGTTATTAAAGTTTTTCAATTAAGCCTACCTCGCTTCCCTTAGACCGATTTGGCTGAAACTCGATAGGTGTTGTCCTTGTAGGTACCAGGTCATACCTATACAATTTCGTGTCGATACATTTATTCTAACGATAGTTATAAGAGTTTTTGTTATATGCCTTATCCCCAATTCTCTCCTTTCCATTGGTCGATTTGGCTGAAAATCAATAGGTGTCGTCATTAAAGGGTACTGAATTTACATATACAATATTATGTCGATACATTCATTCTATCCGGAGTTATCGTGCTTACAGACACACAGACAGACAATTTTTCATATTTGGATTCTGTAGCTCGGAAAACAAAAAATTTCGTTGAAAATTCCGCAGGGAATTTTTGACAAATTACATAACTTCCTCCATACTTTGTATAGCTGGGGAAGTAATTAGTTTGTTCGATAAGATACATTAGGTGTTTTTCGAAATTTATCCGCTTGTATTTGATACATTTATGGTACAAGCCATATACAAGTCATTTATGTATTGAATACAAACAATTCCACCTTTAATTTATATTTTATCGAATGTTTGGTGTATACAATATACACAAATTAAGATACATCACAACTCCTTTATACAACCCAATTCAATTACTAATGAGTTAATCCATTATAATTAAACACTTAGCGAACCAGTCTAAAACCACTTCAAACCTCCTACAAGGATTCCCCTTTTGAAATGTTAACCATCTCTAAAATTAAACAATATACCGTATAATAATTATTTTATATGAAATAAAACTTTTTAGGGTTTTGTAGATCAATGACCAATAGAAAAAGTGGTCGGTGAATCAATGGATGTGTACTTCCCCAGCAAGAATTAATCAATTATATTTAGGCTCTTCATCCAAAGGCATAACTTCTCCTATACTTTGTATATAATATAATACAGTAGAATCCCGACATATCGTATCTTCAAGGGGACGAAGGAAAAATACGATATATCGAGATGTTCACTAAATCGAGGTTATGGCGTTTCGTAAACCAATCAAACAACCCGCCACTAGCCCGAAATTCCTCACTCAAGCGTCCCAATTTTTGGGCGAAACTGTTTGCTTTTTCTCGCAGAATGTTCCCTCCAAGCGGTATATTGGCACTTCGCGCTTGATTTAACCATTTTATTATAGTTTCCTCCAATTCTCCACTTTTTGAAGCGCTTCCTTTCACTATTGATTTTTTGTTGTTTCTTGAGAATCGATGTAACTGTCGACTGTGGAACATGAAACTACGCGAAACGTCAATTTACTTCTCGCCACTCGCTACTACTGAAAATATTTCTTTTTTTGTTTTCACTGAGAGACACATTCTTTGTGGGAACTGTTTTTCATATTTTTTTATTTTATAACATCGATGTTTTTCATGTCTTCCTCTTGTTTGTGAGTGTAGATGCAGTTCGAGTTGATTGTTATCTTTTAACGTAAAATATCATCCAGAAATAGTAAATTGCCTGCAGACATGTTTTATGTTTGCGGACATTACATTAGATCTAAACAAGTGAAACATAAAACTGTGCTTGGCACAAAGTTCTGTGAGGCGTACCGTGCTTATTTCGGTGTGCATGTTCAAGACCAACATGTTACATGGTCTCCATATCAAACTTGGACTTGTTAAACAATTCATCAAAGGTTTAGACAGCAACAGTGAGGCTCTCAACCTCATCAGACAAATGTTCCCCAACACAAGTGAAGCAAAAATAAAAGGTGGAATTTTACACCGGACCTCAGATTCTTGTGATGTTAAAGTCAAAAGAACTTGTAGAAGCAATGACTCTTGATGAACGAAATGCTTGGCATGCATTTAGAATGGTAGTGCAACAGTTTTTGGGCAACAACAGAAGTGAGAATTACATGCAACTGATAGAAAATTATCTTTGAAATCGTAGATTTCTGTTTCGGTTTGATCTTTCAAATCTGAAAAATGTGTTTGATTTATGATTTTTTTCTTCACGTCTCAGACTTTTTGTATCAAAATTCTAAATAACCAATATTTCAAAAAATAAAAACCGATCGACCCTTCGTTTTGATCATCACACTGAGGCAAATGCAGTTTTCAGATTAAAAATTGGTTGATTTTTACTAGGCAATTAAGAGAGAAAGTGGTGCCATCTCTTATCTCAGAGACAAACTAAACTGCATGTTGTTTATACATTACTTAGGAGTGAAAATTGAAGTAAGGTTTTAAAAACAATGAAATATATTTAGCTTTATCAATTTACATTAGTTTTATTAATTTTTTTTGCAATCACAATATTCAAACAAATACATAAATAAACGAAATAAAAGATGACATTAAAAAAATACACAAACTAGAAACATAAAAAGTAATACAAAATAGAAAAGAAATAATGAATACAAGTAAAACATTCTATAAAATAAAAAAAACTCATGAAATACAAGAAAATACAATTATAAAAATAATATTAATTTTTCATTTTTTTTTTCAATATATTTTTTTGATTCTTTTACATTAAGTTTTTTGATCGACTACATAACTTTCCCTGTATTTGACACAGTAAAGTCCCTCCTTTCTTTGAGGAAAATAATTATTTGACCTTTTAGATAAAATATGGAAAAGTATGGAAAATATGAAGGAAAAAAATGGAAAATAAAAAAACAATTTTTCAGATGAAAAAAAAAAATTCATATTGAACTTTTTGGAAGAGAGAGGACGACGCCATAGTTAAAAACAGGGGAAAAAACGGAGTTGAAGCAGGAATGAAGGAAATTCCGGCGGAAACAGATAAGGATGTTTTAGAGGCAAGACCCAGGAGAACGCGAATTTTAGAGAACTTTGTAATGTATTTTTATTATATCTAAAAACAATAAGAAATAAATTTTTCATAACATTAATAAATATTTGTTTTTATAAATTAATTGTGATTCCAGAGTGACGAAAGAGCGCTCTGGTAGTACTATATGACCTCGTAGTTAAAGCCCGGGCAAGAGTCATAAAACCTAACCTATATAATAAATATTATATATATATATATACAGGGTGTATCGCAAGCAGATGACAATACTCGGGGGGGTGAATGCCCCACTCAAGTACACTAAGAAACCGGGGTAATAAAAATCCGTTTCAACTTAGTGTAGAAATAAATGAGATTTTAAATTTTTTTACGATAACCACGTTTTTTTAGCAAAATGTCCGTAAATATCACTTTTTGGTTAAGGTAAAGTGAAATCTGACTACACTGTCGTAATCTACGTTACATTTCCTAATAGGTGACATGTTTTTTGACATGAAAATCGAAAAGATAGAAATAGGAGGCTAACGTTTATTTCAAAACGAACACCTGTTTAAATTGTTTGGCAAATTTTCAGTTTACCGTAATTTGTTTTCTCTATTCGCTAGGATGTCCCAAATTCACCAAAAGTTAGCAAAAATATGGCCCTTTAAAAAAATACCTTTTGTTTTTCTTTATTGTCGACCATTGCCGGAGTGAGACAGGAGAAAAGATGAAAAACATGAGTAAACCTAACTTACACAAAGCGAGACTTTTTATAAAATTAACTAATTCATTATCTAAAAAAAATTGAAATTACTACATTAATCTTTTAGGGATAAGAACAGTTTTGTACTGTACATTGTTTTGAAGAAATTATAACAATTGCTGAAACAGACCTCCATATTCTCACAATTGACTCCTTGTTTAGAACGGATGTGGTGGCCCGTTGAATCTCAAGCCTGTTTGTTCCCATCTCCTCACAAACCTCTTGAATTCTGGCGATTAATTAGTCCCTATCACTAATAGGTACGCTGTACACAAGGGAGGGACTTTAGAGTGCCCCACACTAAAGGCGCCAGATCAGGACTCCGAGCTGGCCATCTCACAAGGTTCATACCGCCCAAACCACCTTCCAGCAACGCGCCGGGTGCTCGTGGACGGATCATTGTAAAAGCGCTCTAAAAAAATATCATCGACATCCTTTCGTCGTCAACCGGTATAATTAGCAGGTTATCTTGGAATCGAACCAGGTTCTCCCATAATCCGATAGGCATTTTCTACGGTTCGGGGATCCGGCCATCTTTGTCGATTTGGGAATTGATTTCGGTAAATTTGTTCTGCTAGCAGACTGTTGCCTCCATCAGCCCCGTAAACATAAATCATGTTTACGTATTCCCGGGTAACTGTTTATTGGAACTAATAATGTTTACATTAGATAATACGTCTAACGATGGTTTTCAGTTTCAAAATCCATTGTATCGATTAGGATTTTTTTTTTTTTTTTTTACTCTCTAATCCTCAACAGAAGCCAACAATGGGGAAAACAAAAATAAGTTTATTTATTCAGAAGAAATAATTAATTAATTATTATTTCAGAGAATAATAGTAATTTGGTAAATTTAGAATATCCTAGCGAATGGAGAAAACAAATTACGGTAAATTGGAAATTTGCCGAAAAATGTTGTTATAATTTTTTCAACACAATGTTCAGTACAAAACATTTTTTCATCTCTGAAAATTAATAACGTAATAATGTCAGTTTTTTAAAAATAATGAATTAGTAGTCCGGCAATGGTCGACAATAAAGAACAACATAAGGTATTTTTTTAAAGGGCCATATTTTTGCTAACTTTTGGTGAATTTGGGACATCCTAGCGAATAAAGAAAACAAATTACGGTAAACTGACAATTTGCCAAACAATTTAAACAGGTGTTCGTTTTGAAATAAACGTTAGCCTCCTATTTCTATCTTTTCGATTTTCATGTCAAAAAACCTGCCACCTATTAGGAAATTTAACGTAGATTACGACAGTGTAGTCAGATTTCACTTTACCTTAACCAAAAAGTGATATTTACGGACATTTTGCTAAAAAAACGTGGTTATCGTAAAAAAATTTAAAATCTCATTTATTTCTACACTAAGTTGAAACGGATTTTTATATCCCCGGTTTCTTAGTGTACTTGAGTGGGGCATTCACCCCCCCGAGTATTGTCATCTGCTTGCGATACACCCTGTATATATGGAAGAAATAAATAAAATGCTATTAAAAAATACAAAAAAAGAATAAAATAAATTAATATACAAATAATTAAAAATAATAATTTAAACATAGATTCGACAGATTTATATATGTAAAATATATATGTAATAAGGTCATCCATAATTATCAGGGGAATCAGCCGCAGGGGAGGGGGGGGTGAGATCAGAGTGGGCTCAACTCGAACGGCCCAATAACTGCCGATGTATGTAATAAATGTATCGATATAAAATTTTTTATGTAAACTCAAAACCCCATAAGGATGGCACCTATTAATTTTCCGCAAAATCTGTTGAAGGGAAGAGGAGGACGAGAGAAGTGATAAATGTAATTTAGTATGGGGATTCAGGAATTACTATGTAAGTAAAATATTGAGTTTTAGCCTGTTTTTC
This sequence comes from Aradus depressus, assembly GCA_963662175.1. Classification (NCBI taxonomy): domain Eukaryota; kingdom Metazoa; phylum Arthropoda; class Insecta; order Hemiptera; family Aradidae; genus Aradus; species Aradus depressus. The sequence goes on from OY759222.1 coordinate 6,923,383, forward strand.
CCCATTTTGTGTTCAGTATCTGAGTAAATATTGCGCATGGTTAGTATATTCGGGAAGTTTAGTATTCTAGGGTTGATAATAACATTTTTCGAAGGCAAAATACTAGAAATCGACTAAAGGTTAGTGACCTACCAAACAAAAGCTGACTTCAAAAACCATAACTGGAATGTTTCAACGGCATCCTCAACAAAACTCACTCATCTCTCTTTATCAAAGATGATAATGTTGGTGCCAAGAGGGAAACGGGTAAAACACACGTTGGGGGAGGCGAAACGAAATATGTAGGCAGGCACAGGATAGAGAGGGACGTGAAGATCAAAGCGAATTTGGAAGTGGGATTATAGAGTGGGAAAGGGATATAGAATGAAATATTTGACTGTATTCATAGATACATTTGGGAGATACAGTCAGACAAACCGCAGACTCAAAGCATCCATTTGACCTGGTTGGCAAAGACTAAACACCATGGAGAAGTATTAATGAAAACATCTATCGCACAATAATAGGAGGGATTTTTAAACCTTCTTGCCCGATGTTCCAATGTGAGTCAAGGGGTTGTCTTAAAAATATGTCCATAATAATAAGATAGCTTATAAATTAGATACATAAGCAGCTATTATCTCTTATAGTCGGAAGCAGACCTGTGTTTAGTAATAATAATAATAATAAGGGAAAAAAGAAATTAAATGAATACAAAAGGAATAAATAAATACTTGAAAATACATGAGTACAAAAATAATAATAATACTAATAATAATAAGATGATAGCTTATAAATTAGATACATAAGCAGCTATTAACTCTTATAATAGGAAGCAGACATGTGCTTAATAATAATAATAATAGTAACAAATAAAATACAAAATGATTAAATAAATTTTTGAAAATACATGAGTACAAAAATAGTAATACATACTACTAATAATAATAAGATAGCTTATAAATTAGATACATAAGCAACTCTTAACTCTTACAATCGGAAGCAGACTTGTGCTTAGTCATAATAATAGTAGTAAAAAATAAAATGAAATGGATACAAAAAGAATGAAGAAACACTTGAAAATACATGAGTACAAAAATAGTAAAACTAATAGTTACAGTTCTTAACGTAATTAAAATGATGTTAAATATTTTTTTATAATTCATCTGGAAGTGTCTTTTTCACGACGATATTTCGGAACGTTCTTACGTCCCTTCATCCAGGTCACTCACTATGTACGAAACAGAAAAAAAAAAATAATAATAATTAAAAAAATTATACATAATAGGTTTTTTATCTGGGAGGTAGAAAAAAGTTAAGCACACCGTCCTTCGGGAGGAACGTTAAACGATGGTTCCGTGCTTGTACAATGCCAGATACTCGTTAAAGACCCCTTAGTTAAGTACTCCTAGGTAGGCAAAATGTAGGACTTCCACAGTAGATTCGGGCTCATGTTGTTCGACGAAAGAGCGCTGTGGTAGTAGGCGACATCACGTCCCAGTTAAAGCCCGGACATGAGTCATAATAACTAACTATAAGGAATTTTAGCACTCTGCAAACTTAGTTTATAATATATTTTTTGTAAATAATATTCTGGTCTGCAAATAATTCATAACAATTTCAAATAGGAAACGTTACCAATCTGTTTCAGGAGAATCCTGGGGAACAAAGACTTTCTGCTGTAGGGAGGATGGATGCAACACTGGCTACAGAACCAGGATGTCTGTTCTCTCTTGTCTTCTTCTGCCAACCCTCCTGGTCACCAGACAGCTCTTCTGAGTCTTCTTCAAACATCATCTTCATCAGTATCATCATCTTCATCGTCGTGAGCCATCATCAGCATCAGGAAGAAGGGCTCAGTGCCGGGAGGTACCGCTAGGGTGTGCCTTGACTCAAATCTATCGATATTGTAATGGTTAGCCAATTAAAAAATAAAATAAAAATTAAAATGGCTAAATAAAAGATAAATTTTCACAACTGAAGAGCTCAGAATTAGAAGACATCTATGGCTGTTTTTACGACTGAAAAAATAAAAATTTTAATAAAGCGTTTTCATAAAGACAAACAAAATAATTAAAAGAATTTCTTCTACTCACAAAAAATTTAATCTGACGGAGGGTTCTTCTGACACTACAGGACATTTGCTGGGTTGGACACAGCCCTTCTGCAAAAAAAAAACTTCGTCTGTAAGGGACATATGACTCTTGTAATTCTCAACTCTTCGGCGAGAAAATTGAGTTTGTTTTCTTTTGTTTTGTTATTTTCTTGATATTTAGATTAGTCAACTTTCTTTTTTTCTTTTTTAACAATTTACTGATCTCATTTATATAATATATAGGGCTTAAAAATAATTTGAACAATAGCAAATAAAGTGAAAACAAATTTCTGAAAAATATATATATATATATTTATCTATTTTAAGTACTAGTTATTGATTATAGTGAATGAATAGCGTACAAAAAGAAAAATATATTTTTTTATGTATATTTAGTTCATTTTAAGATGGCCGTTGAAGATGGAAGACTCCTGTAGTAGAAATAGAATTGTATATCCTTCCCAGTGGTTCTATTGAAGGAAAGATGCATCGGTGATAAGAGAAAGAGATAGTAGGGATGTGGATGGGAGGGACCTAAGGAGGGGAGTTGCGCAGACCTTGACAGAACCAAATGTAAAAGCGTGAATGCAAGAAATAACGTTCGCTGTTATTTACAACGAAATAACAGCTTTATTATAGAAAACATAAGAAAAAATCATTGTGATCCTTGTTATGTTATTTGTTTACGACCGAATACATTTTTGCGTTCTGTGAAGAACTAATTAACGAAATAACTTGTTTAATATTTATATTGTCTAATTTCAAAAAAAGTATTTATGTATACATAAAGTGTTTCGTCTCGCTAGATCAGCACAATGTTCAAAAGTGACATTTAAGGTTACTACGTTGGCGTATTATCAGAATGCCGAGGCTACCTGCGGCTGTGACTCGCCAATCCCAAGAAAGAAAACTACACAGAGGAGGAAAGTTCCACTTGTGTACGAACGGAAAAATTTAACGTTGGAAAAATATATGTTTAAATATTAAGTCCCTTAGTTTATTTGAATTTTTTCTTTTTTCATAGTTTTATTCAGATTTTTCTTTCTTGTTTTTTCACATTGCTATAAATTTTTAGACTTTACATATTTAAACCAAAATATTTTCTCTGTTACGAGTTTTCAGTTTGGACAGTGAGACTTCCTTCGGTCAGCTTAGATAATCTCAGTATGGTATAAATATGCCAAACATATGCCGAAACGTATACGCAGGGCCGGGCGATGCGGGCAAAAGTCCGGGGCGCCGATTATGTATAAAGAAAATATATAATTTGTAAAAGTGAGAAGTGGTATTGACATAAAATCATTTCATACAATAGTGGATTTTTTCGTGTTTTAAAAAGAAAAAATAAATTATAGGTTCCCATTTTTACAATAGGAATTCGAAGTTTTCGAGTTTGTTGGAAAACCCAAGACTGAAGCCATAAACTTTCGAGACAATTGACAAAATTTTCAATCTGACCCTCCAACGCGGGCGCTAATCCGGGTCTCCTATTTTAATTTTTATTTTACTTTCCTCTTGTTTAAAATACTTAAATAATTGTTCAAAAAATTATAACATTTATATTAAAATTAATAATTAAATATTTAAAGATTAAAATTAAAAAGAAATAAAATTACTTGAAAAAATGTTACTCTAAAAAAAGTAACTTTGAGGGTTCCAATTTCTGTATTGCTCGGGCGCCATTTTGTCATGTTCCGCCGGCCCTGCGTTTACACACTATATATGTACACAAGGTATAGGGGAAGTTATATAATCGGTCAAATATTTGATGTAATTTTCAACCTTCAACTCAAAAGTCCCAATAACTTCCGATGTAATGAGCGCATCGATCTGAAAGTTTATATTTAAATTCAAAACCCCATAAGAATAGCACCTATCAATTGAAAACGAAATTGATTAATTCTTTCTGGGGAAATACATTGCAGATGATTCACCAAATTTAAATTAAATTTTCAAACAATAATATAAGACGTTGGAAAAGGCAAAGAAATAATGTTTAAAGTTTAATATAAAACAAAACAAAGTTTTACAAAGAATTGCTACTATGTATAAATCAAATTAAATAAGGTTTCTTGGACCAACAGAAGAGCCAGAAAAACGGGCACCGAGGGAAATAACACTTCACAGCCTTCTTAAATTTGCATATTAATTTTAAAAGAGACTGTTTATTATAATTTTATATTTGACATCTCAAATAACCAGACTGCTAGAGTTCAGAATATTATGAGGTTATAAAAGGAATGGGAAAATATTTGCTTATATTCATTTTACTTCTCCAGATATATGAAGTATAGAGAAAGTTATGTAATCGGAGTTTCAGGGAATTTCATGTTTTCTGTTTGTGTGTGTGTTTGTGAACACGATAACTATAGAATAAATATATCGGCATGAAAATTTATATGTGTATTCAGAATCTTCTAAGGACGATGCGTATTGATTTTCAGCCAAATCGGTCCAAGGGTGATTAAGAGGGTGGTTCAACACAAAAACTGTAATAACTGTCGTTGTAATGAATGTATTGACGCGAAATTTCATGTGTAAATTCAAAGTGCTAGAAGGACGACATCTATTAATTTACAGCGGAATCAGTCAAAGGGTGGAGGTGGTCAGAGAAGAGCGGTTCGAGTTAAATAGCCTAATAAATGTCGATGTAATGAATGCATCGATACGAGATTTAGTATGAGGAATAGAAGACACTATGTAAGTCGAATATTGAGTTTTAGCTCAAACGATCGATTGTCTTTGGAGGGAGAGAGAAAACTTAATTAATTCTTGCTGGAAAACTTACTTTTTTGTTTGTAAATATTCTTTCTCGTTTTTTTAAGGTAACTGTCCTAAGCTTCATTCTTAATTTATTTTATTTTTTTAAGTATCGTAAGTTTCTTCAGCTAGGTAACTGTAAAAGGAGGCGTCAAATGACAAATCGGATCGCTAGTCGGACAGTGTGAACGCTACCTTCGGATTTGTTTCGCCCAACAGTCGTTCGCGCGAATCGGAACATTTTAGTAGCGGTCTTTCTCTGGACAAGACAGTTTTGTTAATCTTATTTTTTTATGCTAATAACATAAACGACATTTATTGAATGAAATAACAGGTTGCTACCTCACTATTTATTTTATAAACCGGTATTCGACACTAGTGTGTCGTCCTCAGTGGCACATATACAATATTAATACATAGTTTTGAATATAATATAAAAAATATATATATATTTTTTGTAACACTCACTTTTATGGACGTCTTTTGGGCTGTTGGAGAGAGGGGGAGTTATGGGCTAGAAGAGAAGTTTTATTTATGAAATAATACTCTCCCGGACGGGATTCGTACCTGCAACAGTGGTTGGTTCTTGGAACCATTCGATGCCTAAAAACTTTTAAATATAAAACTTCAGGCATCAAATAAAGAAAAATAATAGAAAATATAATAAGGCTAGTTAACCAAAGGTCCAGTGCAGTGGAACATTGGAAGAATAGGTCAAAATAGGAAAAGTAGATACAGCTCTCGAGCGCACTCTACTTACCTATAATATTAGCCGTTTACAATAAATACTATATAATATAATGTATATTATAGTTATTTAGTTAGTTATTATTAGTCATGCTCCTGGCTTTAATTACAAGGTCATATCGCCTACTACCAGAGCGCTCTTTCGTCACTGGTGAACATGAGCCCGACTCTACTAAGGGAGTCCTAAATTTTGCACATCTAGGTTAATACACGTAGGCTAGGGGTCTTTAACGAGTACCTGACACGTCGTACTCGCTCGGAACCATCGCTTAACGACCCATCCGAAGGACGGCGTGCTTAACTTTATTTTACCTTCCAGATAAAATAAACTAAGGGCCGAGTTTCGAACCCACAATCTTGAGCTCAGTAAACAAGCACGCATACCACTGAGCTACCGGCGCCCTCTAATATGTATTATATGTATGTAGAGTGCGTTTAGGAAATATATCTCCTACACCGCCCTATTGGAACTATCCCTCCAGTTTTCAGTGTTCGTGTGTACTAGCCTCATTCTATTTTCTATTACTCCTTTATATTTTCTCCGTACCTATGCCTCCAGGATACTATATGTACCACTGAGGATGACACAATAGTGTCAAAAACCTCTTATTTTGTTTGATATATATCATCCTACATCATCTTATTGTCAAGAAACTACATTTACTTATGGATTTTTAAAAAAATACAATAATTTTGACTATTTCGGAGGGGTCGCCAGAAATGCATATTTCTCAAAGATAAACTATTTATAAATATATTATGAAAGTTATTAATGCAATATCTATTTATTTAAGATAAAATGGCTGAAAAATAAAAACATTGGTGGCTATGAAAAATGTATATTTATTAATATTTCAAAAAAAATGTCTATTATTTATTGTAAAAGATAGCCACTTCGCCTTTTTACAATTCGTTATTCAAACTCATTAATCTCCGTTATTCAGTTTAAACTCCATACTAAAAGACTCTTGAATAGAAATGTCCCTAAATTATTCCCTCTTTCATCTAGGGGCAACCTTATAAAATATTTTCTATGGGAAATGGCTACTAATTTTTTAAGAAGATAACTATAATATTCATCAGGACATTTTTGGGGGTCATTAATTGTTTAAGTGAAGTACAATTTGCGAATCGAAAAGTTCTGTAATATAAAAAATGTTGGAATAAAAAATTGATACGATTTCGTTGAAAACTAATGTATTGATTCTGGCTACTAGTGTTTACCTTTTTGATGTGTAAACATCTTAGCTCCCACCCACAAAAAGAAATGTCGTACTGAAGTACTCTTATAAAACTGTGATGAAAAAGCGAACGTATATAGATGCGCAGCAAATCACAGTGCGCATCCGAATTCTTTACTTCGTTGTCGTGTTATTTTTTTAATAATGGCGCACGAGGTCATAAGCTATTCTAAAGTGTGTTGTGAAATTTTCGGAATGTATTATTGGCAATAATTTTAAGTAGTAAGTGATTCGTAAAATAATTAAATATTTTTTATGTTATCCGGATTTTCTAATTGTAATCATATTGTTAGCTATTGTGACTCATGCCTGGGCTCTAACTACCAAATCGCCTACTACCAGAGCGCTGATTCGTCGCTCATTGGTCAACAGCCCGACTCTACTGAGGCCCTAAATTTTTATTCATCTAGGGTAGGGGGTTTCCAACGAGTACCTGACATCGTACAGGCTCGGGACCATCGCTTAACTTCCCGTTCCATGGACGGCGTGCTCAAGGTTTTTTCAACTCCCAGATAAGAAACCTAAGGGCCCCGACCGGTTCTTGAGCTCAGTAGGCAATCATGCTACCTCTGAGCTACTGGCGCCCTCTATTAAGTATCTCCTTACACAACCCAAGTAGTGTTCCACCTGTTTCTCGCTTTCTACTAGGGTTGGGAGAGCACAAGGACGTCAAAACAAAACATAGCACATAAGCTTAATATTATTGATAGAGATTACTAATATTTACTAGATAGATACAATTAATATTTGAGTAAGGTCATAAATTGTATTTGGGAGGCTTTGTGGTGGGTTGGTACAATGAGAGTATTGACAGTGTTCTGTACGGTGTGTGGTAATAATTTATTTAAGGGGGAACTATTGTTGGCTGACATTCCATTAAAGGCGGGATGAGAATGTATGGTAGAGAGGCACGCTATCCTGATATACCATCAGTTCGGCGAGGGAGCAACGAACGGAGTGTCATGGTGGGAGCAACGCACTGAGCGTCTGTGGCGTTGCCGGGGAAGTGTCTGGGGAGGGATGTCGCCCCCCTGTCATGGTGGGAGCAAAGCTCTGAGCGTCTGTGGCGTTGCCGGGGGAGTGTTTGGGGAGGGATGTCGCCCCCCTGTCATGGTGGGAGCAACGCTCTGAGCGTCTGTAGTGCTGCCGGGGGAGTGTTTGGGGACGGATGTCGCCCTACTTACCCTTCAAAATTACAACTTAGAAATTTTTTTTTAGGGTTTCAAATATCCAAGATAATAGGATCACTGTGACGAGCATGACAGCTGTCTGCTGTCTGTGTGAAATCAAGGTGGGAAAATCAATGGATATGGGATTGTGGATACACATATAAAAAGTCGTCGCTACGCCAATAAATTTCCCCAGAATCAATTAACCTTCTCCAAAATCAATAAACACTTTCGGGATAAAAATCAATAGTTGATTGAATAAGTGCTTCTGAGACCTCACACACATTTGTGTCGATAAATACATTATATCGATAGTTATAAGTCTTTGTGAGTTGAGCTCCCCCAAACCCCCTCCCCTCCTCTCTTCAGCCAATTTTGCTGAAAATTAACAAGTATCATTCTTATGGTAATTCGAATTTAAATAAAAAAAACTCCATGTCGTTAATATGAAGATGGCTGATGCAGTGAGAAGTGCTTATTTCACAGGATGTCAAATAAGATGTAGTCTGACCTCTCACAGATATTTGTATTAGCAAGCCGGCTTTCGAGGTTGCCCTCATCATCAGGCAGTCTTCAATACATCGGCAATTACTATGGTTTCTGAGTCGAGCCCCCCTTCAATTGGCCGATTAGGAGCTTCTGGATACACATATAAAATGTCATGTTTATACATTCATTCTATCGGGAGTTATCGTTATGACACACACACACACACAGATAAACAGATTTTTTTTGACGTGAAAACGTCTATTCGCTCGTTAAGCACAGTGATAGCCGGTCAAACTTTTATGTGTTACAAAATACCGTCAGATTTCAATCGATAATAACTACGACACTAATATTGCTATAACAACGGTTGAGGTCACAATGGATAGAGCCTGTCTGTACGTGTTTGTTGTGCAGTGTTTGTTTTGCCTGTGACGTTATCGAGCTAGTGTGGGCGCCGGCGGATGATTGTTGTGAATTAGCGTTGTGTAAAATTAGAAATTAGTGTATCACGCGTTTAGATAAGACGTTGATTCGGGTGTCATTGTAAAGAGCTTGAAAAGCACTACTAGGACTCAAAGTGAAACAATAAAAATATTCCCCGAAATATATATATATTAAAATCGGTATTAAATTGAAAATTGCAAAAAAATTAAAGATGTCTCATATGAATCGTAAATATGCGCGGAATTATAGAAAACGCAAATCAGCGGAAAGCTCGCATCAAAAGAAATTTATAAAAACCTAAAAAGTCTAGTGCCGAGCAAATGCAAGAGCTACGGCAGCATCGAAAAGAAAATGAAAAATGATTTTATACCGAGGTTTTCACGGAAAATCTACGGCGTGGACCTTGACTACGCCTTAATGTTTTTTTTTTGAATTTAGGAGAACGGGAAACATTCCGTTGAAAACTCAGTATCCAATTTCTAACGGTTACAAAACTTCCCCTATACATTGTAGAGGATGTAATTAAAGGGCGTTATAAATTAACTAAAATATAACACATGAAGTTACCCCCTGCTAATCCTTCGCACAGGTTGCTAATAAAAAAATAAGGTGTTTATCAATTAATGGGGTCTGGTTAAGCCCTCTCCCTCCCTTAATATATAAACTGACGTCAAAGAACATACCCTTTGATGCTGAGGGACCCCTGGGGCCCACTCAGAACTGAGAAGTACCTCCCTTCACCCCCCTTCTCTGTCCAATCAAGGGGGCTTTAGTCTGCCCAAATCCACCCCCCACTATGTTTCTAATTATATTTCCATTAGTATCATTTGCCTAAATCAAGGTGCTAAATGGCAACACTGATTAGAACACATTTTAGTATGGTCACAGAGGAAATACTGTCAAATAGTTCAGACAGAGATATTTCTTAATTTAAAAAATCAACGATGGATCTACGCCAATGTACATCCCCAGCAAGAATTAATCAATTAAATTTTAGCTCTTCCTCCAAAACCAATATCATTTGGAATACAAATCAATATGTGCTTCACTGGTCCCTTTATTCTCTTCGGCCGATTACGCTGAAAATCGATAGGTGTCGTCCTTATAAGGTTTTTCAATTACATATCTAATTTCGTGTCGATACATTTATTACATCGATAGTTATTGGGGTTTTTGAGTTGAGCAGCCCCTTTGATTCTCTCCTTCCTTTCGGCCGATTCCGCTGAAAATCAATGTCGTAGATTACATAACTACCCCTAAACTTGGTTTATATAAAGTTTTGAATTCACAAATCTAATTTCTTGTCGATACATTACATCGATACATTACATCGTCAGTTATTGGAGTTTTTGTGTCATGCCCTCTCCCTAATCCCTCTCTTCACTTTGACCGATTTGGCTGAAAAACAATAGGTTTCATCTTAATTGGGTTTTAGACACATATATAAAATTTCGTGTCGACACATTAATTCTATCGGAAATTATCGTATTCACAAACACATAGAGACCTATTTTTTTTTTCATTTTTCATTTAAACGGACTTTTTGACAGACTACATAACTATTCTATATTTCATAAAGCTTGAGAAATAAGAACAGAATTTTGAGATTTTTCGTTTCCTCACGGCCTGGAGGCTGCCAAATGCATTGCAGGAAATACTGGTTAGTGGTTAATTTCAAAGAATAGAGAGAGTACGTGAGGTAACCTAACTGGTTAGTGGGTTAGTTTCAAAGAATAGAGGTTTAGTTGGGGAGGGGGGGGGGGGGGGGGGACGACAGGAAATTTTTAATGACTATTTTATTTATTTATTTAGACAAAGAGAGAGGAGGAAATTCTCATTTATCCAAGCAGCAAACTTTTACAAACTTCATTTTTTTTTTTTTTTTTTTTTTTTTTTTTTAGAAAAAGAAGAAGAGATTTTTCAACCGGATATGGAGGGAAAAAGTGTGAACATTTGGCGGGAGGGGGAGGCAGAACTTTGGTTGATAAAGCTAAGGACACATGAGAGCTTTTTTTCACGACAAACTTGAGCTAAAAAACGTTTTATATATACAGGTTATAAAATAAAAACGTAGTCCACCTCAGTATTCATTATTTGTGCTAACCGGTTTTGTGGTTATGTTTTTAGTTTTCCAGTTATATGAAGTAGAGGGGAAGTTATGCAATCAGGGTCAGAAAATCGATGCTGATCTGTACGCTTGTGAACTTGATAACTCCCGACTGAATGAATGTATCGATACAAAATTTTATATGTATTATCCAGTACCTAAGGAGTATCTAGGACAACGCTTACAGATTTTCAGTCAAATTGGCCAAAGGGAAGAGGGGATTAAGAGGAGAGGAGAGGCTTAACAAAAAAACTCTGAATATATTGATACAAAATTTTGGATGTAATTTCAAAGCCCTATAATATAAGGACGAGACATATATAGGGATCAGAGATTCACATGATTCAGTACATGAAACGATTAGTCGAAACTGTTTTAACTACATGAGTCAAAACAGTTTTGACTGTTTAAATATAGAAGTACTAGAGGGCGCCAGCGGCTCAGTGGTATGCGTGCTTGCCTTCTGAACTCAAGAACGTGGGTTCGAAACCCGACTGAGGTCCTTAGTTTATTTTATCTAGGAGGTAAAATAAACTTGAGCACGCCGTCCTTCGGATGGGACGTTAAGCGATGGTACCGAGCCGGTACGATGTCAGGTACTCGTTAAAGACCCCTGCCCTAGGTAAATAAAAATTTAGGGTAAGCAAAATTTAGGACTTCCATAGTAGAGACGGGCTCATGTCAACCAGAGGGACGAAAGAGCGCTCTGGTAGTAGGCGATATGACCTCGTAGTTAAAGCCCGGGTCATAATAACTAACTATAAAAGAGCTTGCTTACTGAGCTCAAGATCGCGGTTTCGAAACCCGGCCGAGGCCCTTAGTTTATTTAATCTGGGAGGTAAAATAAACTTAACGATGCCATCATTCGGAAGGACCGAGCTTGTAGGTACTCATTAAAGACCCCCACCATTGGTAAATAAAAATTTAGGACTCCCATAATAGAATCAGGCTCATGTCCATCGGAGTGACGAAAAAGCGCTCTGGTAGTAGGCGATATGAACTCGTAGTTGAAACATGAATCATAATAACTAACTAGAAGATAATAAAAGACTCAATAAATATGTTCTACAATAAAAGGAAGATACTTGACAGAAGGAATAGTTAACATAAAGAACACATGTATTGTAGATATTGATGATGGGAGTGCTTCCTGAAACTCTGCAATTGATTTTTTAAGAAATAATAAAAATTAGAGTAATGAAGCTATGATTATATAATATATACAAATTCAGAATCTTCTTATACAACTGAAAATTGATGTACTTTCTTTGTATCAGCTTCATTATGACTAGAAAAATGGTCAAATGCGAATCGGACAGTGCGCTATAGGTTTCTGTACCTTTTCTTTAATAATCTCCTTCTTCGTAAATTTGCCCTGATTGGATCAATATGTAAACATTATTATTGTCGCTTTTACAGGAGCTTGAAGAATACTGTGACTGACAACAAACTGATTTCTCTAGATAATTATTTCAACATGCGCTCCACTCAACATTGGATAAAGTTTTCCGGTTAGTTCAGAAGAAGCTGTTATAATAGACAGTATTGTTTTATTTAATTTTATTCTCTATTTTGTTAGGCGCCCTAAAAGGTCAAGTATATGTGTATCATTAGCAGAGAATTTAAACAAAAAACAAATTTATTATATATTTTCGAGATAATGTAAGTTATCAAATTAATATTAAAGGCACCTGCATCTGGGTTTGTATCTGTCTATTTTACTCTTCGTTATGAATAGTGCCTATTGTTAAATGTTATGATGCTTGGGTTAACTGCTGCCCTCTTGAAGTGAAACGAGAGGTTACCATCAAAATCGGTTGGTTAAACGTTTCAATGAAGGTTGAGCTGAAATGAACTTAATCCACTTCTCATCGGGCCATATATTTTAAAGGGCTCCTTTCATTTTATGTTTCTAAGAAGAGTAACTGAACCATGATTTTCTCTTCTCTTCCCCTCCTAGATTCTAGAACTTTTCATATTCTAGATTTAGGATTGTTCTATATTTACTGGTTAGGTTTTGAAAATTGCACAAGTTTAGTTAGTTATTGTGACTCGAAAAAAATGTATGTTTAAATCATGTTCCTGGGACCGTTGGACTGTAATTTTAGCATCAAATTAATCACCTAATAATAATAGTATTTGCTGACTAGACTAGAAATTGTATTATTCATTACCTCTATTACTGATTGTGTAGAGGAGGAAGAATTAAGATTTAGATGGAATCTTTGATTTTTTTTAATCGGAAACACTGAAGCACTCTCAACACATCCTCAATTCAGTTATGAAAAAGTTTAAAAATGATGGCCGTCAATTGCAGAAATTGCATCAGAGCAGGAGCACACATCTACAAGCAACAAATATCAAATTTGGAATATTGATTAATGGTAATCTAAATACAGGGAAATTATGAATTCGTGCAAAAATTATACGCACTTGGAGAAAAAAAATATACTTTCGCGATAATTCCTCATAGTATATGAAGTTAAGTTAATATTGAAGGCCATCATACGAAGTTGAATTTGTGTTTTTAAAATTGTTTAAATGGAAACCATCAATAGCGATACAGCATCAACATAATTTTTAAATAAATGTATGTACTTAAATTTTATGATTCCTGGGTTAAATCCTGCACTTAAATAAAAATTTAATGTTTAGTTTTCGACCCTGTCCTCCAGTAGACTTTAACAATAATCCCATCCCTTCAGAAAACGTCGAAAAAGGTGTTCGCCATCTAGGCCTCATACTCGACAAGCGAGTAACATGAAACGCTCATAGGCGACTGAAAAGACAAGAAATGAACAGACGATACAAAATGTTACTAAGACTACTAGACAAAAGATCAATATTAACTCTGAGAACAAAACGACTAATATATAACGCAATATTCAAGCCTACGTGGACTTATGGACTTGAATTGATGGGGTTCTGCCAAAGCTTCCAATTCAATCCTCGCAATCCCAAATCCTTCATACAATAGCCAATGCTCCTTATTACATCTCCAACCAAACCCTTTACACTGATCTCCAGTTCCCTAAGACATCGAATTAGCTAAATCCAGGTATAATAAATTATTTTCCTCCTTCAGTACCCACATTAATCCTCTAGTAAGTACCCTCCCTTTTGTCACACTTCTCGAACAATCTCTTTGAAAATAAAAAAATAATAATAAATGCTCCGCAGTTAATTATTGTGATTCATGCCCGGGCTTTAACTATGAAATCATATCGCCGACTATCAGAGCACTCTTTCGTCACTCTGGTGGACATGAGCCCGACTCTACTTCGGGAGTGCCAAATGTTGTTTATCTAGGTTTATTCAACTAGGGTAGAGGACTTTAACGAGTACCTGTTAGCTCATAGGCTCGAAGGACGGCGTGCAAAACCTCCCTGATGAAACGGGTTTCGATCCCGCTATCTTGAACATAGTAGGCTAACACGCTTCCTCTGAGCTATCGGCGCCCCTTGAAGCGAAAAGATATTACCAAAATCGGTTGGTTAGACATTTAAATCTAAGTCGGGGCTAAAATGAACTTTAATCCACTAGTCTTCTTCTCCGATTAAAGAGCCCTCTTCCATTTTATGTTCCGAAGGAGCACCTGAACATCAATTTTCTCTTTCTCTTCTCCTAGACCTCTTCGGATTCGAGAACTGTTCTATGTTTGCTCGATGGATTTTGAAAATTACACAAGTTTAACTAAACGGAAAACTTTAGTTTCCTCAAAGTTGGTGGGAGCGCATGTTGAAATAATAATCCCAAGACGTCAGCTGATGAATAAGAAATAAAGTGAATGTTTAAATGGTGTGGGAACAACCAACGGAAGGGCTCTGCCAAGTTTGAACCAAACACACAACTATTGTTTCATGACAAACTTTTGTAAAATACAAAGCATATTTGATACTCATTGGTAGACTCCATGTCTGGGATTCCGGTGCCTCTGCATATTATAGCCTCAGTGGAGCAAACCAAATCACATTTTTCTTCATGGCTACTCCGGAACGTGCAGAAAAAACTGAAAATAATAATACAAATATATATTAAAAATAAACAAAGACATGTGTTATATATTTTTTTCAGGAGGAAAATTAGTGTTGAAGAGAGTGGGACTTGTAAGGCGGGTGACTTATTTTATTTATTTTTTATTCTGAAATCATGATTCCTGAAACAAAAAGAAAATCTTAAAAATGTTGCACACTTCCTCAAGCAAGATACACGAAATTGGGGAGGATAATAAAGAATGATTATCTAAATACAGACAAACTTTGGAGAATATAAATATATTTTTACAAGTTTTCGCGATAATGCAAGTAGATTGTCAAATTAGTAGTTACTTATCTGATGCCCTGGCTTTAAGTATGAGGTCATATCACATACTACCAGAGCGCTCTCCTGAAACAAAAAGAAAATCTTAAAAATGCGCACAAGTCCTCAAGCAAGATACATCAAATTGGGGAGGATAATAATGAATGATTATCTAAATACAGAAAAACTTTGGAGAATTAATATATATATATATATATATATATATATATATATATATTTATATAGGGGGTTAGGGTTTATGACTCATGCCCGGGCTTTATTATTATTTTATATTTTATGATTATTTTAAAAATCTCATAAAGCATGTAGGCTATTTAATTCTTATTGTCTATTTGAAGTGCACATAATACGTATTTTTAGATTATTCATAATTAAATATAAAGAAAAAATGCCTAATGTGCTCAAAATCGCGTTTTCGAATTTTAGGTTTTTTGTTTTTGAAAAACGTTTAGTACATACTCCATTGCGACGATAGAGCGCTCTAATAATAGGCGATAAAGCCCGGGCTTGACTCCCCAAACAAAAGTATAAGTAAAAGTAATTTTAAGAAAAATATATATATATGCACGCGATACGGGTCTATTAGATGTAAATACTATTATACAATTTAAATTAATATTTGACCTGTTAGGAGGCCAAGTAGTCTATAATTGTCTTCATGTTTTAAGCAACACAACATTGCTGAAGTGTTTGTGAAGGGTCACTTCACTTTTCAATAACGTTAGTTTTAGAATTTTATATATATATATTTATTAAATATATATATATATTTTATATTAATAGTTTTATTTCAGTTTAGTGTTTTATTTTATACCTGCGCGTTGCAAATCAGTCGACCCGTGTGCGGAGGGCCTCAGTTGTATTGTTTTGTGTTTGCTGTTGATACTGTTTGGAGGTTCATATGAATAAACTAAGTTTTAAGTTTTATAAAATTACGGTATTGTTTGTTTTATTTAATTCTGTATCATGTTTGGCGCCTGAAATAAACAATAATTATTGGATATGCGGTTCGTTGCATAATCAATAACTAAGATTTACAAGAATCGTTTTTTTTTTTAGATTTTTCTTGAAGCTGCAACGTAAAATTATATATTTTTCAAAATTAAAAAAAAATTAAATAAAATAGATTATTTCGCCTCTCAACAGCTTAAATTGTAGGTTTAGGTAAATTACTATTAGTGTAAGGAATATTATTAAGAATAAGTAAGTAATTAGAAATATAAAAATTTGTTATATATTATAATTGGTAAATTGGAATAGATAATTTAAGAGGGTGGTTAGATTTTAAGATGAACGAAATAAAAATAATAAAACTAACCAAAATTGTTGTATATAGTGTATTTATATGAGTCCACTACATAATGATCTTTATATGAGTCGACTACATAATGATATTTATATGAGTCCACTACATAATGATCTTTATATGAGTCGACTACATAATGATATTTATATGAGTCCACTACATAATGATCTTTATATGAGTCGACTACATAATGATATTTATATGAGTCCACTACATAATGATCTTTATATGAGTCGACTACATAATGATCTTTATATGAGTCGACTACATAATGATATTTATATGAGTCCACTACATAATGATCTTTATATGAGTCGACTACATAATGATCTTTATATGAGTCGACTACATAATGATATTTATATGAGTCCACTCCATAATGATCTTTATATGAGTCCGATATGACCTTGTAGTTAAAGCCCGGGCTTGAGTCTTAATAACTAACAACCAATAGTTTTAGTTCCATTACTCCTTTTTTATTTAAACAATAAACTGGTGCATTATGTGGGGACAACTAAATATTTTACCATTCTAAATCCACAAATGGAGAACGATAACTTAAGGCAAAAATCACTTTTCATATTTAATAATATTTTCATTTCTCAAAGTTCCCGGTATGAAAAAAAACAAGTGGGTCGAAGCCAAATTTTCGTAGAAAGTTTGACCGTAAAAAGGCAGAGCCCTGTTTATTTGAGGGAAATTCCATACATGCACAGAATCAATATAACCTAAGTATTTTTGGTTTTCATCAAATAAATATAACGGTACAGAAAAATTTGAGGGTTTAAATGCTGTTTTTCTTCATAACCCAAATGTCAATAGATGTGAAATCTAACTTAATGAATTTTCAGTCATAGAAACTAAGTCACTACTGGGGACTCTTAAATTGAAAAGGTATATATGGAACACACTTCTAGGTCTCAAGTCAATGCGCTATCACATCAGTCATGTATATATAAACATATATATATACCTTACATTATTCGGCTGGCTCCATCATGTCTTAAAGCTGTGACTGGCTCCTCACAATGAAAATGCTCCTAGAGAAACACAATGCCGACTCTGGTGAGAATATAACCTGCAATATTCATTAGATTTAGATTAATTGTTTTCGGGAAAATCAAGGGAAAGTTTAAAAATATGTTTCAAAATTACATTTCAGGACGGTTTTCGGCATACTCATCTCAAAAGCTGGACGACCTGCGAAAATCGTATTTCATAAAAAATATGCACCTATTTTAGTTTTCTCTACAACTTTTACTTGAAAAAAGTTTTGATAAGGTCATTACTATAAGCGGTATCTTTTAAAATGTACTTAGGCCCCGAAGTAAAGTTGTCTCAATTTTCGGCTGATTTCGGCAAAAATCTAATCAAATCTAAGTTAGCACATGCAACTTCTTCATTGCAAATTTATAATTCATAGCTATAATCGTTTTTGCGGTAGAACGATCACAAATTTCCAAACACTCAACACACACACAGACAGACATCATCGCCAAAATGTATTCAGGGGACCTTGAAACGTGAAAATCTGTTGAAACCTCGATCTCGGATTTTGGCACGATTACAATACTTCCTTATACTATAGTATAAAAGTAAAAATAGACTAAAGATATTTGAAGAGTGACATCACAGGTCCGGCGGCGACTTACCATACTACAACCCTAGTCTTTCATTCTTTATTTTTATTATATTTTCCAGTATTGTTTTAGACCTTGTGAATATTTGAGGGAAAATTAATTTTGTTGGTCTCTTTAGGTCTAGTATATTTTATTTATTTCATCAATCTGACGTTTCGGCTTCTATGAGAGATTTTCATACATCACTGAAACATTTTAACAATAATTGTTTAGAATTACTTAATATTACTATAAACTATATAATATTATACGTCGTAAAACATGTTCATCAAAATATTAAGCATTATATAAGTATATAATAAATCAATAATTTGTATAAATAAAAGTTACCAGAAACGATCATCAATAATTAATCATAATTGTTGTGAAAAGTCATTTTTCAACTGTAAATAGGCAATATATTAACTCATGTCCATATTATACTGCATGGGATGAAATTACTAATACGTCGATTTGATGTTAAATAATCGATATTGATTTTATTATTTTGAAATAATTTATGTTTGTCCTTACTTTACATATTTATTAATTTTAATAGTTTTTTGTTATTTTATTATAATTAGGAATCATTTATTTATATTGAAAATTTCTAGTTAGTTAAATTTAATTTATTACATTTTTCAAGATATGTGAATAAACTGAACTATCAGTTTTATAGTTCACAATATTTGTAACATTCCTTTGTATATAAAGTGTTTCTAAAATTGAACGTTTTATGTTATTATTTTCCTCACGTAATATTTTTTATGTTATTAAAATCAAAATTGTGTTCAGTGAGTTTATGATGGTCTGATAATGCGGTGAATTTTTTATTTGTTTTATTCATTTGTTCAATACTTGTTTAGTTTGTCAACACCTTCCCAACACACATCCACTCAGGTCATTATAAGGCCCTGAAGAAGGAAATAAATAGTTTCCGAAACGTTGGCCAAATTTTGAATTTTCATTTACACGACAGATCCTCCAACTCCTTCTACACTTATCTTTCATAATTGTATATATATATTTTCTATTTCGTTTATGGGTTTTATACCAAATTTTATTTCGTGCAAATCGTCTGTATAAAGGTTGATTCGAGTAATTGCGTTAGACCAGTTATTTGTGTTAAAGATTTATATGAATAATTATAATGGATGTCGTCTTTAGTTTGTATGTTTTCTATCATAATATTTCTATTATTTTCATTTGTTTGTTTATTTTCTTTTTTTTTTTAGTGTTTCTATTTTGTTTTCATTATTTTTGTTGGATGTAAAGTACTTTGTAGTTTTATTGGTTATGATGTTTTCTTGTGTTCTCTTTAGAGGGTATAATTTTTTGCATTAATGGTTGTATTTGTAGGACATTTTTCGTTTTAATATTTAATATTTGTCTAGAAGGCTTATTTGCGGTTGTTTCATTATTATCTTGTTACTGTTTCCTTAGTTTATTACAGATTTATTTCCAGAGATGTATGAAAATGGCTCATAGAAGCCGAAACGTCAGAATTATTAAATAAATAAAATATAGTAGACCTCCTAAAGAGGCCAACAAAACAAATTTTCCCTCAAATTTTTATTATAGTTCTCTTTTCAATAAAAATTTTCTAAACGTACGCTGTTCATTCTTTATACATATATATATATTGTAACAAATCTTTTATGGTTAACTAGGGTGCTTTAAAATTCACATTCATATCTAATTTTTGTTTTCATTAATACTATTAACTTTACCAGGATTGAAAAATATTTATTTCTTATTTTCGACTTTTAGATATTTATTGCATAAACAAAATATTATATTATTTATACTTATTATTTAGTAGTTATTATTTTTTTTAAAATATTATTATATTGTACAAGGTGTATAAAAATTATTGGTCACCACTTTATCTGATGATTCTACAGTCCAAGACGAGAAAAAATAATTCCATGTAGAGTACAGCAATACCCATCGAAGTTCAAGATCATTTTTTTGAAATGTAGATCTGGATTCTATTCATTAATGGTACAAAAGTCTGGGTCGAAAAAACGATAGTTCATGACCATAATAAGAACGCTCTCCCCTCCCTATATTATATATATCGTCAACCAACAATTTAAATTAAGAGAAAATAATATTGCCTAGATACTTACCAGAGCGATCTTTCATGACTGGTGGACATGAGTCCGACTCTACTGTGGGATTCTTAAATTTTGCCTACCCTAATTTTTTTTTATTCATCTAGGCCTGGGTCTTTAACAAGTAGGTACCTACCTGACATCGTACAGGCTCGGGACAATCGCTTAACGTCCCATCCGAACGATAGCTTGCTCACGTTTATTTTACCTCCCAGATAAAATAAACTAAGGGCCTCGGTCGGGTTTCGAACCCACGATCTTGAGCTCAGGAGACAAGCACGCATACCACTGAGCTACTGGCGCCCTCAATATATATATTATATATACTACCATATAACTAGGTGAAAGACTTGAAACTAATCGATTAAGAAAGATCTTCGAGATAGAATATTACGAGTTTAGCTTCGTTAAGAATCTGAGAATATTTTCTACCAGTTCATAAAAAGTGTAGCTTAATAACACACAAAATTGTATAAAAACTTACTCAAAGTAGACTATTTCTAGTTAGTTGATGATTGTAGCATTAACTACGAGGTCATATCGCCTGCTACCAGTTGCGCTCTTTCCTCCCTCTGGTGGACATGAGCCCGACTCTACTCTGGGTGTCCTAAATTAGTTAGTTACCAAGAAAGAGCATCTGATATTGGCCCTCGGCTTGCGTATCCGTAATGTTGAGCTCAGTGGTCAAGCATATTAACCCTGAGCTACCGGCGCTCTCTCTAGTGTTGGGCACAATTCTCTTCTGGTTGCTTACAACTGGGTTCAAGGGTTCCTATCAGGGAGTCGAATCAAGACCAACAATATATTTATGTATATATTCAAACTTCGTCACTTAAGATAGATTATTTGAGGTGTGAACTAAAAAATCATCTGCCGAAGTGACTACAATGATTTTTGTACACCATCTACAAAATGTGTCTCATTTGGCACACACCTAAGAACTTTTTTGATACTTACAAACATTAAACAAATGTCTATACGCTTTATCACCTCAATTTAACAACATATTGGAATATATGCAATCTATATATTTATAATACTTATTTTATTATGTTATTTAAATAAGAAAAAAAATAGTAATATTTAAAGAAATTGTTATTTTTGAGGTGAGTGCTTAACTTATTTTTTCTGATAATTTTTTTAAGTAGGTAATTTTTCAAAAAATACACATTTGAGTAACATATGAACAAAGAAAAAAAAAACTACTAAGATTCTAAAATTAGACATGTATTTAAGAAAATAGGTTATTAATAATGTTAATATTTAAAAAAATATATATAAATAAATTATTGTAAGGAGAAAATGAGTAAATATTTATAAGAACATTTTAAAAAATTCTAAAAGTACTTTGTACATCTTTGTGGAATTGGTCTCTTCTGAGGTGATCTTAACGATAAGACATTATGTAAACGAAGGAACAGACAGAGAATAAAATAAGAGTTTGGTATGAAAGGAACAATTTAAAGTACATGTTTTTTTTTTGGATGAGCGCAGGGGGCGCTATTAACAATTTGAAAATTTACATATATTGTCATAGAATGATGTCCTGTGTTAGCCATGGCTTCAGACAACAGTGTGGCAGAGGCAGCGGCTTCAGAAACATTTTGGAGCCTAGCTCTGAATCTGGTCGTTATTGTTGAATATATCACAATTTTTTTTATTTATTAAAGTTTCAACTGAATTGCGCCTAACATATATGGATCTGCAACTCATCAAACTTCCAAATTAATAATAAAAAACATATTTTTTGAATAAATATAAAAAAATCAAAAAGATTTTCTGTACATTTTCAAGTCTTGGTGCTTAGTGTTGTGTGAAATAAAATGCAAATAAATTTTTGTGGGTAATTAATAACAAATCTTATAAACAATTGGGTAAGTTGAAAAAATAAATATATTAAGTCTAAAGGCAAAAGTACATTGAGATAAATCTATGTGTAGATATTTTAAATGTCATAAGTTAGATACATTTCTTACTCTCAAAGTCTAGAAAGTTTTTTTTGTTTTAGAAATTGAATCTAAAAATATATAGGTACATAAGAAAACAATGGTAAGCCTAATTTTTTCCTTTGTCTCTTTAAAACTTCTTTTGCTGTTTTATTATTAAAACAATTTATTTTTTGTGAAAATTTTGATTTACTAGATTAATTTAAGCTTAGCGATATTTTTGAAAAAATTATACATAAATTGTTTATGGTTGAGTAAATGGAATAGGCTTAAATACAATTATTGCCTCCCCCCCCCCCCCCCCCCCCCCCTCATCCTCCTAATAAAATTATTTTCTGAAATATAAAAAGGACTTGTCGCATTTAGTGTTCATCAAAATGAAAGGTGCAACCATTTTATAACTTTGAGGAAAGACACAGGAACTAATAATTAGTAAAATTAAATACTAATTAGCCAAAAATAAATATTTTTTAATCGATAATTTTAGTTAACAATAACTGATGACAAAAGGAAATGGAGATATTTATGATCTCCAATCTACAAAATATGTTTAGATACTGGATGATATTACCTATATAATGAAACCGGTTTCAAAATACACTGAATTTATATTTATTGAAGCTTAGATTCTAATTATTCTACATAAACATTTACTATGCGAATAAACGGATCGCTTGGCCGCTTCTCTAGGAGGTAAAAAAAGAAAAACAGTTCGCACGAGAGTTCCAGGATCTGATTTTTCAGAATTAAAACAAAAAAAATGGAAAGACAGAAAATGATTTTATTAATGTAGGAATTTCCTGACCCGCCTCCTTTCACCTTAACTTATTAGTTATTTTCTCTTTGTATTTAATAACATCTGGTTGAATTAATTGCAAGCCTATGGAGACAAAAAAAAAAACATTTACTTTTCAAGAAATAGACTAAATGCAATTGCACAAAAAAAAAGTGCATACATCTTAATATAGAAGCAATTACACCTACACTAAATAGATAAACCATTGATTATGACCTGTGAGATATGACAAAATGAAGTCAGAGAGGTGGGGAGAGATTGTGTGAAAGAGATGACACCTAACTAACAACTAGTCATGGCGCAGATATTGTCTCTTTACGCTAATTCACCTACGCCAGTGGTTCTTAACCTGGGAAGAAGGAACGGAGTTTATCCTCCATTTTACATATATTAAATTCATGATTGCCTAGTGACGTAAAACGATGACAAAGGTGAGTTGGTCAACACATTTCAAACAGTTCGAAAATATCCCACGACATGGCACTGGAACTTGCCAAACATTTACCAACAGATGTCACAGTATCACACTAACACGTTTACATAATAGCTGTGTTCAATTTTTCGGTTTTTGAAAAGAATTTTATTTATGCGTCTACATTAATCTTATCCCCTTCAAAATAGTCTCCATTAGATATTATACACTTATGCCAACGTTTCTTCCAACACTTCTGGAACTCGATCTTTGATTTAGCTCTCTCAGCGACGCGCTATTAATCTCATCTATGCTTGTGAAACGACGGCCCTTTAAGGTTCTCTTTACTGTTACTCTACCATTTGACCTTGTGGCAAGAACTTATGGTCCACTATGCCGTTAAAATCGAAAAACACAGTGAGCATGACCTTCACATTCGACCGCACTTGTCGAGCTTTTATACCACTCGTAAACCCTAGTTTTACTCATAGCACTCACCAAAAGCAATATTTAACATTTTTAAAACTTTGCTGCACTTTAGTCCATTCTATAGCCAAGTTCAATACAGATTCTCCGATCCATTTTGTAAACAAATAAATAATCGTCGATCGTACCAAAGCAGATGTAAGCTCTTTGACAGCTGTCAGCAGACTAAACATCCGGTTCGGCTAACAATGTACAGTACTTTTCAGACATGTTCACCAACACAACAACGAAAAAATCCCGAGAAATTCCCGTTACTTTTTGAACACACCTCTTTTTTTTTTTTTTTTTTTTTAATTTATTTATTGACAACAGCTCAATTACAAGCTATACTGTCATGTGAAAACAACAAGGAATCAACAGTAAAAATCATAAGTAGGTACAGTAATGAATTGTAAAGAAAAAATAAATAAATAAATAAAAAATAAATAAATAAATAAAAAATAAATAAATTAAATTACTATTTCAATGTCCTGAAGAAAGTCTATTAGTTTTTTATATTTGTCTTTGACGGGTACACACCTCGTACATGTTTAATTTTTTCGAAAATTTATCACACTTCTGGCTCAGTTTTACAAAAGTAAAGAGAAATACTAGCTCAAAGACCAAGCTTCCAAATACAAGTTTTACCCCACAAAATTGCTTTTTTTTTTTTTAGTCCAGGTCCTAAAAATGTCTCAGAACACCCTAAAATTTAGGCCAAGGATGATGGGATGTTCGACAGCAGACAGTTTAAGAACCACTGGGTTATACTTTTGTTAAAGTTTCCAGATTTTCAGCGTCCAGCTTGAAGTCAGGCTTTCTGTGGATTTATGTTCTTTCAGTTATTCGTTAGCAGAATTCTCTGAAGGCATCGTTTTTATCCGGCCGTTTTTTTTTTGTTTTTTTTTTCTTTTCAAGTGTTTAAAATATAAAAAGCTATTTTCAAAATAGAAGCATACCTCACTTTACAAACCACTAAAAGTTGCTATCAAGTATATTTTCAGTTTTTTCCGCTGAATTTCCACCAAATCTTTTTCAGAATCTTAAAAAATATGCAAATTTATACCACAAAAAATAACGATAAAAATCTCATTTTTCATATTTTCTTTATTTTTTATTTATTTTTTTTACCATAGCAGCAACCACAGAGTCATTCATTCAACTAAATGACGAATTTATGTAAAAATGTTATTTTTTTCTTCATTCTATTTTCCCCTATTTGTAATATTATGCTACACTAATACTAAGCGAACTTTTTTATATAGTATATAAAAGAACCATAATATTCTAAATAACTATATAAGCTACTACTAAATATTGTATGTATTTATATATACATGTATTGTATGTATTTATAATAAATTTATATAATATTAAATGCAAAATAAATACAATTGTAGAATAATTGTCTAGATTGTTATTTTTATTGTGAAATTTATTTGTTCCTCTTTTTTATAGTCACATTGTAAATGAAAATAACTATTTCTAAAAATATTTAATGTATAAAGATTTATTATTAAAAATACACTCCTAATAAAAATTAAATTTTTTTTTTTCTTGTTATTTCCTTCACAGACTTATTGGTACAATTAATGTAACAACAATTTTAGAGAGAAAACAATTAAAAAATAGTAAAAAATACATTATTATTATTTGATAAAAAACATCAAGACTACGAAATATAATTAAATATTTTATTTAATAATAATTACCAATTAAATTTCCAAAAAGGGCCCTAAAAATTGAAAAGTTCAAGACGTGCAATTTTGAAGAAAGTGCACGTATTTAAAAAAAAATGCAATTAACAAATTTTGATTTGGACTTCTTCTAAATTTACTAAAGAGATGCCATATTGTTGTTTTTCTAAATTTTGCAAAAATGGTAAATCTAATTCAAAGGTATAAATTATCTTACTGTGTTAACAGAGAAATGAATAGCATAGAATAAGAGAACAAATATTTGGGTTTATTTTACTTAACCCACATTTTAAATAAATTCCAGTCTGTTAAGTTCGAGCGTGATTTATGTTTGGGAAATTTCATTGTCGAAAAAAAAAAAAAAAAAAAAAACGATTCGCAGGTGTATATTAAAATATATCCTGCAGTCACAACACACAAAACAAAAACGGAAAATCAATTGTCAATTGACACTGAAAGAGCGCTCTGTTGTCAACAATGAACAGTCAAAGTAAGCGTGACGTATGCCTAGCAATAAGCAGCGTGATAAAGTTACAGGAATCGAGCGTGACGCCGCGGGGGGTTGCTGCAATGCAATACTGACCACTTCTAAATATGTATAAAAACAGAAGCAACGTAATGAAACAAAAACAGTTTTGGGATTTATTTATTACAAAACACTACACTAAAAAAAGAAATATGGCACAAAAAAACATATTTTGTAAAATAGTGATGAATCTCACGGGACGCATATTGGCCACTCCTGATCTAAATGATGCCTAACAATGGTGTGTAGTAATTAAATTTGTCTTCATGTTTTGCCCAACTTTGAGACAATCGATCAGAGAACCCCATGTAAATTTCTATTAAACCAATTTTCAAAAGTTGAAATAATGAAAATTAGTGGCTTCCATGCTGCCGTGAAGTGGTTATGTTCAACGTTCATTGGGGAGATCATCCGTCAAAAAGTTCCCGAAGGAGTGGTTTCATACAGTGCACAACTTTCAAAGGGATAAATTTTACTCAAATGTGAGCGCTATTATTTTGGTAGAAGAGGTTACAAAATAAAATATATAAATACTATATATTCATTAAATATATAAATACTATATATTGAAATGATTCTTATACTATGAATTTAATTTTATTTTTTAAATTGCCCCACGTTGGGCGCCAATGAAATGATTAATGATTCTATGAATTTATTTTTATTTTTTAAATTGCCCCACGTTGGGCGCCAATGAAATGATTAATGATTCTATGAATTTATTATCTGTTCAATTTTTTTAGCAAATGCCCCACGTTGGGCGCCAATGAAATGATTCTTACTTACTTTATTTATTTATTATTCCTTCTTTAATTCATAAATCTATAAAAAAAAACAGGGGTGGCATTCTTTTCTTATTTAGAGTGTTTATGTGAAAATAAAGGAAAAATGATAACTACAATTTTTAAATCATAATGTTTTATAAGTGTATATTTTTAATTTCTTTTTTTTAAATGGTTAAAAAAAAAAGGTTACGGGGTTAGTGAACTATTATAAATTTTTGACAATACATGAAATAAACCTCTTATGAGTTAATTTAGACAGAAAAAAATGTACTCTTGGCAAATGACACAAACTAGATGATTATAAACATGGATTAGAAATTTCTGGCAACTCACGGCACACTATATCCTCTTTTGAATCTTTCCTTCTTCGTCACCCTCCTCTCAGCCTTATCCTCCTTCCATATATAAAACTTAACTTCTCGGGATTTTTCTTTCTTTCACTTCCACGACACTCCTTTATATAAATTTGCTACCTTCCATCTTCTATGCTCCTTCTACACTCTTCAAAACACCCGACACCTCCTCCAAGTTCCTCCAAAAACAGACTACACCTCCTCCAAGATGCTCCAAAACTCTACTACCACGAGTCGGCTCCTTCGGCCCTTCTCGCCATCTTTTCCCCCACCCAATGTCATCAGGTTAGTCTTTTCTTTTACAATTAATCATATTCTTTTTTCTTACTTTTAATATCTTTTGCCAAGATGTACCTACATTTTTATTTATTTGTACTTACTATTTTTTTTTCTACTATTTTTATAAAGAATAACAATTTCTTTTATTCTTTGTGACCCCCCCATTCTACACGTCACATATCCCCTTCCTATATACAAAGAAATCTGTTATTCTTTACAGCCCTATGCATACAAATACTTTGAACCTTTTGACACATATTTTATGTAAACATTTTTTTTTTTTTTTTTTTTTTTCATTAATACACTATTTTCTTTCTAACATTTTTAAATACTTATGCAATCAATCCTCTAACCAATATTATAATTATAACATGTACAATTTCATAGAAACCATTTTTTTTTTTTTTTTTTTTTTTTTTTTTTTTTTTTTTTTTTTTTTTTTTTTTTTTTTTTTATATAAAGGTAACTAACAAACAAATTTCTTTTTTTTTTTTTTTTTTAAAGCAATAATACATTAACTAGCAAACAAATTTTTTTTTTTTTTTTTTTTTTTTTCTTTCAAAATATAATATAATTTCAATAAATAATTTTGTTTTTTTTTATCATAAAAAAACATTAAAATAACAAAATTTTTGTTCAGAGTGGAGAAGGCACTAAACATTTTTTTTTTTTTTTTAACAATATCACATATAACCATAAAATTTAAGAACATGTATAACCAAAAAAAAACAAATTCAATTTCATAAACTAAGAAAGAAAAACATATGATTAAGCGAGGCTTATATGACCCAGACAAGCCGATCCACACACACATGGAGCAAGGTCTCTCATGATTTTAACATATAAGAGGTCATACTTGATCAAAAACAAAATTGCCATAGCACAGACCGACAAGTCACATAATGATAATTATTATGTTATTATGTCTCCAACAAAAACACTCTTCACCATTTCCGCTATCTTCCCAGGAAACATATGGTAATATGGGTCAGTGGGGCTTCTCTAATTATGTAAGACCGGTCTCTAATCCTCTCGGACACAACACACCACCTCCCTTTAACAGGTAACTATCTATTATTTATTTATATTTTTTTTTTTTAAATTATTTAATTATTTTTATTTACCACATGCACAAGATTTCAATAAATTCTCTCTACATCACAAATTCACAAAATATCAAGAATCGAATTATATTACCATTTTTTTTAGCTAGATATCGGTCATTTGGTCAGACCTACATGCATTGTTTATATGGGTCAAACTATCATAATCCTATTTGCAGTGTGTACTACCTCTCTGTCCCACAGAATCCCGTTAGTTGCAGTCCGTCTCTCCACCAGAATCTATCTTCCATCAACATGTTGGTTTAGTGATATCAGTTTTATAAGTGACCGTACTATCAATTCAGATTTTATTATATTTTGATTTTCATATTTCAATAGTTTCGACTTCTCAATTTAAGATTTTTTTTTTAATCTTTATTTCCAAGGTGAAAAACACACAACAAAGCTATTATTTGATACTTCGTAATAAAAACAATTTATTCATTAGCTGATTACTTTTAATTTATAATTTAGTTTTATTTTTAATTATTATGATTTAAGAAAAATATATTTATCAAAACACAAACCATAGCCATAAATAAGTTCATTTAAAAATCCAATTACGAGTTCCTTGTTATCAAAAATAATCCATCGGTTTATCTGAAGGAAATTTTTTTTTTTTTTAAATTTCTTGTGATTTTTAATTTTCTTTAATTTAGAATGATTTTTAATTAACTTTATTAGTTCTGGGATTTTAAAGTGCTTACTTTGTTTCTGTTTATTTCCATATTTGTCCCAATTTATTTGCCGATATCTAATTCTCCTCGACTTTGGCTGCAACATTACTTTAGCTTTTCTTTTATTAGTTTTCTTTAATTTTTTCTTATCACAACTTTCTTGGCAAATATGGCCCAAATTTCCTTTACAAATATTCTTATAATTTATTTCTGTTAATTTTACTTTCAAGATAAGGATATTTTTATTTTTTATTTTATCTTTGGATATTTTTGACAATGTATAACTTTTTCTAATAAAACCTAGCCGACATAATGTATTAAACGGAATATAATCTTTATTTATTTCTTTGTTCAATTTTATTTTTCTATTTTCCTTTCTATTTGATTTGCTTTTACTTATTTCTAATTCATTTTTCTGAGCATTACCTATTTCATTTAATTTCTTTTTCTCATCTGTTATTAATTTATTTTCACATTTATTTTCAACTTCAATAAGATCTGTTTTTGTCTCCACTATTATTTCGGTATTTTTTTTTTCATCGGTTATATTCTGGAGCGTTTCCATTCTCCCTTGTTCCACGGATGCATTAACGTTAGCATTTGTCTCTAGTATCCCCTGGTGAACGGTTTTAACTATTATATCTAGTTCTTCAATCTTGGTTTTATTTACATTTATACTTTGTTCTAAATTTTTTTTTTCTGTTATTAAATTATTTTGTTGTTCCCCCCTTAGTTGCTCTATATTTTTACTTATTTGTATTTCAAAAAACCCAAACCTTTGCTCAACCGATTCGATTATTTCTTTTTTATTAGTTTCTATCTTACAACTTAACTGTTCCATACGATCCATCATTTGCTCAAATTGGCTACGATTAAACGGATTATCGTCTTTCTTTTTATTTGCTTCCTCATCCCCCGAATTCGACCTTCCTATAAGCGGACTCATGACTATCATAGAATTTTCTCCCGTTCCTTCTACAAATCCAGATTCCCGAACATCGCTATCTACGTTCCGGAGTCCTAATCCGCCGAGGCCACTCCCGATTCCGTCCATTCCTGCAGCTAATTCTCCCGCCTCCCCATCGTAAACAAACTCCGGACCTTGCTCTCCCGCCATGCTATGGGTCGACTCACCTGTGTCCTCGTCCGCCATCTTGCTTCACAATGCTACTTATTCAACAAAAAAAAATTACAAGATATTACAGATCAAAAAATATTCTTAATTCTAATCAAATTATACTGTACTGAACTACATTAAACATAGAAATCTATATATTTTCACTTTAATTGTTAGATTTCCCTTTATTCGCACACTCTAATTGGCCACTTAGTTGGGCGCCAATGAAATGATTCTTATTCTATGAATTTAATTTTATTTTTTTAAATTGCCCCACGTTGGGCGCCAATGAAATGCTTCTTATACTATGAATTTAATTTTATTTTTTAAATTGCCCCACGTTGGGCGCCAATGAAATGATTAATGATTCTATGAATTTATTTTTATTTTTTAAATTGCCCCACGTTGGGCGCCAATGAAATGATTAATGATTCTATGAATTTATTATCTGTTCAATTTTTTTAGCAAATGCCCCACGTTGGGCGCCAATGAAATGATTCTTACTTACTTTATTTATTTATTATTCCTTCTTTAATTCATAAATCTATAAAAAAAAACAGGGGTGGCATTCTTTTCTTATTTAGAGTGTTTATGTGAAAATAAAGGAAAAATGATAACTACAATTTTTAAATCATAATGTTTTATAAGTGTATATTTTTAATTTCTTTTTTTTAAATGGTTAAAAAAAAAAAGGTTACGGGGTTAGTGAACTATTATAAATTTTTGACAATACATGAAATAAACCTCTTATGAGTTAATTTAGACAGAAAAAAATGTACTCTTGGCAAATGACACAAACTAGATGATTATAAACATGGATTAGAAATTTCTGGCAACTCACGGCACACTATATCCTCTTTTGAATCTTTCCTTCTTCGTCACCCTCCTCTCAGCCTTATCCTCCTTCCATATATAAAACTTAACTTCTCGGGATTTTTCTTTCTTTCACTTCCACGACACTCCTTTATATAAATTTGCTACCTTCCATCTTCTATGCTCCTTCTACACTCTTCAAAACACCCGACACCTCCTCCAAGTTCCTCCAAAAACAGACTACACCTCCTCCAAGATGCTCCAAAACTCTACTACCACGAGTCGGCTCCTTCTGCCCTTCTCGCCATCTTTTCCCCCACCCAATGTCATCAGGTTAGTCTTTTCTTTTACAGTTAATCATATTTTTTTTTCTTACTTTTAATATCTTTTGCCAAGATGTACCTACATTTTTATTTATTTGTACTTACTATTTTTTTTTCTACTATTTTTATAAAGAATAACAATTTCTTTTATTCTTTGTGACCCCCCCATTCTACACGTCACAATATATATATTTATATGTATATACATTTTATATACTGCACTTTCAGAATTATACTTTACTAACAAGGGGACCTTACAGTGTGTGGGTCGCCGATTTCAATAAAAACTTTTTCTAGTGTTTCTACATTGAAATATAGTAGATATTTGTCCGAACGAAAAAAAAATTTTAGACGCAAAAATGGCCAAAAATTGCTTTCACAAAGCTGCCACTGCTCCTAGCTCTCTTAATCATTTAGGGATGTTTGTACATCAAAAAATATTAGACAAGTGTCTAGGGGTTTTGTCCAAATTAACCCCAGGATGCACAGAATAATATATTCAATATAAGGGTTTACTCTGCCACTATGGAGGGCTAAAAATCAACTACAGGAACATAAAAATTGAGGTATTTTTTAGTAGTATTGAAATATTATGAAATTGTATATTTCGTAGGTGTACGAAAATAGGGAGATACCGACCAGAGCGACGAAAAAAAATATATATATATTTAGTAACTCGTAAAACTGTTTTTTCACAAGTTGCTAAAGACATCGTGTGGATAACTAAAACTGTTGAAAGAACAACTATTATTCAAAACTAGAAGCCATTTGACAATGAGTATTTTATCATCTAACCGTAGGACGTAAATAACAACTAACAATAGGGCAGAGAACTTTGCTCAAAGTTTCAATTGGACCAAAACTGTGAATATTTCGTAATGTTTCCCTCGTTTGGTATCAACTGAAATTTTCACAAGTAATGTCTCTCATTCAGTTCAGATGAATATTCGAACACACTTTTTCAAAATTTTCTTTTTTCCTCACTTTTCGCACTCCATCTAAAACCAGTAGACCGTTTTCGCTAATGTTTAACAGTTGATTCAATGTTGTGTCGATAAATTCATTACACCGGTAATTATTAGCCAATATTGATGAACTTTTACTGGTAAACGGGTAGTTTAAAAACCCACAACATTCCAGTAACTTACATCATTGCGGAAATAGTCATTGCGTTTTCAGGGGACTTCAAAACGGGAAATTTCTTTGAAAACTCGACTTTATAACAAATAAAGTAGGTAATAATAATAATTTCTCTTTCAATACATCAATTGAAGAGGGCGCCGATAGCTCAATGAGCTCAACCGAGGCCCTTATTTAATATTATGTGAAAGGTAAAATAAACTTAAGCACGCCATCCTTCGGATGGGACATTAAGCGATGGTTCTTAGCCTATATGATGTCAGGGACTCATTAAAGACCCCTATCCTAGGTCAATAAACCTAAGTAGGCAAAATTTAGTTCTCCCACAGAAGAGTCGGGCTCATGTCCACCAGAGAGACGAAAGAGCGCTCTGGTAGTAAGCGATATGACCTTGTATTTAAAGCCCGGGCATGAGTCACAATGTCCACATTGAGTTCTGACTTTAAATATGAAATTTCATATCGGCAGTTATTTTAATTCTTGAGTTGAGCCTCCCTCTGATCTATCTTCTCTTCTGCCGATTCCACTGAAAATTAATAAGTGTCGTCCTTAAGGGCTTTAAATTCACATATGAAATTGTGTGTCAATACACTCATTCTATCAGCAGTTATTAGAGTTTTTATGTTAAACCTCCCCCTAATCCCTTCTTTCCCTGTGGTCGATTTGGCTGAAAATCAATATGTGTCGTCGTTAGAGGGTTCTGAATTCACATATAAAATTTTGATTCATTCATTCTATCGGGAGTTATTGTGTTCCCAGACAGACAGAATTTTTTTTTTTTTCATACTTGGAATCTAAAGATCGAAAAACATGAAATACCGTAGAAAACTCCGCACCGAATTTTTCACCGATTACATAACTTCCCCTATACTTCGTATAGCTGAGGGTGCAAAATCCATTTAGGCCCTGAAAATAGTTTTCAACATAGAAAAATCGCGTGACTTTATTACTTCAACAATTCCATGTTCAAATTTATTTTTCATCTATTATTGACACAAATGTTGAGGCGGAAAAATTAAATGTTGACACCTCATTTACCGAGGAGATTGAAAAGGCCAGTTCTTTATAATTCAGTAAAATACAACAATACAATGTCTATTCTCAGTATTTCTTGGTGGTAGGCAGATATAGTGGACTAACTTGTTAAATAAATAATAAGATGTATCAGTCCAACATTTATTAAACCACGACTAGTTTCGTCAGTAAACTGACATCTTCAGGTGGAATCTTGCTAGAGAAGAGGTCAACGGACACATACGAGTATCAGGGACGAGCTGAACACTAGCAAGATTCCACCTGAAGATGTCAGTTTACTGACGAAACTAGGGGTTTAATAAATGTTGGACTGATACATCTTATTACTTATTTATGTCTATTCTCTATTCGTAGGGAATTTGCCCTGAAAAAAGAGACATTACTAAAGCCCCACACATACCAGTAATAGGGAATTAAATCGTGGTAATTTCGCAAGCAACCATTTTTTATTTTAGTATTTAATAGCTGTCACTACTCCATTCTTTAGTAAATCTCTTTTTAATGTGAAAAAATAATAGTAAATAATAATAATATATTAATTGAGCATATTTACAATCGGTATAAACAAAATAAAATAGAGGATAATAAACTAATGTAAATAATAAATGACAATAAGTAATAAATGAAATGAAAATATTAAATAAACAAAAATGTCTGAAATGTGCAACAGTAAACAATATCAGTAGGTTATCTGCCGATGACGGGTTAGTAACTGTGCGCTGGTTAGTAACTGTGCGCTGGTTAGTAACTTACAGTAATTTTTTAGAAGATTGGACCAAGGGATTATTCTTAGATTCGTTAAGGACTAGGTCCTTCATGAAGGACTTGGTATCTTTAGATCAATGTTGGGGATTATTGAATAAATTTTTATTTAGTGATTAGTGTTTTATTCATGAAGCAAGTTACGGTTTTATTCTATGAATTATTCGTTATTCTTTAACCTTTATCATTATTTTAGGTAATTTAAGAATAAGATTATTTTTTAATGTGTTGTATTTTTTAAGGCCGAAATAACTAATAGGTAGCTTTATTGGATTAGAATTTAAGAATTCCTGCCCCCCCCCCCCCCTCACAGGTTTATTGACAACTGTTTGTTTATAATGAGAAATACGTTATGTTTACAAAATTAAATGCATAATGTAAAGTGTAAACAATGGATTAGATCGATAAACAAAGGTACATCCTACATCAGTGTTGAGTGTTCCTACCGTTACAACTGAAGTAAGTACATATATATATAAGTAGTTAAATATCTTTTTACTTTTTTCTGGTGTTCAATTTTTTTTTTCTAATTTCGATAATGAATAAAATTTAAAGCGATTCCGACCCCCATGGAAGTATGGGTTTTTCAACAATTTCAGTTATTGATCTAGAACAAAATGAATCAAATCAATCAACAAGTGTCAAGTGCCAACCTAATGAGGTTAAAATTAAAGATAGTAGGTTTTCATCTTCAAATTTTATTTCTCATTTAAAACGGCGCCATGGAAAAAGTGCATTTGAAGAGTATGAGAAGTACATAGAAGGAAAAAAAAAATAACTTAAGAGAAACTCAAACATGAAGCAAAAGCTTGAACAAAATCACACAAACCAATTTTGACCGTAATATTGTTAACTTCTTAATATACTCTATGTGCCCATTCGGATATGTAAAATACCAACATTTCATTAAATTTTTAAAGATTTTAATGTTTTCTTCAATGTATTGAATGGGCCGAGGAAATATAACACTATTTTTTTATAATATATATTTTCTAAAGAATAAAGGTTTACTTTTTATTCAAATAATGAATAAAACAAAATTAATTAATATATTATTAAGTGATGGTTGCGAGTCTTTATGGCATCAGGTACTCGTTAAATACCCCTCTACCCTAGGTTAGTAAACCTTACTTACTTCCTTTACTTTCCCTGGCGCTACGGTCCTTGTAGAACCTGGGCCTCCGCAACAATCTTCCGCCATTCTACTCCATCCTCGGCCTCCCGCTCCATCTTCTCACACCCATCGTTCTGAGGTCGTCCTCCACGTCCTCCAGCCAACATAAGCGGGGTCTACCTCTTCTTCTTTGTCCTCCCGGGTGTCCCTCCAGTATCCTCCTCGGCAATCTATCTGGTTGCATCCTCTGTAAATGCCCCAGCCATCGGAGCCGTCCCTGCTTCACTAAGGCCACCAGGTCCGGGCTCTTGTACAGGTCCCTCAGCTCCCCATTGGTCCGTATCCTCCATCTATCCCCCTCTGGAGTAGGGCCGTATATCTTTCTCAATACCTTCCTCTCCCACGTATTGAGTAAGACTTCGTCCCTCCTAGTCAGGACCCAGGTTTCACTCGCATATGTGACGACCGGTCTCAGGACTGTTTTATAAATTGTTATTTTGGCGTAGGTTAGTAAACCTGGATAGGCAAAATTTAGGACTCCCACAGTAGAGTCGGGCGACAAAAGTGTGTTAGTTAAAATATGAATAACTGAATAATGAATAATTATTATTCAAAAGCTTTGAATGAAAATAAATTTTGATTCATTATTTTAAATGAATTTTGCCCAATATTGCTTCAGATCTAGGCAGGACTAAAGCCCAGCGCTTTAAGGGAAGAGATAAGAGCATTGGGTGCTTAGGTCCCTAGGTGCACGCACCAGCCCATAGTATATAGTTCTTATTGTTCCGCATGATCTATATTTAAACAGTGCTTATATACGTGAAATTTCATGAAAATCAAATCAACCGTTAAATAAGTGTATAGTAATTTATTGTTCTATATCTCAATGCTTGAACGGGGCTTACAAGGGTGCTAAATGTGAAATTTCATGCAAATTCAAAGAATCGTTAATTACTGTTAACATTTTTTCAGCGTTTCATTTCTTTGAATTACTATTAACTTATTGCTTAACAAAAAAGGTCGATAATTAGGTGGACAGTTTCGTAAAAAAAACCTTGAGCACGCAGTCCTTCGGTGGGACGTTAAGTGATGGTTGCGAGTCTGAATGGCATCAGGTACTCGTTAAATACCCCTCTATCCTAGGTTAGTAAACCTGGATAGGCAAAATTTAGGACTCCCACAGTAGACTCGGGCGACAAAAGAGTGTTGTTAAAAGTCATGGGAAAATTCTTAAAAAGTACCGATATATCTACACTAAAGTATTCCTTTATTCGATGCAACGTACACTATCTACTTTTACTGGTTGTGTTATTATTATATACGGCTTTCGAGGTAGCCCTTATCATCAGTCAAAATAAAAAAAAAGTTATAAAATTCTAATTGCCAAAATGCGTTTATGCATTAAGTTTTAATTTTTGCAATTCGAATTTTATAACTGTTTTTTTACTATATAGTGTTTTTTTGTAGTCTGCTTGATGATGCAACCTCGAAAACCGGCTAGCGTATAATAATAAAATCCGTGAGTTGAGTTACATTTTTTTTTGTAACCTTTTCTCACTACGTCAGCCATGTTCATATTTACACTATCACAACTCATTCACTCCCGTTCGATACCTGACCGAGGCCTTTAGATTTTTTATGTGGGAGGTAAAAAAAAAACCTTGAGCAAGACATCCCTCGGATGGGACGTTAAACGATGGTCCCGAGACTGTACGTCAGGTACTTGTTAAAGACACCCTATCCAAAGTGAATAAAAATTTAGGTTAGTCAAATTGGAATCGCAAGTTAAAGACCAGTCACAATAACTAACAGCTGTTTTGATAATAAATGTGTACGTGTCATTTGACTGTGAAATAGTGTATTAGGAAAGAAGATCTAAATGTTGAGCTCCTGCTGGACTACATAATAAATTTCAGTAAAAACTTTTCACTTAACTGTGACACAAATCAAAACGTTTTGGTAAAGAAAATAGGGAAAACTCAGGGAGGGAAACACAAAAATATCCGTTCACGATTTTAAATTATAATCTCTGTTTTTGAATGTTTTACTTGTTTTCTTTCTCTTTAAGAGTTTTTTTAAAATTTACTCTTAAGTAGTAGCATTGTTTTTAATTTAACTGATTATTTTTGATATGTATATAGTGTCTAAGGGTAATGGTTAAGGAACCTTACTGTATAATTGTACCTCTGTAAATTATAATAAACTATTCTTCTTCGTATTAGGAAAGTTTGAAAAAAATAAATAAAAACAAACAACAGAAGTAGTCTGTAGAGATTGTTTTACAAAGAAACATTAGACGAGGAATATAAGGGCTTTATCGTCGTTTGTTTAAAAACAACACACTTTGTCTTTGTGTAGGTGAAGTGGAACTGAAATACAGTTTGTTAATCGTACATAGAACGGAACACCTATTTCTTTAATAATTTCGAATATACAGTAGACTCTCCCTTATCCGGTGTTCCGTTAACCGGCGCGCTCCCTTATCCGGCGCTCGCAAAATAATATCAAATTTGTTAAACTAAAATTAACATTCAATTATTACATTATCAATTATATGAGCCACGTGTATTTACGAGCACATAATATTTCCGTAATTCACGAATTATTTAAGTATTTTTATTGTACATACACACTGTATTTATAATGAACGGAACGCTAATACAATATTTTATTACTTCACTAATATCCTATAAATAAATTATAATAAATACATAGTTGACAATCAAACATTTATAAAAAATATTTCCTAGAATAGAAAAACAAAGGTGCAGCCCCGTCGTCCCGTCCGAATTCTCATAGTGAAAAGAATCGTTTTTTTCGTTAGTGAAATTGAATGTTTAAAATTTTATTTTACTCACGTGCGACGTTTTTGTTTACGTTGTTAACGGACGTATTGTACGGTCGGTGCAGGATAGTGAACAGTATTTCTTTTTTTTAAATCATCAAGTTATAAAGTGATAAAACAATGGCTTTCACTTCAAAAAGAAAGAAAATTGTTCTTTCCATCCAACGAAAATTGACGGCAATTGAAAGCGATAGAAAAGGGAGAAACAGCTGCTAAAATAGTCAAGGAATTAGGGGTTGGTGAGAGTACAGTTAAATATTGGAGGAAAATTAAAGAAAAATTGAGGAAATTTGGTTCTAGTGTACCTTTGGAAAAACAACACCTCAATGCCAGATCAACTTTAGAGGAACTTGACGAGGCAGTGTGGATGTGGTTCGTGCAGTGACGCAACCTAGACTGCCCTAGAAGTGATGTCATTTTAAAAGAAAAAGCCATTTCATTGAATCAAAGCATGAATGGGCATCCTACCTGTGAAATACATACCTGTTTTATTCCTTAGCTCACCTAAAAACACTTTTTTTTATGCTTTAATTGATATATTTTTTCTCATTAATTGATGATTTCCGTTATCCGGCGTCACGTCGGTCCCGGCAACGCTTGATAAGGGAGAGTCTACTTATATTGGTATTTACCTTCTATTTCCATTTATTATTTACCTCTCATTGTTATCTATTATTATTAAAAACATAAATAATATTGGTCGCACTTTGGTCACATTACGATAGAATATTACAGGCAAATGATTGCATAGGAAGACATATTACAATTTTGTCTAGATTTCATTTTTTTACTGTCTATGTATAAATTATTCTAAAATTTAAAATTTATTTATTGCTTATAGTATCGAGAATAGTTCTTGTATAAGTTGAAATACGATTATTAATAATTGTATAGACCAGTAGTGGAATCCAAATAGGTCTTTCCAATTAACCGGACTACGATTCCAATGGCGGACCACTCCAAAATATTGTAGAACAGATTAGGGTCATCAATAAGATTGATGAAGTTTGAAAAATATAAAAGAATATAATAATAAACAAAAGAACACCTTGTGAGCTGAAGTTGGCCAACTGAAAATAATAAACAAAGTTAACAAAACATAAACTGAATAAAAATAAAAATTAACTTAACTTATTATGTGTAAAATAGTTCTTATTGGATATGATGGGATGACGGTTATATGGTGAGATAATGGTTGCTCGGTGATAGGATGCACCGACTGGTGATAAGACGGTGTGGTGATGGCCGGGCTAAGATTGTAGATAAGCACGATGCACAGTCGGTGTCTCCTGGCCAGCTTACGTAGAGCCTACTTTTGTAAGTATCAAGAGAAGTACGCTTCAGAAGGGAGGAATCAGTAAACATTCCGACTTCCATCCAGTAATAAATAACAAATACTAGAATTAAAGTGTTTAAATTGAAATGTCAAAATTTCAAAATAATGCCAAAACGATAATAGTAGAAATATAATACATAAAAGTTCTGAAAATAGGACTTAATTGGATACAGAGAGGCAAAGTGATAAGGAATATTTTAAGAATTAAAAATTC
Source organism: Aradus depressus (assembly GCA_963662175.1). Lineage (NCBI taxonomy): Eukaryota > Metazoa > Arthropoda > Insecta > Hemiptera > Aradidae > Aradus > Aradus depressus. The sequence continues at coordinate 6,963,514 of OY759222.1, forward strand.
TCATGTGAAAAATTGGTGATGACACTACTGGTTGACGCAGAACTCGACGAGTTTTTCGCCAGAGACTGCCATTTTCATCATCTAGGTTAGAATAATTTAATTTCTGTTCTGAAAAAAAAATAAATAAATAACATCTTTATCTTTACATTGCCGATATATAATTTTTTTAGAGGGCGCCGGTAGCTCAGTGGTATGCATGCTTGCCTTCTGAGCTCAAGGTCGTGGGTTCGAAACCCAACCGAGGCCCTTAGTTTATTTTATGTGGGAGGTAAAATAAACTTAAGCATGCCGTCCTTCATATGGGACGTTAAGCGATGGTCCCGAGCCTGTATGATGTCAGCTACTGGTTAAAGACTCCTGCCATAGGTGAATAAAAATTTAGGGTAGGCAAAATTTAGGACTCCCACAGTAGAGTCGGGCTCATGTCCACCAGATGGACGAAAGAGCGCTAATATTAAACTTAGTTATAACAAGTTTTTATATGATAATACTAAACTAATTTAGTTTTGCCTACTAATATACTAACATTTGTTAGTCTAATCATAAAGAAAATTAAATTTCGTGACTTATAATTTATAAAATTTCCATTTCCTTTTATTTTCACTCAAGTACTCTATAGAAAAAGAATGCCACCCTCTTTGAGGTTGTGTTCATTACAAGGTAAGTGAACTATCTGTTGGTTACAGGTTGAATTAAGTAGGTAAATTAGTAGGCTTTGATTAAGAAAAAGAATAAAGATTTATATTTCAAGTAACACAATAACGTTTCAATATATTTAAAAAAGAAAATGTTGAATATTACAGCGAAATATCAAATATTGTAAGGGCAAACGACTTAAGTAGGCCTGAGTGGGCCTATAGAGAGAGAAGAGCAGAGTAAAGGATCTCCAACGGAATTAAGAAGTGGTTGTATCTCTTTGGTGGCGGTCTGTAAGATCTCTGCAAGGAAGATAAACAGATTCCTTCCAGAGAGAGGATTACCGACAAGAAATTCCACAATTAATTCAAAATTCCTCCAGATTGTAGAATGTTTTTACCACTAAGGGAGGGGGGGCGATAAAGTTGGCAGAAAAGGGGCCTTTAGTGGACGAGTGGCGAGTAGGAAGCAGGCTTTATTATAGTATACAAGCTGTGGTTCCCTGGAAATCAGTAAACTTTCCACCAATATCCAGGACTTTCATCAGAGAAAGGCATTGGTCCCCATCCTTAGAAAACATGTGCGCTTGGTATCGAAACCATCCTTCAAAGTTAGGCCAGAGTCTGAACACAATTTTCATGTTTTTTCAAAATCCAAAATCTACAAAAAAATTTTTTTTGTTTTTTTTTCAAGAGACTTCTTTGTATTATAATTCCAGGCATAACAAAATCAGAAACCCTGAGACTGATAAGACAGTGTCCACAACAACAGAACACACTTGATAACGATCTCATGATACACACAGTCCCAGTGGCGGATTAAGCATCTGCGGGGCCCTAGGTGATTGCAAATGTGGGGCCCCCCTATTCTTACCCCCCCCCCCCCCCCCCCATAAAAAACGAAAACTTTTCAGCAATTTTTTTTTATGAATTTATTGATACAGTTATAATTCTTAAGAATAATATTTTCAATTCGCTGTAAAATTGACTTCATACACACTTTCTCCTGCATTGTTGCTAATAGCTTTTAATACCTTTTTTGGAAAACTGAAATAACATTGTGAAAAATGAAAAAGCCGATTTGTTTTTCTATTTTTAAAAAAAATCATGCTTAATAGGGGGCCCCTCATAACGTACGTTTTTTTTAGCTTTACACAAATACAAACCCAGAAATACGTACATTATCTTCACAACACTTACCACATAGCCTCCCAAAGAGCTGGAACCCCGACTTTTTGCCACCTTCAATAATCTTTGTTATTTTTTTTTAATTTTATTTATTTTATTTATTTTATTTTCCAAAAGATATATTTATATTTTTAATATTTACAATCAGTATAAACTATAAGTAAATTTGATGAATGACATTATACATTAAATTTGAAAAAATTAAATAAAAAAAAATTTTTAAAATAAAAGAATAAAAAAAAAAATTAATAAAAAAAAATAAAAAAAAAAAAAATAATAAATAAAAGTTAAGGTTGAAAGGGAGAGTTAGTGAGGCAAGCTACGGAAGAGGACTCGTTATTAATATATTTCGAAAATAGGCCGAGAGCCTTAATTTACATTATATGGGAAAAAAAAAAAAACTTAAGGATGCCGTCCTTCGGATGGGACGTTAAGCGACGGTCCCGAGTCTGTACAGTGTCAGGTACTAACTAGGGGAATACAAATTTAGGGTAGGCAGAATTTAGGATTCCCATAGTAGAGTCGGTCTCATGTCCACCGGAGTGACGCAAGAGCGCCCTGGTGATAGGGGATATGATCTTGTAGTTAAAGCCCGGGCATGAGTGACAAAACAAAAACAGCTGTTAATGCATCACAAGAGGTGCAGCCAGCCACAGAAAACTAAATAATATTATTTATATCAATGATAAAATTATTATTGTATAGCGTTAGTTACATTAGATGTGGTGAGGTTGTATAACTGAATGCTAGGAAAGACACGAGGAAAGATTCAGGTGGACAACTGAAGAGACCCTGGATGGAACGCTCATCCACATCTCAACATGGCACCGCAAGTAGAAATCTAAATAATTTTACTATAAAAAAACTTGACAAAAAAGTGAAAAATTTATGTTCATCTTCAACCTTATTTTCAAGCTTACTTGAGACACTCGCCGACCACATAATCCCCAACTGAAATCCCCCAAGAAGATTAAATAAAGACAGTTTGGCTCAGAGAACTCCGGTTATGAAGTGATGCCGTGAGGGTTGGAACCATCCTCTCTGTAACGGAGCCATCTTGCCGGTATCGGAACCAATTTAAATTCAAAGAACCGCGAGCGATTAAATTCAAAAAGCATACAATGCCTCAAATGTTCTTTTGTCACTTCCATGTTGAGTACTGAATTACTGGTTGAGATAATTTTGTTTTGTAAACAGGATTTAATACTCAGAACTGAAGCCAACAAATCACTGTCTTTTGAAAATTAACATAAACAAACACAGAGATGTAAACAATTATTTTATTATGCCAATTTATTAATCGGACAGAACTTTATTGACAACCCATTAGTTATTATGACTCATGCTCAGGCTTCAACTACAAGATCATATCGCCTACTACCAGAGCGCTCTTTCGTCGCCCTGTTGGACATGAGGCCGACCTAGGGTAGTGGTATTAAAATGTTTTTGTGTAGATGGGAAGTTTTAAAAACATTTATGTAATTGTAGATGTTGAATTTAACTAAAGCGTAGCGTTTTCTCTACTAATTTATGTATATAGGTACATATTGAGTTTTGACAAATGTTAAATTCACTATCTACTCTCTTCAAATGAAAGTTGTTAAGAACACTGAAGGGCAGATTTCATATTAAATAACCTTTTTCGAAGGATATTAGAAAATTAATATGTGTCGTCCTTCTGGGACTTTGAATCCTCAAATTAAATCTGGGGCCGATACATTCATTTCATCGGCAACTCTTAATAACTATTAAGAGTTTTTGTGTTATGTCTCCTCTTCGTTTTGACTGAAATTCAATAGGTGTCCTTAGAGGCTTCTGGATACACATATACAATAATTGTATAAATTATTTCGTGTCAAACACATAGACAGATTTTTTAATCAATAGGTGGCTTACATCTGGACTTCTGAATGCTCATATTAAATTTTTTCTCGATACATTCATTACATCGGCATTATAAGGGTTTTGAGTCGAGCCCTTCACCCCACTACCCTTCGGACGATTCTATAGAAAATTAATATGTGAGTTCCTTGTGGGGTTTGAATTTAAGTATAAAATTTCACATTCATACACATACGTGAGGGCTATGGTCCCGAGCCTGTACTCGTTAAAGACCCCTACCCTAGGGTAATAAAAATTTAGGGTAGGCAAAATTTAGGACTCCCATAGTAGAGACGGGCTCATGTCCATCAGAGTGACGAAAAAGCGCTCTAGTAGTAGGCGATATAACCTCGTAGTTAAAGCCCGGGCATGAGTAATAAAACCTAACCTAACCTTAGAGTTATAAACGTTTTTGTGTTGTCTCCCTTCTAATCCTCCCCTTCCCTTGGGCCGGTTTAGCTGAAATTCAAGAGGTCTGTATACACATATACAATTTCGTGTCGATACAATAATTTTATTGGATATTATCGCTTTCACAGACACACACAGAGAGATTTTTTTTCTCATATTAAATTTTGTATTCAGGGGTTCGAAAAACATGAAATTACGGCGAAAAGTCAACATCGAATTTCTGACCCATAATATTCCATAACTTCCCCTATACTTTGTTGAGTTGGGGAAGTAATGGACTTTTAAATGTTGGTCAAGGTAAAATATTTGGTCATGTTTTTCAAAGGGTGTTCCCCCCCCTCCTATTTACCCCTTCTGTTTTTCTCAACGTTAATATGAGGATATTTACGATCTCCAAACTTGGAAAAGATTTATAGTTGGGTGGCCCCAAACAGAGAAGACGGAGGGGGACGTTATAACGTCTTGTTTGGATCCTTACCTCGTGTTTCTTCGCAGACCCGGCCAGGGTCCCTGGGGGCGGCAGGCGGAATTTCATGTGTGATGAGGAGGGCACAACTGAAAAACAGTAATAATTACCGATGTAATGAATGTATCAACGTGAATTTTTATTTATATATTACATTGTTACAGCAGCACTTCTCTTCTCAAAAAATAGAAATTACAAACGTTTCGGAAAGGATTCTCATCATCAGTGTTTACAATTAGGGATTGCAACTTAAACCCAAAATTTCGGGATTCCACTCATTCAATCCCGGGATAAAATAACATCGGACCTGATGGCCTTCGTGAAGCAGGGGCGACTGCGATGGCTGGGGCATTTACAGAGAATGGAGCCAGACAGATTGCCGAGGAGGATACTGGAAGGACACCCGGGAGGACAAAGAAGAAGAGGTAGACCCCGCTTACGTTGGCTGAAGGACGACCTCAGAACAATGGGTGTGAGAAGGTGGAGACCGGAGGCCGAGGATACAGAAGAATGGCGGAAGATCGTTGCGGAGGCCCAGGTTCTACAAGGACCGTAGCGCCAGGGAAAGTAAGTATAAGAAAAAAAAAAAAATCGTCATTGAATCAATTAATGAACTTCCCCAGAATGAATGAATTAATATACATATAGGTTAAATCAACTTAATCTACTTCTTTGAGGAATCATTCACGAGATAACTGCATTCAACCATTTATTCACTACGGCAGACTATTCCAAGTGAAGAGAGCGTTTTGGTTAAATCAACTTTAGAGAGGCATCATTCACGAGTATTTCAAAAAGTGTCGTCAATAATTAGGTAAGTGATGAGGGATGATTAGGTAACTAAGGAAAAATCTAAGAAAGGATTAACAATATTCATTTTCATTCACTCCTATAGATTTAGATATATGATTAATAATGATGCAAACATAATTATTTATTCCTAAAACTGGATTTACATGATTAATGCAAAACGCCCTGAAAAGTTACGAATTTAGACTTATCAATTTATTCCCTGTGACCACAGATATGAATATTCTATCCTACATTCTGTATATATATTCTAGAATATACGGAATAGATATTTTGAACGTGAGCCTATAAGGAGCTGGTTGGAAGTAATCTGAACACGCATGCCAATATAGTCAACGAACTAATACTGCAGAGGGTGTTGAATATACCTTGCCGCTCTTTGTGTGTGTGTTTAGAAGCGTTCATTAAAGTTATGAAATACGGTCCAACACGGGGCCCCGCGCCCCGTACCATTGTTTGCCTGGCGTACCAGCTCACTTCATTGAAAAAGGGGCATAAGTCATCATCTAATGACTCTAAATGAAGGCAGAGAATTTCATAGTTCCTGCCTCATAGTGAAATAACGCTTTACAACGTATATTGTAGAATGTAGAATTATGGACAGTTATGAGAGTTTCATATCAGAGAAACGCAAGGATCATAAGCACAAATTACAGATGGAAAAATTTGTCGGTGAATCACTACAGTATTTCCTCAGCACGTATTAATTACATTTTTGCTTTCCCCCAAAGGCAATCGAATCATATTTGTCTTACATAGTGGCTTTTGAATGCTCATACTAAATTTTATGTCGATTGATTACATCGGCAGTTTTCGCGATTTTTACGTTGAGCCCCTCAATGATCTGGTACAGTAGACAAAATTTAGGACTCCCATAGTAGAGTCGGGCTCATGTCCACCAGTGTGACGAAAGAGCACTCTGGTAGTAGGCGATATATATATATATATTTTTTTTATTTAATGCCTTTAGATAATTACAAAATAAAAGATAAACATTACAAGATAAGTAGGCTACCTCCTCCCAGAAGACGGAGTCTGAGCGTGGGAGGGGGAGCAGTCAGCTAGGACTGTACAATCACTGTTAAAAATTTAACATAGTATAGAGAGAAGAAATACAAAAAAAGAAAAATACAAAAATAAATAAATAAATAAAAAATAGTATCTTTAGTAAAAATAAAAAAATACAATAATAATAATTTTAAAAAAATAATAATAAAAATAAAAGAACGAGAAAAGAAAAAGTGACTAAAATAAGAAATATTCTCGTAATATAGAAGAAAAGTGAAATAAAAATTGATGAATAATGAAGTGCTGATGGAAGGAACCTGACAACCCGGAGACCTGGCATTGAAGTTTAACCGAGTGAGAGACAAGACAAGTGAACATGACGTTGGCAGAGTACAACAGCACACATGGGGCGGACCGTGGCAGGGCTGGGCAGGGAGAGAAGAGAGCAGAACAGAGCGTCGTGCTAGTCAGAGTAGAGAGAACTTAACAAGGACTCAACCTGATCAGAGCTCAGTCCGGTGACCCACTCCATGACCCTAGTCTTGTACCTGCCCAGAGAACCTCTCCGGTTTTCTATTTCTAGTTTTATATCTTTGGGCAAATTATTGAAAAGAGTTGCTATAATAAACGGTGTCTGTTTGGTCGTCCAAGTGGTGAGTGGTCTGTGTACGATAGTACTGGTGGAGTGAAGGGTTCGTGTCGGGTATCGGTGAGGAACAGAACAGAGAGTAGATGAAGCATTTAGGAAAAGCTGTCTAAGGAGGTTTTTGAGGTAAATATGCCGGATCGGGAGAACGGGGAAAACAGAAACAACGCTATCTCTGACCTTTTTATATGTTCTAGCCTACTTACCAACTTGTGTTTCACTTGTTGAGGCCCAGTTCCAAGGATTTCTTAACATTTTTTCTTTCCTCATCATCCCTCTTGTAGTTTAAAAATGTTTCATCGATTCCTTCACAACCACTGATAAAAGTGGACCAAACTCCCTAGAAAACCTGAAATCAAAAAATAGATTATGTAAAATTATCGTAAAAGAGTATAAAGATACCTTGAATTAATCTTCATTATTATTTTCTCTTTAATGTGGCCAGATACAAAATGATGAAAAGCATTCAACAGAGACCGAACGAATCCATCAAAGTGTACAAAAGGTGTTTTAAAATGGCTTCCTTCCTCTTCTCGCCACAACAGCGCTTTTAGCGGCTCCATCAGACAATATAACCCATCTGTTTTCATTTTTTAATTAAATAATTCTATATATTTATAGTTATTAAAATTCTTATGCTCTACCGGGCTAACCGTGGTTCACAACCCGGCCGAGGAATTTAGTTTTTTTTTTTATCTGGAAGAGGAAAAAACCTGGAGCATGCCGTCCGATGTTAAGCGAGTTCCTGAGCCTACCCTAGATGAATAAATGTCAAGAGGGGAGAAATGACCCACTGGTGAATCTCGCTTGTTTTTTTGTGAAAGAAAAAAATTAATTTAATTCATTAGTTATAATATATTAGGAGAGGCCATAGTGGTCGTGCGGGCTAGAGCGTAGGGCTTTGGTCGCATGGTCTCACCATGGTTAGTGGGTTCGAATCCCGTACGGGAGTGAGTTTTATTTCGTGGATAGAACTCCCTCCAGTGGACGTTTTGAATGCTCAATGCCCGAAGTTGCACCAACCCATTCTGTTTGAGGTTTCTACCGAAATCGAAATGCCCAATCCTAGATCATTTTTTTTCGGCCAATGACCGAATTCGGGGATTGGGTACAACATATACATTTTTTTCGTAGAATGGAATATGTTTTAACTAAAAAAATAAGTTCGTTTTATTAATTTATATGTATTACTTATCATTTTGAAAGACTATCCAACATTCTAATATTCCACTCACAGTATATTCTCTATCATAATATGTTTTTAATGTATGGAGATAATAAAAATACAATCAATAATCTATTAATATGATAACGTAGATTTGATTGTTTTTTAATGAAACCTTTTCAATCAGACTAAAACCTCTGCTGACATATATTCGTGTGGAAAAAAAAAATAATAAAAATAAAATTGAGTGGAAATTAGAGAATACTGAAATTTTCCACCAGACGATCTCTTTGACTGGAAAAGTTAATTAGCAGGTAAAAAACATAATGATACGGATAATTCCTTTGTGAGGTTTTTGGACACAATAAATATAGCGGCATGGTTATGTAATTATGTATCTGATATATAGATACTAGGTAATAGTGGCGCTTTTGGAGGGTTTTGTTGGGGCGCCGGTAGCTCAGTGTTATGCGTGCTTGCTTACTGAGCTCAAGATCGCGGGTTCGAAACCCGCACCGAGGCCTTAGGTTGTCTATCTGGGAGATAAAAAAAAACCTTGAGCATGTCTTCCTTCGGATGGGACGTTAAACGATGGTCCGGAGCCTCTGTACGATGTCAGGAACTCAATAAAGACCCTTAACGAGTCGGGTTCATGTTCACCTGAGCGACGAATAAGCGCACTGGTAGGCGATATGCTGTTATAATGAATGTATCGACACAAAATTTCATATATGAATTCAAAACTACATAAGAACAACGTTTATTTATGTACAGCGAAAACAGCCGAAGGGAAGGGGGGGATCAGAGGGGGCTCAACTCAAAAACCCCATAACTGTCGATGTAATGAATGTATCGATACACAATTTAATACGAGATTCTAGGAGTCCCTATGTAAGCCAACTATTGAATATTAGCACAAACGGATTGATTCGTTCTGGGGAAGTACATTGCCGGTGAATCACCAACGACATTATATCGATATTAAAAATTCAAAAAAAAAACAAATAATAGTACCACCTCAATGGACTCGTGCCGATCCTGCATCAAAAAGGAAAGAAAAAATTGAACTAATCGATAAAAAAAGTATCTTCTTTTTGACTTCTTTGTTTCAATTATAAAAAAGTAACGAAGTAAGGGGGGGTGACAGATGACTGATGAAGAAAGTCGTGTAATAAAGTGAAACGTCAACAAAATTTTGTAGCCCCCTCCCAAAAACTTGCCAAACTTCATCCCTCCACAAAGTTAGGGGGCATCTCTCTAACTTTACCACTTACACAAGGTTCTCAATATCTCTAATTGAATTTAGAAATTACCATCCCCCCCTCAATATCAGAGAAAAGCTCTATTTGACCAACTTTTCACGAGGAAAAATTTGTCATCTCGAAAGAAGGGTTTTCTTCTTCAATCAGGAGTAATAACATTACAAGAGCAATTTTTAGAGGAGCAATCCACTGACTGAAGTCTTTCAGATATCTTTCTGAGAAACATGGAGTTCTTCTATAGAAGGCGATAGGAGTATAAAGAAAGTGTTAACCTATAAACTATAACCCTCCGTCGGGCGCAATGTAGAGCGCAACAATGCCCCGGGCTACTACCAGAGCGCTCTTTCGTCATTTTGGTGGTTATGAGCCCGACTCTACTGTGGGAGTCTTGAAGTTTGCCTACCCTAAATTTTTATTCGCCTAGGGCAGAGGTCTTTAACTAGTATCTGACATCGTACAGGTTCGGGACCATCGCTTAACGTCCCATGCAAAGGAAGGCGTGCTTAAGTTTATTTTACCTCCCAGATAAAAAAAACTAAGGGCCTCGGCCGGGTTTCGTAGCCACGACCTTGAGCTCAGAAGGCAAGCACGCATGCCACTGAGCTACCGGCGCCCTCTGTTGTACTATATATATATATATATACATCTTCAGAATATGAATCACCAGCTCAGAACTTCCCCAGCATGCATTTTCATGATTTCAAATTCGTATGGAACTTTTTATCTAGCAACAATTCTGTCTCTTGCGTTGTTCTTCACCAAACGAAATTGATTTTCGTGTAACGAAAGTTTCAAGTTCTCCGTGTTTTTATTCTGCCAGCTGTACGAAGTATAAAGGAGGTTATGTTATGAGTCAGAAATTCGATGTTGAGTTTTCAACGGAATTTCATCTTTTTAGACTCGTTGGTTCCAAAAATGAAAATAAAGTTTGTGTGTCTGTGAACACGATAACTCCCGATAGAATCAATGTATTGACATAATTCAATTCAATTCTTTATTAGCCTTTAGGAAATTCATCTTTTAGGCTCAGGGTTCGGCCTGATATATACATTATTCAGTTTTAAAAAAAAGTAAATAAATTAAAATAGAAAATAATAATAATAATAAAATACAAAGTAATAGAACCTAACTGTTAATTAACAAATGAAAAAAAAATAATGAAAAAACTTCTAGTGAAATTGTATTTTGTTTAAATACTTCAATGGCCTCTGATTTTTAGCGCTCTTACTGAGTATAGTATGATATTATTGAGGTTTTGGTTGTTTGCAATGTTGAAAAGGGTCTTGTGAGGTTGCGGGCTCCTCAGTGCTTCTACCAGGTACTTTTTTCTTAATTGGCTGAAGGCTGGACACTCCATGAAGAAGTGGATGATGTCATCCGGTCGGTCTTCGTTGCAGACACTACAGCTCTCTTCCCTGTTGAAGAGGTAGGTCACTCCTCCCATCGTCACTCTAGCCAGGCTTTCTCTACACAGCCGTATCAATGTATGGACACGAAACTTTATATGGGTATCCAGAACCCTCTAAGGACGACAGATATTGATTTAGCCAAATCGGGCAAAGGGAAGGAAGGAGTGGGGAGAGGCTAAACTCAAAAATGTTAATAACTACCGTTGTAATGAATGTATCGACACAAAATTTAATTTTAAAATTCAAAGCCCTATAAGAACGATGCATATTCATTTTCAGATAAATCAATCGAAGGGTCGGGGAGATCATGGGGCGCAAATTTATGAAAACATGAAGCTGCTATGTTCGATCAATTATGTTTTTAAGCTCCAGAGAGTAAATATTTACTAAAATGAAGTCTACTTTAGTAAAATATGATAATTCTATGAAAGTTGTATGTTACGGTGGTCAGAAAGAAAACAGATTGTTATTTATTTGAGTGCGCTAAGAAGTTTTGGTTTCGTTGTTAAAGTCCTCTTCAAACCTGAAGACCCACATTTTCCCAACTAAGTGTAAACAGATCTTTGAGAGACAACAAACTGTGAGGTCATATCGCCTACTACCAGGGTCCTACATTTTTTTGTTACCTAGGTTTAGTTAGCTAGGATACTGTGTCTTTAACGAGTACCTAACATCACACAGAGTTTGGACCATAACTTAAAAGTCCCATCCAAAGGACTCAAGGTTGATTGATAGTGTTGTTGAGCATAGTGTGAAAATCTCCCCTTAAGGTTGATAAGTGCACATAGGACCTAAGCATCCAATGCTCTTATCTCTTCCCTGTCAGCTCTACTGTGGGAGTAATACATTTTATCTACTAAGGTTTAGTACGAGTATCTTACATCGCATAGGCTCGGGACCATGAGCTAATTTCTTATCCGAAGGACGGAGTGCTCAAGGTTTTTACGTCCCAGATAAAAACCTTAAAAACCTCGGTCGGGTTTTGAACCCGCGATCTTGAGCTCAATAGGCAAGCGTGCTACCTCTGTACTACCGGTGCCCTTTCCTACGGAGTTTATTTATATAGTCGAAAACGGCGTTTGAATTTGCAAACCACGTGTTTTTGCGAGCATTGGCCGTCTTTGACTTTTTTTTTTAGCCCAATTCAGGTTTTAGCAGAATTGTTATTAATTCTCGTAAACTTTATTTTTTGTCTGTTGTCATTAAGCTTTTGTTTGGGTAAATTTTTGATGAATATTATGGCGACTAGGTCAGTTTTCTCTCCAATTAAACGGTATTTCTAGTATCCAATTTCTTTGGGATGCCATATATTTTTTTTGGTTGAGGTACAAACGAAATTTTTTTTGGTACAGACGAAGTTCTATCGACAAAAAAAAAAAAATGGATTGCCCCACGATGCTCGAGCAGTGCTGAAAGATAGCTCGGCCCACACATCTCAGCTGCTGCAATTCTTGCGAAACACTGGACTGTATCATCAACAAATTATATGGTGCCATTCGGAGGAATAGCTAATATCCAGAGAGACAGCCTTAGCCAGATGATGTCACCCTATCTATTATAATAATAGTTGTGCTGCCGCTAATGGCCTCTGCAGTCGATGCGCCTAATTAAAAACAATTTTTTTTTTTTTTTTTTTTTGCCTTTTATTCATAAAGATACAACTGTTGCTAGGGTGCAACAACCAGCATCTGGTATTGATATGTTGGCGTGAATGGCATGTGAGAGGAAGGCCACCCAGTGGTAGGTCCTCGGCACGAAAATTTATATTAATTATTAGGACAAGAACAGAAAAAATAAATTAAATAAATAATAAAAAAGGAATTGAAAGACAATTTTGGTGGATGGGTGAGAGAGATGATAAAAGTAAAGGAAAATTATGTAAAAAAAAAAAAAATTAAGAACGAATATGATTCAAGATGAATATGATTCATGTGTGTAAAGTTTTCTAAAAAACCGTATTGTAAGTAGTTTGTATTGTGTCGGGTACTGTGTGTATCATAAGATCGTTATGAAGTGTTCTGTTCGAACGAGCACACCCTCTCTATCAGGCCTCGCCGTTCTTCCTTCAAACTGCCTGCTATAGGGCCTGCTGCGGGGAGAGGCCTGGTCGCGCCTCCCTTTGTCCCCTGGTCGGGCCTCGCCGCTCGTGGGGTGGCCCCTTGTCTCTGCCTGGCTTTTCTGTCTCGCACCTCTTGGTCTCCTGGTGAAGAGCTTAACCCCGACATTAATATCGCTGTACCGGGCACTCATGACCCTTAGCGGTTGAAATGCCCTCCAAAAAAAAAAAAAAAAAAAAAAAAAAAAGTGTTCTGTTGTTTATGTATGGGGGGCACTGTGTTATTAGTCTGAGGGTTTTTGACTGAAACGCCTGAATTCGTTTGATGTTGGATGTTTTTGCTGATCCGTATATTTGTGATCCGTATGTCCATAATGGTCTCAGTAAGTAAGTGTAACAGTTCCGTTTTTGTGTTATGTCTAATTTTGATCGTATTTTGAGTCGACGGTTCAGCGTGTCTCGTTTGAGACGTGTAAATAAAAATAAAAATAAAAAAAAAGTTCGATGCTTGAAAGTTGGATGCTGACTTCACATACACATACATAGGTGAAAGGTAGACTTGTGTCTTCTTTTATGTTTATTATTTCGAAGTTATGAAGTGAACACAATGCACTGGGGTTGGGGAGCATCGACCTTGAAATACCGGGAAAATGTGTTCGATCAGCCCCGCGCCCGGACCCCCAGTACATATTTCGTATTTTTCTGTTTCCGTTTCATCTGTTCATCCAATTTTGATTCTGAAAAAAGATTTGTGCTCCTGCGCATGATGTATATCCGTTCGCTTTTTAGTCAAAATTTCATGAGCTATGCTAAGACTGAATTTATATATTTATTATTATTTATAGTTAATGATTAAATCGAATATAGTCTATTTAAACATTTTTAGAAGATATATATGCAGATATGTTTCAAGATAAGGGTGCAATGAGAGGCACCCCACCCATGGATCCGCTCCTGCAATGCGGACACCATTTCTGTATTCAATTAGCTTTCCAACGATATGCAGTAACTTTCTTTCTCTTTAACCTTGTTTGACCCCACTTGCTCCTCCTTCCCATCTTCTGGCATTACTCCCAAATGTCCCTCACAGCAATTCCGGACTCCTGTCTTCATACTCTCTTGGACATTTTTTTGGAAGATGAAACGTTGAGCACGTCGTCCTTCGGATGAGACGTTAAGAGAGTAATCGTAATCATTCCCACATTAGTGGCTCTCCCTATTGTAATAATTAACTTTCATTGTATTTGTCCTAACTATATGGACATTTAATAAGGACAATTTTTGGTAAGAATAAATTTTTTGATAGGACTAACCCTTTTTGAATAAATAAATAAAACAAACTTATTTTTGAAATATTGTCTATCCCACTAAAGATATATATACATATATAACTACCGGTTTCGGCTTTATACCATCGTCAGGTCTAGTTATGAACTAAGTCAGTTTGCAGAGAGCGACCCTTCAAATACATCTCAGGTCAAAGGGTGCTATTAAAACTTGGGAGTCCCCGGCTGTACCGTTAGCTAACTCATGAAATATTTCTTAACAAAACCTAGTTCTAAATTTACATAAAACAATGTCACTAGACTAATACGGGAAAAATAACAAATAAATAAGTACAAATACAAGTAAATAATAAAAAATAGAAATAAAATTAATAATAATGTTAAGATTTAGATAAATTGAAACATATATGTGGAACCAAATATTAATAACAGACAATACAAACATATATGTGGAAACAGAATTGGTTTAGGGTGTTAACAAAGGGGAATAGTTGAAATAAATTTGGTCATTCATACAATATATTTCAAAAATAAGTTTGTTTTATTTATTTATTACAAGTTTCCACAATATGTCCGCGTTTCTCAACTTAGAACTTTTTGAATAAATCAAGCAAAAGTTTAAAGCCTCAGTTTATAGCTGAACCTGACGATAGTGTTATGCCAAAACAAGGTAGTTTATGTGAAATAGACAATAATTCCAAAAACAAAGTTTGTTTTATTTATTAACTATTTTTATTATGAACTAAAATATGTTCACATTACTCAACTTAGAAGTTAGTATATATTTGATATAGAGGTCGCCGGTGCTTGATTTCTGAGCGCTTTAAGCGATGGTCCCGAGCCTGTACGATGTCAGGTACTCTTTAAAGACCCCTACTCTATGTGAATAAAATTTATAACTCTTATAGTAGAGTTTGGCTCATGTCCACCAAAGCAACGAAAAGGCGCCCCGGTAGTAGGCGATATGACCTTGTAGTTAAAACCCGGGCAAGAGTCATAATAAACTAACTATATTTGATAACATCGTAATGGAAGAGAAGTAAAGACAACATGAATCACGTAAATGTCACAGTTTGGTCATCAACTATTCTATTATACAAGTCGGAAATTGTCTGTTTCAGTACATCTCATTTATTTTATATTTTTCTTGATAAGAAAGGATTGATTGGAATGTGTTTGTTGATTGAAAATATAACAAAGTTCACATGCCTTTCTGATTCAACTAATTTCAGTGGTTCAACTTACTCAGTGGTACAGTCTCCTATGTTCAGCCCTGTCATAGCTCTTAGATCCATTGTGCTCCATGCAACCCCTATCTATACAGTAAAACCCGGTTATAACGATATTCAAGCTGTTAGACCTACATGCAAATGTATGGGCTTGTTAGTGAAAAAAAAAAGTGTTTTACAATGATCATAACGAGAAAGTTTACATATTTTTATTTACTTACATAAATTTGTAAGTGTATACATAAATTATGTATACACATGAATACATATGTATTAATTTTCCACAAAAAAATCAGTTATTTTAGTTTGCTTGCTTTTTTTTAAAGTATAAATTGTTGCTTACATAGTTATGAAGTTCCCAAGTCACGATCCCTACGGAGGAAAAGGAAAGACTAATCTACACTAGGAATATACGCACTAGAAGGGAAGAAGGGAGTTCGAAGAATATTCTTCAAGGGGGAAATGTAATGACTCATTGCGCTCGGAAAGAGTAAACAAGAACCGTGTTTAAAACCCTTTTCTATAATGTTCGTATTTTTCATTCGTTCAAAACGCATACTGTTTTACCCAATTATGTATGTACATACATTTTATATTGTTACAACCGGAATGAAAAAACAACTTTTTCTTATGTTTTAGATCGTTTTATACGGAGTATCGTTATACCTAACATCGTTATATCCGGATTTATTTCTTCACTTTTAAATAGGAAACCAAACTAGATACGCGTTTTACATCGTTATATCAGGAATCGTTATAAAAGGATTTTACTGTATGTATATAGGGTTCTAAAAAAGTATCGATACTTTTACTCATCGGTATTATCGAATAAACCTTTCGATACTACTCAAGTATCGAATAAAAAGTATAGATACCTACTCGAATCGAGTAGTTCGTTATAATTAATTTTAAAAAATCTATAAATCTATATAAATTTAAAACAAAATCGTATTGCATCGAGTACTTCGTTATAATTAATTTTAAACCATGTATAATATATATATATATATACATATACCTGTATAATAATAATAAAAAACACAGTACAATTTAAAAGATATAGGTAAATGAGATATTGTAGTGGGCATAAGAAACAAATAAATCAAATCGAATAAGATGAAATTATTTTATTAAAAACATACTAAATGTAATAAAAAAACCTTATAAAATAAACATACAATTTATTTTTACTAAGGATATAAAACTACTGGAGACTATTCGTAAACGAGTATTTTGAATCGATATAAGTAATATCTATTCGATACTTACTAAAGAAAAGTATCGATACCAAAAGTACTTGGTATCGGATAAAAGTATCGATACTTCACTTGTATGTACATGTATCGATAGATCCCTATATTGAAGTGACCTTGCTTGGGGTCTTTATAACTTTTATTATTTAATATGAAAATGATTTTACTTTTGGGGTTAACGTGCGTACTCAGAAGGTTAGCGAGGCTATAGAGAGTTCAGAGAACAATTTATAAGACAACATACATTTATTAAAACAATCATTGACCATATAATAGTGAGGCGTCCCTCCATGAATTGCATATCTGGAATAAATTATCTATAAAACATGAAACAATTTATATGATCTTAAATGTTCTTGTAACTCCCGCAATATGAAGATGTCTATTGATGATCAGCCAGCAATTCGTCTCGATGTCGGAGAAAAATGTAAAATAAATGGTTCCGTTACCTTGAAAGTCTTCTTTTTCCAAACCACACTCCAGCCTGCGGTCTCTCATCCAGAATTCACGAAGATTGAGGAACTTCCAGTCCCTTGGAAATAGACAGCGGGGATGCTATCCCTCCAGCGGCTAAAATGAGAGTCTTCTGTCTCCTACGTCAGCTCAAACGGGAGTCTCCTTCCTCCAACAGCTCAACTCGAAGGTCTGTCTCCTGCGTCAGCTCAACCAGGAATGACTGCCTACCTCGGCCACTAAAACAGGAGTGACTATCTTCTCCGACGGCTCAACTATCAATAAGTCTGTCTCCCCCGACAGCTCAACTAGCAATCACTACCTCATACGGCACAGGAACAGACTTGAATTTTTATCCCCTCCACTTTATGTATCTTCCAACTAGTGCGCTACTCGTGGTCGCTCTCAGAACTATAATTACCATTAGGTCTCTGATATCTAATATATCACAATATGTATATCATTATTGATTTTTAGTCTAAACAGTCGACTGGTTTTGGAGGGGAAGCGAAAAGTTGTAAAATTGATTAATTCGTTCTGGGGAAGTACACTGCCGGTGGTTCACCGACATATTAAAGAGCTTGGTGAGCCAGAGCTCGCATGGAGCTTCTGTTAGACAGCAAATAGTACTCATATTTACACAAATTAAATCCAACTTTAAGAACTTTTCTTGTTTTATTCAAGCGTACGTCAGTTTGTGTACTTCTTCTAAGATAACAAATATTTGAACTTAGTTTTAACTGAAGATGTTGTAGAATCAAGACAAGCGAGAAACTGGAGAAGGAAATACAGAGAAGATAAACTTGGCTAGTTTGGAGTCCTTAATAGAATCTCACCTTCTCTGTGAGCTCGCCTTCGGAGCTTTGTATCCTTCCAGCGTCAATTTGGACTGGAAACGGACCTTAAATGAGACCAATTTACCAGGTTCGTAAAGCCCCAGGCATGTTGGCCTTTCTATATGTAGTAAATAAATTGGCTATGTACTTCCCCAATACGAATTGATCAATTAACTTTTCGCTCCCCTTCCAAAACCAGTCGACCGTTTGCGATCATATTCCTCATACTAAATTTTGTGTCGAAACGATCATTACATTGGGTTTTTGAGTTGAGCCACCCCTTTCATCCCCCTTTCCTTTCTGCCGATTCCGCTGAAAATTAATAAGTGTCGTTATTATGGGGTTTTGAATTCACATATGAAATTTTGTGTCGCATTTATTCTATTTGTAGTTATTAGAGTTTTTATGTTAAACCTTCTCTCTTATCCCCTTTGGTCGATTTGACTGAAAAACATTAGGTGTTGTCTTCAGAGGATTCTGAATTCACATGTAATGTTACGTGTCGATACATTCATTCTTTAGGGAGTAATTGTGTTCACTGACACACAGAATTTTTTTTTTTTTCATATTTGGAAAACATTAAATTCCGTTAAAAATTCCTCATCGAAATCATGACAGATTACATAACTTCCCGTATACTTCGTATATCTGGGAAAATAATATTGAATTGGGGGCTAACCACTGATGTCAACTTCCACTAACTCTTCCATAATGAAGCCACAGTTTTGGCTATCTCTCGATTCACTTTCCCATAGAAGTAATATTAAAGACTGGTAGCAAAACCAATTTCAAATAGTAGTCAATGAGCCATTTTCTTTGTTGTTTAATAAATGTTTAAGTTTCCAAAAAAATTAAGCTTTTAAATATGCCTTTTTCTTTTTCAAATATGAAATGTGTGGAGCTATAGAACCTACACATTGTATGAATGAGGATTTTATAAATAAATTGAAAAATAAATAATTATATTAATAAAAAAATAAATATTAATAAATAAAGTTCTAAATAAAAATCAATAAAACCGATAACAATAAAGACATTGGATTTTTGGCGGTAATTTTTAGCGGGTTTTTGAAATCTCTAAGAATGTCTTTAATAGTAATAAGCGTAAATAAATTAAAATAGGTTAGTAGATGAATTCGACTTTTTAAAGGTTAATTTATCTTTTTTTTTTGTAGTTAAGAAGAGCAAAAAACTTAATGATCCTCAGACGGTAAACCGCAGCATTAGGTGCCTCAGCTGCAGAGTCCTGACCTAAGTTGTGGCTTCAGACTGACCTCAAAGTTAAGCTCAAATAAGATGGATGGACTGTCGGCAAAAAATTTTGCCAGGGCCGAACATAACTAGGCTTTATGTTTACCTTGTGATTGTACTGTGACACCAATGATAACAGTTGTCGGTGAATCATCTCGTTTAGGTTTTCGCTCTTCCTCCAAAACAAATCGATAATTTGAGTTAAAAAATCAATATTTCACTTATATTTCTGAATCTTCATACTAAATATTGTGTCGATACATTCATTACATCGGTACGTTATTAAGGTTTTTGAGTCGAGCCCCCTCCCCTTCCCTCCAGGAGATATAGTTGAAAATTAATAGGTGCCGTCCTTATGGGGTTTTGAATGTAAATATAAAATTTCATATCGATACATTGATTATATTGTCAGCCAGTAAATCGCGTCTCAAGATCGCGGGTTCGAAACCCAACCAAGGACCAGCGGGAAAAAACTTGAGTAAGCGATGGTCCCGAACCTTTGCGATGTCAAGTACTCGTTAATCACCCCTACTCTAAGTGAAGAAACCTAGGTAGGAAAAATTTTGGAATCCCACAGTAGAGTCGGGCACATGGAAAAACCAGCCACAGAGTAACCCTGGTTCTAAATGTTTTGAAGGGTGCCGGACACGATGGAATTGTCCGAACAGGGGAAAAAGCGGCCTAGAAGCGTCAAACAAGCGTTTGAAATGCAGCGTACAGGGGAAGAACCAGCTCCTTCGTGCGCGCCCGTGGAAGAACAGGATATCTTTCAATCCCCTCCTCCTTTCACCACGAACCTCGGTGCACTATTCACAGGAATCCTCCCGAGTACCCCATTGGAACCCATTGAAACTGATGAAAAAAAGGAAAACAACGTAATCAGTCTGCACGAAGCGCACCCATTCTTTCTACACCAAAACTGGAAGAGAACGAATTTCACTTCCCACCTTGAGCGAATACCAAGAAATTGCTTATTTCCAAAGAGAAATATAAATCTCGCATCTGTGACAATTTTTAATAAAGTTTTTTTTTAAGTTTTAATAGTATTTTCTCATTTCTTCATGCTTCTTTAGTAAGTTGAATTTTCCTCACATTTTTACATTACAAAAATAAGATTTTTTTCAGTTTTTAGCAGGAAAATTGAAATTTTGCAAAATGAAAAAAAAAGAGATAACTGGTTTTTTCCCTGTGGTCTTCATATATTAAACGAGTGGATACATTCATTCTAACGGGAGTTATCGTGTTCACAGACACACATTGAAATAATTCTTTAAATTCCGGTGAAAACTAAACGTCGAAGTTCTAACAGATTACATAACTTCCCCTATATTTCAGGAAATAGTACAAAATAAAGAAAAAAAGTAGAGTAATATTTAAGTGGATGAGGATAAGAAGTGAACACAATTACTCAGGAAAGTGGAACAGAGAGAATGGTTTTATTTTTGTTATGAAGTTGTACAAATTGGGGCAACCTCTTGCAAGAGTTCAATCTCCCAAATATTATTTTTTTTCAACTTATTTTTATATTTTTGTCTTCATGACTTTTCCCATAAAGTCACTCACCCCTCAATGGACATGCTTTATTAGGAACAGAGAGACAACGGGGAAGTAACTTAGAAATATCTCTTAAATTAAATTGCCTTTTTGGAAAAATTCTTTAAAACTCCGACAGAAGAGATGAATATCCCATGATATCTTTTAGAGTATTGTCTTTCATAGAGAACAAAAAGAGGTTCATAATGATTGAGAGACGACATTCTTAGAATGATGAGGCAAGTTCAGATTCTGTCGTTCGACAAGTTTCAGAAACTGTTTATTTCCTTCTTCAGAGTCTAACAGAATATAACAAAACAAATTAATTGGTTTCGAATTACGGACAAGATAACAAACAAAACAGATCTTAAAAGAGAAAGAAAAACAATAAAAAAATATATAATTAAAAAGGGGCGCCAGTAGTTCAGTTGTTGAGGCTCTTAGGTCTTTTTTTCATCTGGGTGAAAAAAACCATGAGTACGCCGTCCTTCAGATGGGACGTTAGATGATGGTCCCGAGCCTGTACGATGTCAGGTACTCGTTAAAGACCCCTACCCTAGGTGAATAAAAATTTAGGGTAGGCAAAATTTAGGACTCCCACAGTACAGTCGGGTTCATGTCCACCAGAGTGACGAAAGAACGCTCTGGTAGTAGGCGATATGACAATAACTAATTAACAATACAATAAAAAATATGTATTAAGAATTTAAGTTATGAATAAATAAGATTATATTTATTCTTGTTTTATAGATCTACAATAATCTTATTTATTCATAAGTCCAATTATTATTATTATTTATGTTTTTCTCTCTCTTTTATGATGTACCTATGTTTTTCTTGTCATCTTATTCTCTAAATGAAAAACCATTTATTTTTTAAGCCTTGAAGAAGGAAATAAACAGTTCCCGAACCGTTGACCAAATACTGAGTTTTTATTTACACAACAGGACCTCAACATTCAAAAATAAATACATTTCAAGAATTATGTACAAAAACGAAACTAGGAAGAGGTGAGAATTGATATTTATTATACAATAGGTTCAAAGCGATTAATGTTCGCGCTGTGTAACATCAATATGTTTGAAAAAAAAATAATAAGAAAAAAGCAGACGCAGGCTTATTGCTCGCCGTCTTCGCTCAAACATTGGGGGGCAAGCCGGGTCTGACAAACCATTGGTCGCTATTGTGTGTAGGAAATTGTCATCACACCGGAAGTTTCACGGCGGCCCCGCACCTCCCTGACTACACTCCTCATGACATGATACCATTGAGACAACTGCAATGACCTGTTTGAGTTCATTTTTTTTTTTTTTTTTTTTTTTAATTCAGATATATATTTTTTCAAACTAGTCTAAAAACATTAGGAGATCAAAAAGATTCTCTGCCCCCAATGTCGGCGCCACTGTACACCATCGTCAACTTTAGTTGTAAGTGAACTCAGCTTGCTGTGCCAACAATCTTATACAACAGGTAGTTCGAAATCCGATTTTAGTATTACCACTAATTATTAGACAGGGAGAAAAATATTTCAGACCAGAAGTTGTCTTGCGAATGGCGGGGAAAAATGTGTCGCCCCTATATAAGCCATTTGCTAAACTCTTGATATTGTGCACATGTAGTTCAGACGAGAGCATTGCCAGGAATAGATTGTGGAGAAATCGCAACAGGAGTGGTAACGATCATCGGATAACCAAACAACCTATTGACTCTACATGAATTCTGCCTGACCACTGGTTTTCCCAGTTACTAAAGCTCTTTTTCATTAAGAGGAAAAACAACCCAAACGGTTTATGCGGCGGCGTCGAGACTGCAGAGCATGTGGTCCTCGAATGTCCACTGTACGGCAGGCCTATGATGGAGTTAATACCCTACCCAGTGTTCAGCCGATTTCTCGCCTCGCGGAGAGAAAAGGACGCAGTCCGACCAGTCCGGCGCGGTTATTTTCAGTTGTTTCTGTGCCTAGATATGAATGAACACTTGCCTCTTTGTATTGTCTATCATCTACCACCGAACTAGTTTTACCGTTCCCGAAATGTTTACAAATATTTTTCACGCGAGTTTATTCCCTCCTCCAACCCTCTAACTATGACACCTATAGTTTCTCAGCCAAATCGACCAAAGAGGGTTCAGATGGGGCTCAATTCTAAAACCCTAATAACTGCCGATGTAATGAATTGTATCTACACAAAAATTAGTATGAGGATTTAGGTGTGTCTACGTGAGTCAACAATATTTGCGCAAACTGGTATTGGAGGGGGAACGAAAAGTTGTGATTAATTCGTTCTGGGGAAGTACATAGCTGGTGATTTATCGTCTACTTTTTTTAGTATTTTTCATGTCTATTGCTTGGTTTATGGCGAGATCCGGCCTGGGTAATTTCACTTCTTGACTCTCTCTCCAAACTCTCGTGTTTTTGATGGCGGAAGCGAGTTTTGGCTTTTCCGTTTATTCCAGGACAGAAAAGACAGAAGGTAATCCCTTTGCGGTTTGGACGTCAAAAAGTTTTTCATTTAGCGCGAGTGTGTCGTGTTCCCTTTGGGTCAAAGACTAGTATATTGTACAACTAGTTGTTTCACAATGCTGGCTTAGTAGAAAAGTTGGCTATTGTCGCTATACAAAGTTGCAAACCATTTTAGTCTATTTCCAGAGTAGACTTATGAGATCACCTTGCTTCCTGCGTGTCAACTCCGCTCTCTGAATTTTCACGGAATTTAAAAAGTTTTAACGTGTTATCGGGTCATATGTATTTTGGTTCGAATCACCCAACTGTGAACCACACTATACTCAATGTTTTAATCTCCACAACATTCGTTCGAAAAATATTTTTATTGCCTGAATATTAACATTACGAAAAAAAAATAATATTATATACTTACACCATTTTTCAGTGTCGATGGAAAACATGTTTATTAGCTCTTTTCGTTCATACCCAAGGAACCAAACAGTCCTAGATTACTTATATCATATATATAAAGCTGAAAATGTCTGTGCGTTGTACCGCTATAACTCACGAACGGCTTGATGGATTTGATTAATTTTTTTTTTTAATTTGTTCGTCATCGTCTGTGGAAGGTTATAGGCGTATTAGTACCTCAATATCTGGTCCATCCCAGCATCCACCCACGCAATCTTTGTAACTCAAAAACCACTGCAATGATTAATGAGGAATCTTTTTGAATAGATAAGTTTTATCTACCGGAAGGTTAAGGTCTATTTTTTAATCAACCCCTGGTCCATCCCAGCATCCACTCACGCAATCTTTGTAACTCGAAAACCATTGCAACGATTAATGAGAAATCTTTTTGAATAAATTAGTTTTAGCTCCAAAGCTAGCGTTACTACAGTTGAAGGACTATAAGCCTTGTTCCGTATGAATAATTGAAAATTATAACATCAAGAATGTACTGTCGAGGAACTGAATAGCCTTATAGGAGATATTGGGAGAAAAGTCAAAGTTCCCCGGGCAACGCCGGGTATTACTGATAGTATTTTATAAAATAAATGATTACGAAAGGAATTAACTTCTCTTCTCATTTAAAATGTTTATGTTAGAGGAAACATCTATAGTTATGTATTTGGCAAATTTAGGGTAAAATAATAAATAATAAAATATATCCTTAATTATCATAGTTTATTATTCACTAATATAATAAATTAGAATTTTTTTAAATTACACATCTTGTTCACTGCACTATCCCTCATAAAAAAATGGAGACGCTGTCCGACAAAACACAAAAAAGAAGTGAAAATTAATAAAACTAATTGAAATTTAATTTACAGCTAAAATAAATCTTGGTCCTTGTTCAAATAGTAACATATCTTGGCCTTGGCAAATTTCTAATAACTTCATTGAACTTGGCCATAGATCTTTCTCAGTTACGATCTATTAAGTCTATCTGCACATAGATACGAAGCCCATTTTCAACAGCAAAATCTAAAATAAAATAAAATCGGGACATGAACACATTTTTATGATGAAATTTCATCTTGGTGCTGGCAAACTGGCCAACGTATTACATGCTTGAGACAAAAATAAAATAAGAATTTTCCAGTGGAATTTTAAAATTGTTCATAAATTAATCACTCACTATATAAGCTGCTACCAAATTTATCAAAACATAAAACACTGGGAAAATAAATAGGAGACAGAAATATTTTAATATACAATAACTACAATAACAATCTATGTACAATAACCAAAGTGAAATTTTATGATCATATTGTATAAATTCAAAAACAAATTAAAATGCAATAAAATGTCCGTACGTCTTTGTGTTGTTTATTTAATATTTTTCAAGTTATTTATTTTTTATCAAATTTATTTATATTCGGTGTAATTGTATAACGCTGGAAATAACATATTTGTACATTACATTAAAGATCGGTGGAGACTATACAATCACACATATTAGAATATATGATTCGAGATATATATATAGATATATGTATTTTTTTTTTATTACATATAAATATATATATGGCAGGGGATGTGATTGTTGTATGCTGTCATATTTTTTCATGTGATAGTCGATCCACAGTGGGGGCAGACTTAAGACCAGGAAAGTCCAGCGGCAGCGGCGTGCGCCATTAGAGTAATGGCAGCTTGTTGTGTCTCTAGGAAGATTCGCGTTTCGTTAATCCAATCCCGTGCAACGCAATGGGGTGCTCCATCAAGAAGATTCATGTATCGGAGAGCTTGCGCAAAGTCGCCACGGTCAACCCAGTACCTGTAAACAATAATAGTACTCGCATACTTGAATGAAGCTAGACTTCTATTGATGAGAGAATGATTATAGCGCCAGATCAATTATCCCTTCACTCCCTCTCAAAACCAACCCTCCCAACCCCTTCCAGTTCACTCTTCAGCCAATCTCATCTAACCCAACTTAGGGTGTTCTCTCCACTAAAATATAAGAAAGTGGAACTAAGAACATCTCCAACTAGATCCCACTTCTTTTTCTTTACCCACATTGTTGACTGCATCAAGGATATCCCATAGGTAATGTCGGTTTTTCGAAATTATTGTTGATAATTCAACTAGAAGTGTCGAACTACCGAAAGTAATATAGATTAATCGGTTGAATTTGATCATCGAATATAATCGATATTTACATTTGATATCGAATTTAAAATTAGCGGTCTTGCACTTTCCAATGTCTCACCTATATTCTCTATATTTTATGATAAGTTTACTGAATTCTACTTCTTTGACTATTTTTTCTTGGGATGACAAAAACATGACATGCACCAGACTTGTAAGGAGGAACTGTAAATTCTTTGTAAATAAGGTAGGCACCTAATTTATTCATTTTCCATCTTGCCACAACCACATGATCCTAGGGCCACAAAATAAAACAGCACATATGATGCTAAATTTTATTAAGATATAGATATTTTTAATCTTTTGTTCAGTCTAGATTTTTTGTTTACGTACTTGTTCATATTACATGAGCTGGTAGCTGAAGTATACATTTTAAAAAACTTGTATTTCTCAATAAAAACCTATTTTACCCTCAACCCCTAACTATTTAATAAAAATATATTAACTAGTATTTTAAAGGAACTGATAATACTGATTAGGATGAAACCCCTTTTCTTGGTTACTGACAGAATAGCCAACCGTACGGAAACCGAACTCTATTCCCGACAGCGGCGATTGCTTTTCTTGTTCGAAATTCATGTTTCAGAATTTCGATATTGGCTAAGAACTATCGATACTATCGGCTTGGTCGACTATCGATAGTTTGACACCACTGAGGTCAATTTCTCTAGATTATGGTTTGTGTACAAACAGTGTTTAAAAAGGGATTAATAAATCACTTTTTCAACCGGTGGGGAAAAAAACATAGATTTTATCTCTAGTTGATATTTTGAAATGGAACTGACACGTGAGCATCTTCGGTATGTCATGGTAAGGGGCTAGGAGAAGCCTCCATCCGCGGAAAGTGTTAATGACTGTTTGGTGAAATATGTAAATACGAAAAAAACGAAGAGGTCTACTGCGAACAATTCGACTGTTTGAGGCTAACCTTGAAAGAAAAAACCTCCATCTCTGGTCAATAGACGCGGAGTTTTATTTCATGAGGACAATGAGAGAGAGCTCACGTTGTAAGAGAGACCCTACACAAAAACTACACCACTTGGGTCGGTGAATATACCGTATTCTCCAGACTTAGCCCTTCAGATAACCATCCGTACCTGAGTCTGCAGAAAGTACTAATTGGCCAGCCCATGGATTCATTGGAAGAGGTAGAAAGGGCAGTCCTTTTATTTTTCTGATCAAAACTCAAAGAGTTTACTTTGAAAAGGGAATTGAAAATTTAGAAGATGGAAAATTATAATAGAAAATGATGGAAAACACATTATTGATTAAACACAGTACGAAGGGCGCCAGTAGATCAGTGCTATGCGTGCTTGCTTATTGAGCTTAAGATTGCGGGTTCCAAACCTTAGGTTTTTTATCTGACAGATGAAAAAACCTTTCAAATGGGTCGTTAAGCGATGGTCCCGAGTCTGTACGATATCAGGTACTCTTCTTAAAGACCTAGGTGAATAAAAGCTTAAGGATCACATAATAGAGTCGGGCTCAAGTGATGAATAGATTTCAAGCAATATTTCATGTGAACTGAAACATTAAAATAACTAAAAACAGAACATAATTGACTTCCAATAAGTTATTTTGAATGAATGTAAATAAAAAGATAGAAAAGTACAATAAATAAATCGATCAATAGAAATAAACAAGATATTACCTGGCTCTTTGAAGAATTTCATAGGTGTTGAACTTGCCCACTTCTACAGGTTCATTGGCCAGCTCATATGGAGGTATGGGGTTGGCAGGACTGATGATAAAGAAGGACTGAAGATAGGAGAGGAACATGATGGGAAGGGATGCTCCGCCGTCAGGGAGAAGGGCCACCCGCTTTGCCACCCGCTCTACTGTCAGAAACCTCTCTCGAAGAGCTGCTTCGGGGAACACACCCCGGATGCGAGCCTCCAAGGGGATGGAGGAGACAACCACATCCACCAGTTCGTCGTTCTCAGCTGCAACAGAGTATGAAGCTCACTCAACCAAAATCCGACGGTTCTCACTTTCATTTACAAGTTACCGAAATCTCCCATTTTCTTCATCAGCTAAGTATAGGGGAAGTTATGTAATCTGTCAGAAATTCGAAGTGGAGTTTTCAACGGAATTTCATGTTTACTGATCTCCTGATTTCCAAAATAAAAAAAAAAAATGTTGTCCGTCTGGGAACAAGAAAACTCCCGATTAGAATGAAGATATCGACACGAAATTTTGAGAAAAAAAAGTCAATATTAAATCAGAATAATCCTATAATCTACTCCTGTCAAACTAAGATCTACAGCATGGCGCCACTAATATCTATAGGGGCAGCGGTTTGCGTGCTTGCTTACTGAGCTCAAGATCGCGGCTGCGAAATCCTGCCGAGGCCCTTAGGTTTTGTACCTGGTAAGTGAAAAAAAAACCTGAGTACGCCGTCCTTCGAATGGGACAATAAACGATGGTCCCGAGCCTGTACGATGTCAGATACTCCTTAAAAACCTCTACCCTAGAACAAAACTTTAGGACTCGCATATTGGAGTCGGGTTCAAAAGAGCGTTCTGGTAGTAGGCTATATGACCTCGAAGTTAAAAGCCCGGGCATGAGTCTTATCTGTAGCATATGAGTAACTCTGCAGTAGGTGGTGCGTGATGTACGACTAAGACAAGGGATGAGAGCGGGTAGGAGCTTAGAAGCCTTACTAGCCGTCCTACACCATCTTGTTATCGACCCGTTTATATTTTCGCAATGGGTAATAAAAGCATTTCTCTAATCTTGGTAGTAAAGTTCACTTCAATCAAAAAAGTTTTAATATTGCATTCCTTGCATTCCGAGTGCTGTAGTGATTTTAATTTTGTTTTTTACTGAGGACAAGATTATCATTATTATTATATTAAAGTGAAAATAGAATTAAGTTTCTTCAATAACTTTGGCGAAATGCTATAATGAACTAAATGATCATTTGCGAAACATCGTCTCCGATCACCTCAATGCTCAAAAGCCAATAGTTTTCGATCATTAATTTAGTATTTATTTCCGTTGAACTATAACATTGTAATAGGATACGTCATAAGAATGTATAGATTTTTTTTTTTTTTTTTTTTTTTTTTTTTGCATTGGAGGGGGAAATGCTGTGACGCACATCCAGGGAAGGTAGCCCTGGATAGTGTGGGACTCGAGACGGTTCACCATCACCATACCCACTAAAACCCCCTCCTTGCCGATCCTGATTCCCTTCCGCGGAACTGACGGTCTGTCATTACTTCGCGGAAGGGAGGAAGGGTGGCTGGTAACGCCCCTTCTTCTGTTTTATTACCGCTACTGTTCCTTGTCAGCCCTCTCCTGAAGGGCCAACCCGCCCATGATGAGCGCTGCAAAATCGCAGCCTTCATCCCACGACTCCTGGGAGCGCAGCATAGCGTCCACGTAACTGGTAGCAGTCAGTGGGGCGCCCATGCTGCACTCCAGATTTTTCCTTCCCTCCTCAAATCTGGGGCATTTGAGGAGGACATGCTCCGCCGACTCCGTCTCACCAAGGCACGCGGGGCAGTCTGGTGTTGTTGCTGCCCCGATTTTGTGGAGGTACCCCCGGAACCCACCGTGTCCCGTGAGTACCTGGGTGAGGTGGTAATTCACCTCCCCATGCTTTCTGGTGAGCCAAGGCTCGACTCGAGGGATGAGCCGATGGGTCCACCGTCCCT
Organism: Aradus depressus; assembly: GCA_963662175.1. Taxonomy (NCBI): domain Eukaryota; kingdom Metazoa; phylum Arthropoda; class Insecta; order Hemiptera; family Aradidae; genus Aradus; species Aradus depressus. The sequence goes on from OY759222.1 coordinate 6,993,055, forward strand.
TTGTGGACTTGTCCCATTCTTCCTGCCACTCCCTAATTGTCCTGGCCCTCTCTGGCTCTGCTGGACCAGGGCTGGCCCCCGCGTCCTGATAGAAGACCCGGTTTCCCCTGTGGTCGAAGCGCTGCACCACCTCTTCCACCTGAACCTGGTCTTGTTTCCTTTTGAAGTGTCGCGTACGTTCCCGTGCCAAGAGGTCAATGGGGGGCAGCCCAGCAATTACATAGGCAGCGTCGCCAGAAACTGTTCGGTAGGCGCATGCGACTCTCAGTGCGCTTCGCCTGTGAGCGGGGGCGATCAGTCTCAGGTATGAGGGAATCCTCGTTGCATCTGCCCATGTCGGGGCCCCGTGCAGAAGGATGGATGTGCTGACTCCTGCCAGCAGTCTTCTCCTGCTCTGCCTAGGGCCACCGACGTTGGGCAGAATTCTCGAAATCGCCGCCGATGTAGACATGTATACATTAAGATAGCTAATAAATTAAGAGTCTGACACACATGGATTAAATAAACAATGCTACAAAAAAATAAAATGAAATGAATAAATACTTGAAAATATGAATAAAAAAATAATAATATTAATAAATATATTTATTATAACGCATGCCCGGGCTTTAACTAGAAGGTCATATAGCCAACTACCAGAGCGCTCATTCGTCACTCTGATGGACATGAGCCCGACGTTACCATGTGAGTCCAAAACTTAACCTACTCTAAATGTTTATATGTGGTTTTAATGAGTGCCTGACATCGTACAAGCTCGGGACCATTACTTAACGTCAGAAAGACGGCGTGCTCAAGGTTTTTTTCACTTTGCAGGATTTTGAACCCTCGATTTTGAGCTCAGTGAGTAGCATGCGTACCATTGGAGCTACTGGCGCCCTCTAAATACAATAGATAAATGTTTTCATTTAAATAATATTAAGATAATAATTGTTCATAACTTTTCCGGAAGTGTATTTTTTCAAGACAACATTTCGAGACGTTATTTTGCCCTTCATCAGGTCACAATGTGCGAAATATAGAAAAGAGAATAAAAAAAAAAAGTAATCCAGTTTTACGCGTCCGTAGTATCTCTCCTTGATGCAACTTAACTTTGGGCGAAGGGGATCCGGGGATGTTTCAAAGCAGACCATTCATCAAATTGACTACAGCTCATAAGATCATACCGCCTTCAAAGCAGACAATTAATCAAATTGACTACAAATCAAAAGAGGCAATTGAATGAATAAAATACAATGCTTACATGCAGCTTGAACCACGGCGTTGATTTCATTCTCAAGGGGCCTTATGTCAGCTGAGGGAACTGCGCATGCGTAGGGTCCTCGGATGGCCGACTCTAGAGACTGGCATGCTGACCACAAGAACTGGGCAGCCCGGGCACGCTTCTCGCCGGCCGCTCGACCTGTAAACAAAGTACAAAAATAATATAAGGCAAGATTGTTAAATGTTACATTGTAAGGACATCACTCAGATGAAATTACACTTAAATATTCAAGCCATTGATTTGTTGTTTTAGCCCCCATCTTCCTCCTTTCGGCCGATTTGGTTGAAAATCAAAATCTATCGTCCTTATGGGGTTCTGGATACACATGTACAAATTCGTGTCGATACATTCATTTTATCGGGAGTTATCCGATTCACTATCACACACACAAGCAGAATTTTCTAAGTAAAACTTATTTTAAACCGTTGTATCTCACGAAACTAAACATGAAAATTATAATTAAGATAAGAAGTCTTGGTACAGTCTCGGCTGCAGTCTGCGAGCTACAGGCTGGCCGAGACTGTAGTGGACCGCTCCAGAGCAGGCTGGCAGACCTTCATGGAAGCTTCGGGTGAGTATTTCGTTGTGGGCTGCAAAAGGTGCAACTCCCAGTTCCCGATGGATTTGGGTGTTCCTGATAAACCAAGGTGCGTTCACCGTTATCCGGAGGACTTGGTTTTGAAACGTCTGTAATCTTGTTATGTTGGTGTGGCTAGTGCAGAACCATACGGGGGCAAGCGTAGGTTAAGAGTGGAAGTATTAGTGTTTTGTATAGTAAGGATGTGCATGTGTGTCTGAGTGGTGTATTCCTGTTTATGAGAGGGTAGATGAGCCTGAGTCGTGTGTATGCTTGTTGGAGTTTTATGTTGATGTATAGACAAGGAGAGTGGGTCGAAAAAATTGATTTTTTTTTTTTTTTTTTCGAACCGCTATAGTGCGGAAAAGTTGCCTCCTGTGATAGGAAGAAAAACGGCGTAAATTTTTTAAAAATCGGTTGACATCTTCCGTTCGCGCATCGTACTTAAAATTTATGGAAATTGACAAAATTGAACATTTTTCGTCATTTTTTTAATATTACTTAGAATTCTATGATCGGCACGCTATAGGTTTTATGTTTATTTTACGATTAAATAAAGTTAAATAAATTAAAATATCACTAATAATTACATGTTTTCCGGTCGCATAATGTGTTCGAAAAACGGGAATTTACAACATTTTTGCAAGTACCACTGCACTGTGCATATACCTTAGGACGTTCTTGTACTATATAGAAAAAGTTAAATGAAAATAACAAATTAAAGTTAAATGAATGAAAGTAACAACAAATTTAAATGAAAGTCTCAAGCGGAAGACCCGTGATGAGCGAGCGCAGAGTGAACCAAAATGTTCTAATATCGAAGTTGAAGAATATATAGCAGATATAAAGGACTATTCTTCCGCCGTTTCAGATAACAATGATGATGAATTTAAACCAAATACATCATCAGCAAAACCCAATTGGCAGATGAGAGTTAAACTTAGCGCAACAGAGTTAAACAGTGATCGATTTGGGGTGTCCGATCGTCCAACAGCTGCCATAGCTTCAAGTGTTTTGCAAGACATGGGAATGATTACCGATACCGAATCTTCTCATGTGGTTGACAAATCTAAAATCAGAAGAGAAAAGCGTCGTGTCAGAACTGATTTGAAGCGACAACTAATGAAGAAATTTGTGGCCTTTACTTTGACGGCAGAAAAGACGATACTTTGTTTGTCGAAAAAGTGAAACACTGCATGTAAGTAAGAAAAGAGGGTGGTTAATCGTTTGGGTAAACAATACTTTGGGCGAATAATGGGAAGGCAATGATGACAGATTGTGGGATATTAGTCGAGGGGAAAAAAAAAATGGGGAGGGTGGTTGTATGAGTCAAGAGTGGGGGGAGCGAGAGAAAGATGAGTGTATTGTCAGGATATGAAAGGAACAGAGGACAGATGAATGTTCTCCGTCTTCTAGGAGAGGCAGGAGTTCTGTGGAACAATGAGAGGCATCTCTAGAGCATCCATTACAGCGCCACCTGTCCGCATCACACGGGCTATCTTCAAAGTCAAAACTAACAATATCACACCTTACAACGTTACAACGGCCGTTTGGAGAAAAGGTCAACTTGACCATGAGACTTGAAAATCCAATGCCAAATTCGCCACAGTACTTGCGGAGTAGAAAAAAAAACAGGGACTCTTATTTCCTCATACTAAATTTTGTGTCGATCTATTAATTACATCATCAGCTATCATTATCCTTAAAGGTCAGTCCAATGTACGTTATTGTTTAATTTATTCATTTATAATTGTTTCATTTATAATTGATTAATAATAATAATAATAATAATAGTCTTTATTTTTCTTTTTTTTACAAATGTACATTAATAATATTGACCGACAATACTCATGGTCAAATTGACCGTCTGAGGGGTTATCTCTTCTATTTCTACTCACACATATATAAAAGTGACCAAACAAAAAAAAATTCAAATACAAATACAAATGCAGTAATTTACAAAATTAACTTAAATGATCCTTTAAAAAAACTAACAAAAAATAAAAATAAAAAACATCTTGCTGTTTATACATCACTAATAATTAAACTCTGAAACCAGCTCAAATCTATATTTCCAGGCGCTTTGCAATAGTTAATTAAAGTTTTGTAATTTCGTCCATTTACATATTCAATAAACTGAACATAGCTCAACTCTGCTTCGCCAAAATAGATAAGACGAAATTCCCTTAAGATGGGGCATACGGCAATGAAGTGAAGCACATCTTCATCCTGCTTGTTATTACACATGGAGCAAAGCTTGACCTCCTTAGTGTAAGAATACTTATTTAAATAAAGAAGTTCACCTCGTACCTTCAGCACCCAACTTATCGAATTCGCATCCATCTCCAAGAAAATAACTTTATTATCTGTAAATAACTGTTTATATAAAGTATGCTTGGTACTATTTATTGATTTTAATTTATATTCATTAATAAATATATCCCTTACTTTATTTACAATATCATTACCTTTTATTCTGCCATCCAAAAACTCAGTTATATTAACATTACAGTTGTTACAAATAGATTGCACTTCGTTATACCAAATATAATTGATTAATGTATATATATATATATATAAATTATTTTGCATATATTGTTATAGTTACATTGTTTTCTTTCTTTTCTATATCTCGCACATTGGGACCTGATGATGGGACGTAAGAACGTCCCGAAACATCGATGGGATAAAAACACTTCCGAAGAGTTTTTTTTTGAAAAATAGTTATCTTAATTTTTATTAAATTGAAAAATGTGTCTACTTATTATAAACGTATCTTGTATTAATTTTTTTTTTATATACTCATATATTTTTAAGTATTTATTTGTTCAGTTTTTATTAATTTCATTTTACTTTTTTTAATAGTTTTGTTATTACTACTAATCATACGTGTGTTAGACTCAAGTGGTTATAAATCTAATTTATAATCTATCTTTAATGTATAAATTCTTTTGACGTATCCTATTACCATGTATTGGTTTAACGGAAATAAATTTATTATTATTATTGGGGTTTTTCAGTTGAGCCTCTCCACTAATCCCGCTCCCCTTTGGTTGATTTGGTTGAAAATTGATAGGTGTTGTCCTGATATGTTATGAGACGTTTTGTGTTAAGTCTCCCACCTAATCTTGAAAATCTATGACCATAGTGTGAAAAATAATTGCAAAAAAATTACTATTTCTCAAAAATTGCTCTCTTCTCAAGGTCCTGCCTGTCTAGGTTTGAATATCTGTTATTTTCCTACTGATAGAACTGTTAGTCCTAGAGATAGACTGATATTTTTCCATCAGTTAGAGTGTCTGATAGTCTGACTGAGAGAGGAACACTACTGATTGATGAGATCCCCCCCTTCCCCTTCACTAACCTAACCAACAAATACAGTCGTCAGAGCAGGGCTCTGATCAAGATATATAGCCTCCCCCTGTTCTAGAAGAAGGTGGAGTAGCAGACATCAGACAGCAGAGCAAACATCGTCAGCACCTGATACTACCTGGTCTCCAACAGGTCAACCTGGCCTAAAACCCCATTCATTCATTCAATGTATCGTCCGAACAAGAGAAAGGTTCATTCAACTTTTTTACTTCCCCAGCTATAGTCAGTCCAATGTACGTTATTGTTTTATTTATTCATTTATATATATTTTTTTATTTTAGACATTTTCATACATTCATTTATAATTGACTAATTACATATATATTATTTTTCATATATTGTTATAGTTACATTGTTTTCTTTCTTTTCTATATCTCGCCACATTGGGACCTGATAATGGGACGTAAGAACGTCCCGAAACATCGTTGGGGGATAAAGACACTTCCGAAGAGTTTTCTTTGAAAAATAGTTACCTATCTTAATTTTTATTAAATTGTGTCTACTTATTATGAAAGTATTTTGTATTATTATTTTTTTTTATTATTATTTTTTTTTATATACTCATATATTTTTAAGTATTTATTTGTACAGTATTTATTAATTTAATTTTACCCTTTTTAATGTTTTTTTTGTTACTACTAATCATAGATGTGTTAGACTCAAGTAGTTATAAATCTAATTTAGAAGCTATCATAATGTATAAATTCATTTGACGTATCCTATTATCATGTATTGGTTTAACGGAAATAAATTATTATTATTATTATTATATGAGGTCTAGGGGAAGTTATATAATCGGCCAAAAATTCGATGGGGAGTTTCCAACGGAAATTCATGTTTTCCGACTTCCTGATTCCAGAAAAGAAAAAATTATTTCTGTCTATTTATCTGTGAATGAGAGAGAAAGAACAAAGGTTGGTTAAACACGTATACATTATAATTGAAACATTAATGAGAGCAGGACATAACGTTGCTTATAAAGCCTATAACAGTTAAAAAGTTTCATATCTTTATCGAAAGATCCCATCAATTTTGGAAATAAATCCGGTGTATTTCAAATTAAATGTGAATGTGATCAGTCATATATAGGCCAAAAATAGAGAAAATTAAAAATAAGAATATAGGAACACAAAAACAAAAGAACTCAGAATTCCTCCAACACCCAGAAAACTGAACAATAGAGAAATGTATGCCAACAAAAATCTGGAAATAAAATTAGAAAAACTGGAGGAAGGGGGAAAAATTGTAGATAAAATGGAGGGGATGGCCAGATGGAGTCTATCTCGACTAGGTCCAACGGAAATTCGTGTTTTCCGACCTGATTTCAGAAAGAAAAAAAATATATTTCTGTCTATGTATCTGTGAACAGGACAACTCCCGATAGAATGGATGTATCGAAGCGAAATTTTATATGTGTATCCAGAAACGTCGAAGGACGACACCTATTGATTTTCAGCCAAAATATAACCCTGATAACTGTCGATATAACGAATGTACCAACGAGAAATTTAGTGATGCATATTAGCCATATCACTTATAAAGGTGCTATCTAGTTATTTTACAACATCCATGGTCCCGGGAGGGAGTTTTATCTATAAAATAAAACTCACTCCCGGATGGGGAGGATTCGAACCCGCAAACCATGGTGAGACCATGCGACTAAAGCCCTACGCTCTAGCCCGCACAGGCCCCCGTGAGGAGTGGTTGACACATGGCCCCCACAAGGGTGGGGCTGGTGGAACCTTGGTTGCAGGGCCCGGGCCCAAGGGGGTCCGGGTCCAGTCCTTTTCATTTTTTTATTTTAGTAGATTTTGCAAGGGATCATAGCTTAAAAAGGCAAAATATATAATTATAAGAAAATTTAGTATAATAGATACATATTCTAGTTGTGCGAGTTATTATTTAATTAGTTGCGTGCATGGATAGTTACTCTACGTTTGCAAATTACTAGTATAAAACAGTCGGCACGAGACAGGTATAGACGGGCCCCACGCACTCCCTCAACCCTCCCCCACTCCTATTTCCCAGCCTATTGTCCAGCTGTTTCCCTCAGAGCAGTGTGCTAAAAATAGACGCATCGACGCATACTATCAGTTTGACTGATTGAAAATGAATTGGCCAAAACTATTGACTTTTCAGATGTTATTGATAAATTTAGCCAAAAGAAAGCTAGGAAAGCTATGATAATTTAGGGCAGTTAGGCTATAAGTAAGCTTTTGTTGTAGCCAGTGTATTAAAAACACACAAACATCGTAATTTTTAGAGCTCTTAATGTTATTTTTTTTTAGATCGTAATACTAGTTTTTGTCAATTTTTATTTTAATGTTAGTGAGTCAAAGAAATCTAAAAATTTAAACATTAATTTCAGTAAAATAAAAGTAAATGATATAATCACGGTAGCAATTGATGTGTGAAATAATTTAATCAATAAAGTTTGGTTTTAAAATCTAACTGATACTGTAACATTAATTATACCTTACAATCTATTTTTAGTTTAAATAAAATTGTAAAAGGGTTAAAAAATAACCATGTAATTATAATATAGCACATGACTATGAGATGGGGGGCCCGACCCTGATCCTGGTTACAGGGCCCGCAATCCAATGTGGGGGCCATGGGTTGACACCTATCAATTTTTAACCAAATCAATAAATGGTTCAAGAAAGTAAAAACTTAAAACTTGCCAAATTAAGACATCTTTTATTATTTTCTTGAGCTTGTTAGCTAACATATCTGTTATTAATATTCTTGTAATTATATTTACTTATCCATTTTATTTTATTTCTGTGATGTATAAATCAATATTTACGGTTGTATAATTTCAGTATGAACACAACCCCTATTGTAACGTTGATTCTTACATAATAGTAATAAAATAAAGAAATATTGTTTTTACCAAACTATCTCCTAATTTGTTACTCATGCCCGGGCTCTTTCGTCGCTCTGAGCCTTATGACTCTACGGTGGGAATTCTAAATGGTTCCTATATAGGGTAGGGGAGTTGAGTACCTGACATCACTTGGCGCGTCCCGTCTCAAGAATGGCCTACTTGATTTTTTTTTTACCACCCTGATAAAAAATCTAAGCCGTGATCTTGAGTTCAGTAGGCAAGCACCGGCGCATTTTTTTGTTAATAATATAAATAAAATATTTGTTTGAAATCAGTATGAGAATTAGAACGTGACACTCAACAATCTATTGACAAAGGAAGAGCTGGTGTTCAGTTCAATGAACCATCACCGGGGGAGCTCCGTTTATTTAATGAAGGGAGAAAGGGGTGTGTGTGTGGACACCAAATGACGTGGAGGCAGATGTTTGTGAAGTGGTTAGCGCATCTGGCCTCATTACCTACTAACCTTAAAGTCGCAGATTCCTCCAATTCTTCTATCGACATTAACGAAACAAATGTATTAAATAAAGTTGGGAACGAGTTTTGTAAGAATCAATTTTTCGAAAGGACTAACCGTTTTCCATAAATCAATTAAACGGTTAAAAGAAAAATTGGTAACAGATAAAATGTAGTTATTAGGCCTCGAAGTAAAATTGGCTTAATTGTTGTCTGATATGTGTCAAAATCGAATCAGGTATTAGTTAGGATATATGAAATCTAATCTTCATCTCAAGTTTCAGGTTTGTTGCTACAATCATTTTCGAGTTAAGAGGGCGCACATAGTTCTGTTCACATATTGAGAGCGCCGGTAGCTCAGTGGTATGCGTGCTTGCCTTCTGAACTCAAGGTCGTAGGTTCGAGCCCTGTTGTCAGGTACTCGTTAAAGACCCCCTACCCTAGGTGAATAAAAATTTAGGGTAGGCAAAATTTAGGACTCCAACGGTAGGAGTCGGGCTTATGAGTGACGAAAGAGCGCTCTGGAAGTAGGCGATATGACCTCGTAGTTAAATTAATTGATTCTAATCCTTGAAAAAATTAATATTAATTAATTATCCTCCTCCTGATCATCTGGCTTTGGTAACACCTTGATTCATTACATTGGCAGTTATTGGGATTTTTCAGTTAAGCCCCCTCTGATCCTCCCCCCCTCCCCCCCCCCCCTTCGGCTGACTCCCTGAAAATTGAAAGGTGTTGCCCATAAAGGATTTTTTGAAATATATAAAATTTCGTGTCAATACATTCATTACAAAGAGTTTTTGTGTTAATCCTCCCTCGTAATCTCACACTTTCCTTAGGCCGATTTCGCTTAAAATCAAAAGGTGAAATCCTTAGATGGTTCTGGAAACACATATAAAATTTTGTATCGACACATTCATTCTAACGGGAGTTATCGTTCACAGGCAGACACACAAGGATTTTTTTTTTACATTTTAATAATCCGAAGATTAATAATAAATAATACATTTATTTCCGTTAAACCAATACATGGTAATAGGATACGTCAAAAGAATTTATACATTAAGATCGCTTATAAATTAGATGTATAACTACTTGAGTCCAACTTGATTAGTAGTAATAAGAAAGCTATTAAAAAAAGTAAAATGAAATTAATAAAAACTGAATAAATAAATACTTAAAAATATATATGTATAAAAAAAATTAATACATATACATAGATACATTTATAATAAGTAGATACATTTTTCAATTTAATAAAATTAGAGATAACTATTTTTCAAAAAACTCTTCGGAAGTGTTTTCATCCCAACGATGTTTCGGGACGTTCTTACGTCCCTTTGTCAGGTCCCAATGTTCGAGATATAGAAAAGATAGGAAGAAAAACGAAATTCCGCTAAATACATCGAATGGAATTTTTTTACCGATTATATAACTTTTCCTATAATTCGTATTTCTGGGAAAGTGGAAATAAAAAAGAGTGGTAAAAGAAAAAAAAAAATAATAAAATAAAGTTGTGAAAGATTTTCCCGTTCTTTTCATTGAAAGGGAATAATTTATATTTGAATAGAAAGTAATCAGGAAGAGCGGTACGAGGAGGCAGGCTTTAGATTAAATGGGTAAAAGTATTAAAGACAGATCTTTACATTATATCAACACTTAAAATATTTTACTTTAGAACTTAATAGAAATGAACCTTTTTCCTAATGAAAAACTGGATTTTTATATATTTTTTTCTTATTTTTATTTAGCGAAACTTATACAGAGTTCGAGAAAAGATAAAAAAGTGGTCGGTGGATCATGGACCATGTACTTCCTCAGCCCCTTCTCAATCCTCATACTAAATTTTGTGTCGATACATTCAAAAGAAGTTATACAATCGATCAGAAATATGTTGAGTTTTAACAGGAATTTTCATGTTTTCCAAAGCCCTGATTTAAAAAAAAATTAAGGAAAAATGTTCATCTGTCTATATGTGGATAAGATAACTCGGGATAGAATGAAGCAACTATACATCCCAGAACCCCATCATAAAGACGACACCTATTGATTTTCAGTCAAATCGGCCAAAGAAAAAAGTAGGTGGCATAACACAAAAACTTGATAGCGGAATCGGCCGAAGGAAAGGGGTGGATCAGAAGAGGGTCGGCTCAACTCAACAACCCTTATTATTGCCGATGTAATGGATGTATCAATGAGTTTGAGTATTTAAGCCTCTATAGAAGTCAAATATTGACGTTTTAACCCAATTTTAATTATTGTTTAATTTTTCAATAATGAAACGGGGCGCAGGAACTCAGTGGTATGCGTGCTTGTCTTTTGAGCTCAAGATCGTGGGATCGAAATCCGACCGAGGCTCTTAGTTTATTTTATCTGGAAGTTGAAATAAACTTAAGCACGTTAAGCGATGGTCCCGAGCCTGTACGATGTCAGGTACTCTTTAAAGACCCCTACTCTATGTGAATAAAAATTTAGGGTAGGCAAAATTTAAGATACCCACAGTAGTCAGGCTCATGTCCACCAGAGTGACGAAAGATCGCTCTGGTAGTAGGCGATATGATGTCGTAGTTAAAGCCCGAGCATGAGTCATAAAACCTAATCTTATAATGAAACGAAAGCAAAGTGACTTTTTTCTATGATTGTGTGAAGACATGTTGAGTAAAAGAGAAAGATGGATAATCCCCGGCCCAGTGTGCCTTTTCTGTTCCTTTTCCCGATCGTTATGTGTAGCATGAAGTGAGGAAGGATCAAATGACAAGGCAGCATGATTCTCCCATCTATCAAATACTGATCCTAACAATCTCTCCCCCCCTTTCCCCATCTTTCAAAGGGACATTCTGTTATTAGTATAGAGATAAGAGCAGAGGGCGCCTCTAGGAGTCACGTATGGAACTATAAAACCCAACTTAACCTCTACTCTCCTCTATATAACTCAACCCCTACGTTTGCTATCATATTGAGTCACGTAACGACGGGTGAAAAACCTCCCTCTCAGGATCTCTCTCTACATTCTACCTGACGCCATCTGGACGGCAATGTTCACAACTCGCCTGTTTCATTTTCCTGGAACAACACCATTTTCACAAGGATTGTCTCTTTGGAGTGGAAGAAAATAAAATAAATAAAAAGAAATAGAGGGACTCACCGTCCAAATAATAAAAGGGTCACTTCTCGGTTAGACAATTGTACTCTGTCAAGTACGAAATATTAGTTGCGTAGCCAGAACGGTGGAAGGGGGGGGGGGGGCAGAGAAAGGGAACTCGGACTTTAATACTGTAATAACTACCGATATAATGAAGGTATTTACACGAAATTTAGTATGGTGATTTACTTTACTTTCCCGGGCGCTATGGTCCTTGTAGAACCTGGGCCTCCGCAACAATCTTCCGCCATTCTACTCTATCCTTGGCCTCCCGTCTTCATCTTCTCACACCCATCGTTCTGAGGTCGTCCTCCAGTCAACGTAAGCGGGGTCTACCACTTCTTCTTTGTCCTCCTGGGTGTCCCTCCAGTATCTTCCTCGGCAATCTGCCTGGTTCCATCCTCTGTAAATGCCCCAGCTATCGGAGCCGTCCCTGCTTCACTAAGGCCACCATGTCCGAGCTCTTGTACAGGTCCCTCAGCTCCCTATTGGTCCGTATCCTCCATCTATTCCCCTCTGGAGTAGGGCCGTATATCTTCCTCAATACCTTCCTCTCCCACGTATTGAGTAAGAATTCGTCACTCCTAGTCAGGAACCAGGTTTCACTCGCATACGTGACGACAGGTCTCAGGACTGTTTTATAGATTATTTTGGCGTCTCGGGACACTGTCCTCGATCCGAGCACCTTCTGCAGTGACCGGTAGCATCTATTCCCGGCCGTTATCCTCACTTTGATGTCTTCTTTAACGTCGTTCCTTTCCGTGATAACGGCCCCCAGGTACTTGAAGCTATCCACCCGGTCAAACCTGCAACCTCCAAGTACGAGTTCCTTCTCTTTTACTTCCTTCCTCGTGGTTCTCATGTACTTGGTTTTGCCCTCGTTGACAAGAAGACCAAGCTTCCTGGACTCCTCGTCACATTCCTGGAAGGCCCCCGCCAATGCAGCTTTCGTTCGTCCGGTTATGACCACGTCGTCCGCATACGCGAGATGCTGACTGAGCCTGTTATATATAGTGCCATCAGGATTGCTCTTGTTTCTATCCAATTTAGCATTTTTATCTCATTACTGATATTTTATTTTATTTGTATTTGTTGCTCTATTCAGTGACTTTCATGTATTTATTCTTAGAAGACCTCGGTCCCAAAATAAAATTTATTTTCATTTCATTTCATATGTGGACTTATGACTAAAGCTTCCAATCTCCATTCAATCTTTGCAATCCAAAATCCTTCGAGGGTAGTTCAGTGGAATAAGCTTGCTTAATGAGCTCAAGATCGTGGATTCGAAACTCGGCCGAGGCCCTTAGATTTTTTATCTGGGAGATGGTAAAAATTTGAGCAAGCCGTCCTTCTCAGGTACTCGTTAAGAATCCCTTCCCTAAGTGAATAAAAATTTAGGGTAAGCAAAATTTAGGACTCCGCTCAAGTTGTAGACGATATGACTTCGAAGTTATAACCAACTCCTTCGTAGAATAGCCGATGCTCCTTATTACGTCTCCAACAAAACTGATATCAATATTCCCTTTGTCGCCGAATTAACTAAATCCAGATACAAACAATTATTTTCCTGCTTTATTACCCCCATGTTAATGCTCTAGTCCGTGCCCTCCCTTCTCGTGTACTTCCCGAACGATGTCTCAAGCGCCCATGGCCTAGAGACCTCCTCATATGTGGAGGTGCCTAGGCAGTGTAACCTCTTTTGACGTTGTCATGTTTTCTCCCTTAGCACATTTGCTCGTTGCTGTATTTATTCTTTATACAGTTGTAAATCTAATTTCAAGATGTGACCAAGGAATGGGAGGCCATAGCCAGAGAAGTCTTGTCCCACTTCTCGCAAAGTGTCTAGTGTTGCCCCGGAAGAAGGGGAGAGGGGAGCGATGTTCTCTGTGAAGTTCATACAGCACATTGAACACAGCTACGTCACATAGCCCTCTCCCCTCCACCAACCTGCCTGCTCGTCTGGAACCCATCCACACTATACTATATGCTTCCCTATATATAGAAGGCACATATCCTCCCCCTCTCCTCACATCGGTGTGTTCGAAAACCTCTCAAAAAAACAACTGAATCGAAAAGTCAACCAACATAAAAAAAAGTGCTGACGTTCAAAATTAACGCAAATATTGTCATATGTCATTGTCCTCTACCCATATCAGTTTCGGATTCACAGAACTGCCAGGAGATGTCAAGACTCGAACTTTGTCTGAGTTTGACAAATTGACAGCCATCTTAAAATAAAATCGTAATGGTGAATAAAATATACACTACGAACAAAATTCAGGAATTCGCCAGATATTGGCTTATCTAACGGACTCCTTCAGTTCAGATCGACGATGAAAGATTTCCCATTTCGTCAGGGACACTAGATCATTACATCTGCAGTTATTAGAGTTCTTTTGTTGGGCCCCCCCCCATCCATTCGGCGGATTTCTCGGAAAATTAATAGGTGTCATCCTTATGGAGTTTTAAATTTACATACCCCCCTTCCCTTTGTCCGATATGGCTGAAAATCACGAGGTGTCGTTCTAAAAGGGTTCTGGATACATATATAAAATTTTGTGCACAGACAGCCATTTTTTTTCCATTTTTGAAATCAGGGTTTCGGAAAACATGAAATTCCGGTGAAAACTCGACATGGAATTTTTGACTGATTACATTACATCCTCTATACTTCATATAGCTAAGGAAGTATAATCCTATTGAGTTCCTGATATAATTACATAATATTTAATGGCATATTTAACGTTAAAACAAAACAATGTTTCCTGTACTGTTTTATAGAGTCCTCCTAACCCAACATAAAAAAAAAACACCCTTCTCTCTCAGGGATAAAAGACTGTTTTTTCCTCCCCTAATTCTCTGGAGACAGGACCTTCCTTAACCAAACAAACCATGAAATATTAGTTTAAATTCTAAAAAAAAAACTGATTTACAAGTCTATTTAAAAATAAAACCACTTGCATTTGAGATACTTCAATATTTATTGCACTATAAATGTCTTATACATTTTAAACCTACTGTAGCCTGTAATTACCTGGAGCACGGATGGGACGTTAAGGGATGGTCCCAATCCTGTGCGAAGTCAGATAGTCGTTCAAAAGACTCCTTTCCATAGGTAATTAAACCTAGGTTGGCAATATATTTTACCACTATAGTCGGGCTTATGTCAACCAGAGCGACGAAAAAGTGCGGTATAGTCGCATGTGCGGAGATGCTAGTAAGGTTAGATTAAGAAAACTTTTGTTCCTCAAGCCCGGGCTTTCAACTGCAACGTTATATCGACTATACCGCACTTTTTCGTCGCTCTGGTTGACATAAGCCCGACTATAGTGGTAAAATATATTGCCAACCTAGGTTTAATTACCTATGGAAAGGAGTCTTTTGAACGACTATCTGACTTCGCACAGGATTGGGACCATCCCTTAACGTCCCATCCGTGCTCCAGGTAATTACAGGCTACAGTAGGTTTAAAATGTATAAGACATTTATAGTGCAATAAATATTGAAGTATCTCAAATGCAAGTGGTTTTATTTTTAAATAGACTTGTAAATCAGTTTTTTTTTTAGAATTTAAACTAATATTTCATGGTTTGTTTGGTTAAGGAAGGTCCTGTCTCCAGAGAATTAGGGGAGGAAAAAACAGTCTTTTATCCCTGAGAGAGAAGGGTGTTTTTTTTTTATGTTGGGTTAGGAGGACTCTATAAAACAGTACAGGAAACATTGTTTTGTTTTAACGTTAAATATGCCATTAAATATTATGTAATTATATCAGGAACTCAATAGGATTATACTTCCTTAGCTATATGAAGTATAGAGGATGTAATGTAATCAGTCAAAAATTCCATGTCGAGTTTTCACCGGAATTTCATGTTTTCCGAAACCCTGATTTCAAAAATGGAAAAAAAATGGCTGTCTGTGCACAAAATTTTATATATGTATCCAGAACACATATATAAAATTTTGTGCACAGACAGCCATTTTTTTTCCATTTTTGAAATCAGGGTTTCGGAAAACATGAAATTCCGGTGAAAACTCGACATGGAATTTTTGACTGATTACATTACATCCTCTATACTTCATATAGCTAAGGAAGTATAATCCTATTGAGTTCCTGATATAATTACATAATATTTAATGGCATATTTAACGTTAAAACAAAACAATGTTTCCTGTACTGTTTTATAGAGTCCTCCTAACCCAACATAAAAAAAAAACACCCTTCTCTCTCAGGGATAAAAGACTGTTTTTTCCTCCCCTAATTCTCTGGAGACAGGACCTTCCTTAACCAAACAAACCATGAAATATTAGTTTAAATTCTAAAAAAAAAACTGATTTACAAGTCTATTTAAAAATAAAACCACTTGCATTTGAGATACTTCAATATTTATTGCACTATAAATGTCTTATACATTTTAAACCTACTGTAGCCTGTAATTACCTGGAGCACGGATGGGACGTTAAGGGATGGTCCCAATCCTGTGCGAAGTCAGATAGTCGTTCAAAAGACTCCTTTCCATAGGTAATTAAACCTAGGTTGGCAATATATTTTACCACTATAGTCGGGCTTATGTCAACCAGAGCGACGAAAAAGTGCGGTATAGTCGATATAACGTTGCAGTTGAAAGCCCGGGCTTGAGGAACAAAAGTTTTCTTAATCTAACCTTACTAGCATCTCCGCACATGCGATATTAGTCCTGGATGTTACTACGAAGAGATCGATATAACTCAAATAAAATACATATCCAAAATATCCAAATAATATTAATAGGCCCCAAGTCCGAAATTCCCTGATTTTTTTTTAAATAATATTTTCTTTGCATATTTACAATCGGCTACAAATAACCATAGGTAAAGTTGATGACTGTTTGTTTACAATATATGTATGTACACAAAAAAATACAGGAACAAGAAAAAAATGGAGTATGAACAAAATAATAAATATATACAAAATAATAAATGAAGATAAAACTAAATAAAAAATAAATTGACAATGATAAAGATAAATACATGCTAAAAACATACACTGAAACAATATTAAAAAAAAAAAAAAAACAACAATCCGCAAAATAATATGTTAATAATAATAAAAACAACTGTTCTGCTCCGAGACCCCCCGGGAACACCCCCGCATGATATCGTCCTCATTCCTACAACTACCCTCGTAGATGGGGTCGGAAACTTCTGACCGATTACAAAACTTCCCCTATTAACCCCTATATTATTCCCTTTATAAACAATATTACTCAAAGAATAAGCTGCAGAGAAATATTTAAACAACTTAAAATCCTGACTTTGCCTTCGCTGTTTATATTTGAAACATTAATGGTTATTAGGAAAAATAAAAATATTTTCCCTCTCAACAATGCTAGTCATGATTACGATACCAGGAAGAAAGAAGACTGCTGAATAACTAAACATTGTTTTTCTATTTTTTTTTAATGCCCTTCCTCACTTCTTGAAGTCAATAGATACAATAAAAAAATTGAAACTTCAACTAAAAATGTTTATGTTAGAGGAAACCCTTTACACGGAAATTTGTAAGTAAAGGGTCCTATTACCATGTATTGGTTTAACGGAAATAAAAGTATTATTAATATTAAGTAAAATATCTATCTGGACAGATTTTATTCAGGCCAAGGTTTTACTTCCCCAGTTATACACACCATAGGGGAGGGAAGTAATCGGTTAGAAATTCGAGGTTTTGATTGAAATTTCATGTTTTCCGACCCTTATGATTCCTGTATTCCTTTTACTGATAGAGTGAATGTATCGACACGAAATTGTACATTTATAACCCCCAGAACCCCATCAAATTGGTCAAAGGGAAGGAGTGGACACTTTATATTCAGGTTAGGTTTTATGACTCATGCCCGGGCTATAACTACGAGGTCATATCGCCTACTACCAGAGCACTCTTTCGTCACGCTGGTGGACAAGAGCCCGACTCTACTTTGGGAGTTCAAAATTTTACCTACTCTAAATTTTAATTCTCCCAGGGCAGGGGTCTTTAACGAGTACCTGACATCGTACAGGCTCGGGACCATCGCTTAACGTCACATTCGAAGGACGGCGTGCTTAAGTTTATTTTACCTCCTAGATAAAATAAACTAAGGGCCTCGGTCGGGTTACGAACCCACGGTCTTGAGCTCAGAAGACAAGCACCATACCACTGAGCTACCGGCGACCTCCACTATATATTCATATAATTAATATATATCGACATTGATTTTTAATCAAAATGGTCAATTGGTGTTAAGAGGGAGAGCAAGAACTTAGTTGACTAAATCATGCTGGGGAAGTACATTGCCCTTTTGACTGCGCAAACCTCAATATTCCGTTTAGATGTAACGATATAACTGCACCAAGTTAACCTTGACCAACCAGTTTGCGCAAATTTCATGAAACGTGATAACATTTAGAATAATATTCTCTTTAGAGGGGCTACTACGTTGGATTTATACTACAGTAGAGTCAGAGGGATACGACGAGGTAGTTGAGGAAGGTACGGTACTAGCTAAGTTGGTATGCTGTGAGTTGGCCAATTAAGTCAAGTTGACACAAGACAGAACCTTGTTACAATGGGCAACCAGACAACTGAGTACTGAGTACTAGTCAGACAATTCACAGCATCCTCTTTGTCTCCCAATCTAGAATGTACCACAAAATCACAATGAATGTTTTCTTCCCCATTGTTAAGGCCTTAAGCCCCAGCTCCAGTTTAGTTTTTCTCTATTACTTTCTTATACCTTATCAATATAAGGAAGTATTGTGCCATAAAATTTCGTGCCGATATATTCAATCTATTGAAAGTTATAGTGTTCACAGGCACTTAAAGACATGACATTTTTTATAAATTTTTGAAATAGGACAGGAGCTTTGAAACTTCCAGGAAAACTAGAATCTTCTTAGCTGGAGATGAATTCTAGCAAAAAACACAAAATATTTAATTTAGGTTAGGTTTTATGACGCATGCCCGGGCTTAAACTGCGAGGTCATATCGCCTACTACCAGAGCGCTCTTTCGTCACTCTGGTGGACATGAGCTCGACTCTACTGTGGGAGTCCTAAATTTTGCCTACCCTAAAATTTTATTCATCTAGGACAGGGGTCTTTAACGAATACCTGACATCGTACAGGCTCGGGACCATCGCTTAACGTCCCATCCGAAGGACGGCGTGCTCAAGTTACCTACCAGATAAGTTTAAACTAACGACCTCGGTCTATACAACGTATATATAATAATAAAAATAAATATATCTATTCTGATTTAATGAAGTTGAAATTGCGTGTTTTTTTACGTTTATTCCAAATTCACGCCCAGCAGCTGTTCAAACATCCATATATGTCCGATGATCCACAGAGCACACTAATGATTGGATATCATGAAGGAAATTAGAAAAATAATAATTATTAAAAACTATAGAAACAACTGGTTCGAAACCCGGCCGAGGCCCTTAGATTTTTTTATCTGGGAGGGGAAGAAACCTTGAGCACTACGTCCCTCGGGGACGTTGAGCGATGGTCCCGATGTCAGGTACTCGTTAATACTCCTGCCCTAGTTGGATAAGCGTGACAAGCATAGATGAGATTAAAAGCGCATCGCTGAGAGAGCTAAATGCTTACCCAAAGATTGAGTTCCAGAAGTGTTTCGGGGATTGGAAGAAGCGCTGGCTAAGTGTATAATATCTAATGGGGACTATTTTGAAGGGGATAACATTGATGTAGACGAATAAATAAAATTCTTTTCAAAAACTGAAAATTCCCGTTATTTTTTTTAACACACCTCGTAGATAATCCAGGACTGTTTGGTTCCTTGTTAATGAACTAAAAGAGCTAATAAACCTGTTTTACATCGATACTGAAAAATGGTGTAAGTATATTCTTTTTTTCGTAATGTTAATATTCAGGCAAAAAAAATTTTTTTCGAACGGATGCCACTCATCCAACTTGCACAACTTCCCAATGTGCATGTTTGCCTGTTATTCTGAGGTGGATTTGCCCATTTTCCCAACAACTTCCCAATGTGCATGTTTGCCTGTTATTTTGAAGTGGATTTGCCCATTTTCCCAACTACTTTATTACACTTAGTGACCCTGTCCCTCTGCTCACTACTTGCTACTTTTACAGAAAATCTTCCCTCACTCCACTCCTCCTATGAACTTTTCCAATAACAGAAACACTCAAACTTTTCTTAAAACATTTTCAGGTACAAAGTAACTCTTCCTTCAACAACTTTTCACAATCAACAAGAAAAACTTTATTCTGTAGATCCACCGTCCTCCTCATTATTTTATTTTTGCATTCTCTTGCATGCAGGCCGGCCAACACAATAAACTACTTAAAAGTTGATAAGGATTTTTTACTTTCCCAGCTATACGAAGTATAGGGGAAGTTATGTAATTTTTTATTTATTTATTTATTTGCAATCTATATACATGTAATATAATGAGCAAATATGGTAACTGTATACATGAGTGTCTATGCCACATGTTGGGAGAGGTCAGCCAGCGCTGACACTCCCTAGAAACTAGTACAATGTTTAGGTTTCACTTAGAAGATCTCGAGGTCACCTCCTATTCAGACGGCGTGGATTGTCAGGATGGGATTGAGAGGATAGGACTTGCGCAAATGGGTTAAGATGGGATGAAAGTTTATTGTGGAAATTTAAAAATCGGGATTGGACGAGTTCCTGGACGGTTGGGATGTTTAGGTCTTCATGGAGTAATTTATTGGTGACGTAGAAGGGAGCATTTACAATTCGATGAAGGACTTTGGACTGGAAAGCCTGGATGCGGTTTATATTGGATTGTTTGGCTGTACCCCATAGTTCGAGGCCGTATGTCCATATTGGGCGTATTATAGTCTTGTAAATGGTCAGTTTGTTGGGAGTAAAGTTTTGATTTTGGTCCAAATAGTCTACATAGTAGTCCGTAACGTCGATTCAACTCTTGTCGTTTAAGTCGTGTGTGTGGGTTCCACGCCAGTCGGCTGTCTAAGTAGAACCCGAGAGTTATGTAATTGGTCGAAAAGTCGTTGTTGAGGTTTCATCGGAATTTCGTTTTCCAACCACCGAATACCAAAAATGTAAAACAAAAATCTGTGTGTCTGTAAACAAAATAACTCCTAATGTAATGAATAGGGCTGTGACTTATATTCATTTACATATTTTTTTCTATTAACTTCAGCATTCTGTTTAAACATTATCTTTACGTTTTGGCCCGTATAGAATCAATTTAAGCTACTTTTATTTTTGCATATATCGCTAAAAATACATATTTTTGCATATCTTATTATTCGCATATTTTTGAGTTTTTTCGGCAGCTCAAGAAAGTAAGTACATACATATTTTAATTTTTTTTAAGCCATTTTTATTTATTTATTGTAAACTGACGATTAATAAAAATGAATCCCACTTCTGCGTTTGTTTGGCCACGTGTACGCGTCTTTTATTGAGATGAGTGCATTCCAGGAACTCCAATGTTTCTCTTAAATTCATTGTGTTCATATTGCCAACTTTTTATTCTGACTGTTTGTTTACTTTAATAATTTATTCTCGGAACTGTTTTTTATGCCCATTTCCCCCCTTCTTTCTTATTCTTTTCCAAGTCGTTGATCAGTTCAGTTTTAAACGTTTGGGTAAAAAGCAGTGGAGGTGGTGAGAGAAGAGTCAGGGGTTGAATTGAGCCCAATAGATATTGGGGTTTTCCATGAGCCAGTTACTTCAATTAATGTGGAGCGCTCTCATTCAGCCGATATGAACCAATTTTGAGGCCAGACAGGCGATCCTATTTGTTCGAGAATTTAAAAAAGGTATTGCGTGTAATTGTAACAGTTTTTTAGACGGTTAAGTGGTTCTCTGTTAAAATAATTTTTTATTTTGTTTCTATATTTTTAGCTTATATATCTTGTATTTAATAAATTTTATGTCTATAAAGATTTTCTGTTACTTCTGTACGTTCTTTATTCCTTCGCAGCCTTTCGCTTATTTTTAGTTTTTAATTGCATATTTTGCCAAATATATTTGCATATATAACAACAAAATTTCGCTGTTTTTATTGCATACAAATTACTGCCCTAGTAATGAACATATCGACATAACATTTTATATTTAAATTCAAAACCCTATAAGGACGACACATTGATTTTCAGCCAAATCGATCAAAGGGGAAGGGGAGGATTATAGGGTAGACTGAACCCAATAATTCTAATAAGTGCCGATGTAATGAATGTATCGACATGTTATATTATATTTACATTTGAAACCCCATAAGAACGACAGATATTCATTTTCAGCATACCCACAGAGCCTTTTTTTTCCATTTTTGGAATCATGAAAACATGAAAATCAGGTGAAAACGCAACAAAAAATTTCTGACCGATTACTTAATCTCCTATTTTTCTAATTTTTTTTCCTGTCTTTATCTTATGAAGTACAGATTTTTACCTGAGTCTTGTGTAATGTAGGCAATATGCGACTAGGTCAAATATATTGTAAAATGTATTTTTATTTCAAATCTGTATAATATATATTATGGAGAAATGAACCCTTAAGTTTTGGAGGCTGGTGAGAGATGACCAAGAGGCTCAGGTATCCAAGGGTGCAGTACAAGGGGTACCATATGACCTCAATAAACTACCTGTAGGGGTGGTTGTACAGATATTTTGGCAATCCAATTGACAGAAGAATAAAGATAGTTACCCGGATTTTACAATCTGGCTACAATCAGGTAAAATATTAACAAAACACTAAATATGTATAAGCAATGGCCTGATATCTGAAGTCTCCTGTTATATAATTTCAGTTTAACGCAAGTTGTCTGCTTTTGCTATGATTCGTAATTGCTCCTTAAAAACAATGGAAATCATCTAGTTTTGTCAAATAAATTAAGTAAGATAACATGTATTTTTAGAAAATAAAAGAGAACAAATACATAAAAATTCAAACATAAATAAAAAAAAAGTTGAAAAAACACTCAAACAGAATAAAAAAACATGCTAACAACACTTAAGACAGAGCAATGCTAAATAAGCAACTTACCAGTTTGAGCTACCAGCAGCATAAACAAAATTTAACAATATAATACATCTCACACATTTTTAATTATAGTACCTAAACAATTTTTGTAATAAAATAAAAAATGTTTTGTTTTGCCAATTAATAGGTGCTTCACGAGAAGGCAGTGTGGCAAGCCCGAAGCGGAAATGTATAAATAATTACCGGAATCTACATAAAACTCGATCAATTTCCGAAATTACCTTACCTAATTTACTTCTAAGGATAATGAATATTCACGATAATTCTATTATATATTATTTTATTTAAATTGTTGAATTGTGTAAGAAGATATTTTATTTTAATATTTCAAAGTGTAAAAATTAGAAAAAATAAAAAATAAATACCCCCCTACTGAGGCTATGAGGCTTCAACGGAATTTCACGTTTCAAGATTCCCTGTGTACATGTTTTGACTATTTTCGCAATCATGTGTGTACTTGATAGAAACTTTGTGATCGTTCTAACTCAAAAACGATTGTAGCATTTAATTTGAAATTTGGAATGAAGTTGCTAACGATCTTATTACATTTTGGCCGAAATCAGACGAAAATATAAGAACACCTTACTTCTGGGGCTAAGTGTAAGTACATTTTATAAGATATCATTTATATTTTATGACTTGATCAAAATTTTCTTCAAATAAAAGTTATAGAGAAAACTAAAAGACATTTTATATTCAATACAATTTTTCGAAGGAGGTTTGTAAGATACATACTGAAAATCCTCTTAAAATGACGTCTCGAAACCCATTTTTTTTAGTAGTTCACTTAATTTACGCAAAAACGGTTAGTCCTATTGGAAATATTGTCCTTACCAAAAATGTTCGTTATTATATTTCCAACCAATAATATGCCCTTAGATTTGAGATAGGACCAATAAGGACAGAGTTATAGCGCTATAAAGAAAGTTGTTCAGTCATTTTGAAGGAGTTAGTGGACAAGCATACACGCAAAGAACAATTTTAAAAGCAACGAAGTGGTTAGTAAAGTGTTCGGGTGGTGTCCGAAGCCTGAGGCCTTAACCTCACGCTTTCTGTGAGCTACTGGCGCCTTGTATACCTTACTTAGACTATGGTCCAGGTCAGCTAACTTGTTCCTCGGATGTGTCCCCACTCCAAGGCTATGGACCAGCCGTGGTGCCCCCACCCAGCCTCAGTAGTGGAGGTTGCAAGGATGGTTCATAAGAGGGGCAGGTTAGCTGAAACGGACCTTAGTCTAACTAAGGGATACTCATTATAGTAGATGCCAGTAGCTCAGGGATAGCGTGTAAGGCCATTGAGCTCAAGATCGCGAGGTAACAAAATCTTGAGCAGAGCGTCCTTCGAGGGGTCATTGAATGGCGGTCCTGACCCTGCGCGATGTCAGCTACTCATTAAAGACACAATTTAGGATTCTCACAGTACTGTCTAGGGAAGGAATAAGAGCGTTAAATACATAGATCCCTACCAGCCCTCCCAGTACATCTAAGGTATACTCACACTTCATGAGATCATCAATGCCCTTGAGACGGGCTATCATGGCTGCCACCTCTTCCTTGAACCGCAATTTCTCCTCCATCATCTTCTCGTCCAACTGCCGCTGCATCATCTTATGGAGTTCCTTCTCCTTCATTTCCAGTGCCTCCGTCAGATGATCACTGTGGGCCTCAGCCTGTCGCTTTAGGGCAACTCGCATGTTCCTTTCGCACTCCGACTTGATCATCAACATCTACAAAATCAAAATATATTTTTATAGCAATTGTTACAGGTTGCCCAGGAAGGGTTCACCGATTAACCGGACAAAATGTTTTGAAAAACATTCAGTTTGAAGCCCAGAAACATTCCGCAAAATTACTAATTTTTAATTTAGAACCCTCCCTCTCTATAGAAAGACTATTCAACATTTTTCATTCAGCGAATAATTATCATCAAAATAAAAATGCCCTTGGACAGTGAAGATGAAAATAGAAGTGAAAACAAACAAGCCAGTTGTTCCTTTCTATATTCCTGGTCTATTTCAGATTAGCCCCCTTTTGACATTGGATTTCCATGTAGCATCGTTTTTTGATATCCTGAAACCAAAAATGAAGAAAATGGGTGTTATCACGATTTTCATGTCCATTCCTATTTTTTTCTTCTAAAAAGTTACTTTTCTATTTTATTTTTATTTTTTTGTGTTAGTTTTGTCTCTAATACAAAAAAAAATAATAATAATAATAGAACTATCATTGCTATAAATAGGAGAATCGTTGCATCTTACAGAAATATGTGGGAATGAGTAACATAGAACGGAACGCATAACCCTTTATTAGGTTCAAATAAAGATTAAAGGCCAGAGCCAGTGCTGAATATTCGCAGAGATGTCAAAGCGCCTCAATGAACATGGCGCGGTGTTCTGAGAATGCCCCACACTGATCCCATAGTAACAACCTCCGAAGGTCTGAGAAACTGCATGCAGTGTTTTACTTAGTTACATAGTTCTGTCGTAGCGATGCCCAAACAAAGTTACAGAGCTAACACACATTTTACAAAATTAACCAAATTCCATTCATTC
The DNA here is from genome assembly GCA_963662175.1 of Aradus depressus. Lineage (NCBI taxonomy): Eukaryota > Metazoa > Arthropoda > Insecta > Hemiptera > Aradidae > Aradus > Aradus depressus. The sequence goes on from OY759222.1 coordinate 7,018,338, forward strand.
CTGAAATGAAATTAAATAAAATGAAAAGAAATTTTATTCTGGGACTGAGGTCCCCTAAGAATAAATAAATACAGAGACAAAAATAAAAGGGATATAAATAAATTGGTGCTACAGTGGAGAAAAACTAGACAATAATAGATATAGATAAATAAAAAATTAACATGAACAGCTTAATTATGAAGAAATAAACGTATCTGTGTAATATAAGAACGTATATAATAAATAAAATATATAAACTGGGTATAATATTTATTATGAAAGAATTTAGGAAATACGTGAAAAAAATAAAGAATAAAAAAAATGGGGTAAGTAAATAACTTAAATAATTAGAGATAAATGTTGGCGAATGGGAAAATAGAGAGATGAAGAAGTAATCAAAGAGGAGTGGATTGTTTGACGAAGTGGAATTGGAATAGTGAGGATTTGAAGGAAGCCACGGAAGGAGAGAACGAATTGTGGAAGGTCGAGGAGCGATGGGAGGGGATGAAGAGGTCTGAGAGACGGATTGGGAGGGTTCCAAAGAGAGGTGGGTTGGTGTATATTTTATTTTGGTTTTTGAGAGAAGTCAATGTTACTTTATCATATTCATTATTTTACGGTACTATAAAGTACCCTGTTGATCTGGTTGGGAAACAAATATATTATAGAGGGGTAAATTAGGATTATATAGAAAACGTTTGGTAATAGCGCCAAAAAGGTAACTAGCAGAAAAAAAAAATTGAAATTAAAAAAATTTATATACCCTTCTGTTTCTTTTTTTTGTAAGTTTAGTCTTAAGTGACCCTACAATATATATATATATATTTTTTTTTTTTTTAACGTCCCACCGAGCTAATTCAGAGAAAAAAATAATTATTAGATTTTCTTCAATCCATCATTGGCTATTAAGGTCTAATATTTAGAACATTCTCAACTTATCATCGAGGGATTATCAACCATGCTTGCCCGGATATGACCTTTCGTCGCCTCTGCGAATATTTCACTTGGGTCTGGAATGACCTTAAATTATCATAAAGGACATTCGAACCAAATAAATGAGCATCATTAAGCAGAATAATGTAGCAAGTTGTACTGTGAAAATTGGAATTAACGAGAGCGGTCGGATATCGGGTTAGGTAGAGTGATAAATGGGCTGTCCCTTCAACAGTATGGAATACCCAACTCTCATTACTACATGCTCCCCGCTCCAATTAGTGTCAATAGGCTCCTTGATGCAATTAGGTTAGGGCTTTGGTAACACTGGGATCCGACTTCAGCTGATTTTTTAGTCTTGCGATGTCGAACGAGTACTCCAAGCTCCCATGGCACAAAAAGGTAACCCCATCGAACACCTCAAATTTGAAAGGTGAAAATGCTTGGAAAACATGTAAAAAACATGTTTACACCCGCCAGACTAGTAAAAATTTGTTAATTGCAATGAATAAATTTTTGATATTAATTTATTTTTTAAAACACAAATTTACACAATCTATGGTAAATAATATATCGTTTTTGAAAAAATTTGTCTGGCTGAATACTCCCATCATCAGTATCTATAGGTTATTTGATGTTCTTTATTGTTAAACATTTTTCTCTCATATTAATAAAATTCTTCTTTTTGCAGAGCATATTTATTGAGTTAACCAGAAAAAAATTGTTAACAATAAGGAACAGCAAATAAATTATAGATACTGAAGATGGGAGTACATCCCGAAACGTCTATAATTTGTAGGTTGTAAAAACCAAAAAAAATTAATAGGAGAATTGTACAGCTATAATAAACTTATACTTAGTTATTGTGACTCATGCCCGGGCTTTAACTACGAGGTCATATCGCCTACTACCAGAGCACTCCTTTCTCGCACCTTATTCATCTAGGTTAGGGGTCTTTAAACGATTACCTGACACCGTACAAGCTCTGAACCATCTTTCAACCTCCCACCCAAAGAACGGTTTGCTCAAGGTTTTTTCACCTCCTAAATAAAACTAACGAACCCGCGATCTTGAGGCTCAGTAGGCTAGTACGCTACCTCTGAGCTACCGGCGCTTTCTAAAACATATTTGGAAAAGTTATGATGTCACCTAAAGAGGGGACGTTTCATTAACCATTTTTACAAATTAAGTGAAACCAAATCTTAGGATATTCACAATAATTATTTTTACTGTTCATCCACGGCCTATAAACATTTTCCTGATACATCCCTTGTTGCCAAAATGTTTACAGGAGACATCCCACACCACTTTCCTCTCATAGTGAAATACATTTTTCAGTGTCCCTATTTTTAATGTATTAAATAATGAATTATTTAAAAATAATAAAAAACCAAAGAAAAAAAATTGTGCAATGTTGCATACAGACAACGCCATGCGGAAACATTAAAGCGTAGTCAAGGTCCACGTCGTAGATTTTCAGTGAAAACGTCGGGATAAAATCATTTTTCATTTACTTTTCTATGCTGCCGTAGTTCTTGCATTTGCTCGGCACTAGACTTTTATATTTTTTAAATTCTTTTTGATGCGAGCTTTTCTCTGATTTGCGTTTTCTATAATTCCGCGCATATTTACGATTCATATGAAACGACATCTTTAATTTTTTTGCAATTTTCAATTTAATACCGATTTTTACATATATTTCGGCGAATATTTTTATTGTTTCACTTTGGGTCCTAGTAGTGCTCCTCAAGCTCTTTACAACGACACCCGAATCAACGTCCTATCTAAACGAGTTATCACGCTACACTAATTTCTAATTTTACACAACGCTAATTCGCAACAATCATCCGCCAGCGCCCACACTAGCCCGATAACGTCACAGGCAAATCAAACACTGCACAACAAACACGTACAGACATGCTCTACCCATTGCGACCTCAACCGTTGTTATCGCATTATTAGTCTCGTAGTTATTAGCGATTGAAATCTGACGGTATTTTGTAACACAATAAAGTTTGACCGGCTATCACTGTGCTTAACGAGCGAATAGACGTTTTCATGTCAAAAACAGTATTTTGGTTCTTGTCGGTTGTTTGTACATCGGCGCAATTGTAACCATTTCCTGCGGATTCAAGGATCTTTGTTCCTTCGGCCGGGTTCGTCAGAGTGAAAAATCGTTGTATGTTTGAACCAGTCCGGGTACCAACCACTCTAGGGAGATTAAATAAAATAAAATACAGAAATAAACTAACAACTTACCCTTTTTTGAAAATCCTGGCCTATTTTCCTTCGCTCCTTATCCAATTCCTGCTCAATGGCAGCATCGATTGCCTGAGGATCTCCAAGTTTACTTTGATCCAAAGCCTGCTGCAGTCTCAAACTTCCCAGAGTCTGAAACAAAAACCAATTAAATACTTTCAGATTCGCCATTAAAGTATAATTTAGGTATTTTATAATAAGTAATACCGATAAAACCATAAATTGGCATAACAAGGCTTACATCGACAATTGTTAATATTGATGATTGAATATTGTCGCATCTTTCACATCAGATGATTTTTGAACCAAATAAATTGCATATTTATTTCGTATTATTATTTTCACAGCTATATGAAGTATAGAGCAAGTTTTGTAATCGGTCAGTAATCCGTTACGGATTCCACGTTTTCAGACCTCCTGATTCAAAAATGAAAATAAATACGAGATGTGTTCAAAAAATAACGGGCATTTTCGATTTTTGAAAAGAATTTTATTTATTCGACTACATCAATGTTATCCCCTTCAAAATAGTCCCCATTAGATATTATACACTTATGCCAGCGCAGCTTCCAATCCCCGAAACACTTCAGGAACTCGATCTTTGGGATAGCATTTAGCTCTCTCAACGATGCGCTTTTAATCTCATCTATGCTTGAGAAACGATGGCCCTCTAAGGTTCTCTTTATTGTTGGGAATAGAAAAAAGTCACACGGAGCCATGTCTGGCGAATATGGAGGCTGGGGCATCATTACAGTGTTGTTTTTGGCCAAAAGTTTACGAACAAAGCAGGTGCATTATCGTGGTGCAAAAGCCATGAATTGTATGTATCACCACAAATCCGGGCGTTTTTTTTTCGGCGTTGCACTTGCAGGTAGTACTCCTTATTGGTCGTATATCTTATATATTAATGATATTTAGCATTTTTGCAGAGAGATTGTGAAACACTTAATCAATTATAAAGAAAACATGGATGTTTTTATATATGTATTGTCTATTTCACAAGATATATAAAAAATATATGGGAGTACTTTCGGTATTGCTACCATCTTCAGCCACGACTTAACAAATACTGGTATTTGTTAAGTCGTGGCTGAAGATGCAGCAATACTGAAAGTACACCCATATATTTTATATATCTTGTGAAATAGACAATATTTAAAAAGCATTCGTGTTTTCTTTATAATTTCTTATATATTAATTTGTATATCTGTTCGTTTGTCTGTGAACACGATAATTCCCGATAGAATGAATGTATCGACACGAAATTTTGTGTGTATCCGAAACCCTCTAAGCACCAGAGAACGGACTCAAGTCAAAAATCCCAATAACTGAAGATGTAATGTATCTTCATTATATTTTATATTTAAGTTCAAAACAACAGAAGAATGACACCTATTATTTATCCGCGTAATCGGTCGAAGAGAAGATGGGGATTAGAGAAGTGGGCTCGACTCAAATATCCTAATGACTGCTCATATAATGAATATATCCACAGAAAATTTATTATAAGGATTCAGAAGACACTATGTAAGTCAAATATTGAGTTTTAGCCCAAACGGTCATTGGCTTTGGAGGGAGAGCGAAAACATAATTTATTCATTTTTGCTGAGGGTTTTTTGCGGTGGTGATTCACCGACGATTTTTTTTTTTCTATTTACTTCGTTTATGTTAATATAATGTAAAAATAAACTTACATCAATTTTGGTTAACTCCTTCTGAAAGTAGAGAATGTTCTGGAAAGCGTACAAAATGAACAGATCCAACTCTCCTTCCGCCAGTTTGATTTCTTTGTCAGACAACTTCACACTTGGCAGTAATATTTCCAGTTCTTCCTGGGAAAGAAAAAATTAACAATATCATTATCTCCAACAATAATAAAAATAGTATTACAATTAGATAAGTCCAAAATAAGAAGAGAACCAGCCTTTATTTTGACAATAATTTAGTTTATTAGACTCAATAAAAATGTTTTGTAAAAAGATTTTGATTCACATGAAAAAAAGTCTTGAAGGCGCCGTTAGCTCAGAGGTAGCTTGCTAGCGTACAGAGCTCAAGATCGCGGGGTCAAAAATAAATTACAGATACTGAAGATGGGAGTGCTTCACTAGGGGGGGTAAATATCTGTAATTGCTAGGTTTCAATTATATATATAAATTCAGAATCTCCTTGAACAACCCACAAAAGTTAATTTATTATGAAGTTGTAATTAATTAACATTTCGAAATCAAGAATAACGACATATGTCAAAAAATGTGAGGGCGCCGGTAACACAGTTACATGCGCGCTTGCTTACTGAGCTCAAATTCGCGGGTTCGCAACCCGGCCGAGGTCCTTAGAACATATTATCTGGGAGGTAATTTTGAAAGGTGGGAGGGTTGTAGGAGGGGGGGGGGGGGGGGGGAGAGAGAATGAAAATATCAGGAAAAGAAAATATTAAGCTAACTGACGTTACACCGCGAAGTTGTCGATGTGGCAAACAAAAAATAAAATACAAATTTTTTGATCGGCGATTATTTATTTGTTTACAAAATGGATCAGGAATTTGCATTAAATTTTGCTATAAGAATGGAATAAAGTGCAGCAAAGTTTTAGGAATGTTAAATATTGCTAGTAAAACTAGGGTTTACGAGTGGTATAAAAGCTCGACAAGTGCGGTCGAATGTGAAGGTCATGCTCACTGTGTTTTTCGATTTTAACGGTGTAGTGCACTACAATAAAGAGAACCTTAAAGGGCCGTCGTTTCACAAGCATAGATGAGATTTAAAGCGCATCGCTGGGAGAGCTAAATGATATCCCAAAGATCGAGTTCCAAAAGTGTTTCGGGGATTGGAAGAAGCGCTGGGGAAAGTGTAAAATAATTGGGGACTATTTTGAAGGGAATAGATAGATTATGTAAACGAATAAATAAAATTATTTTCAAAAACCGAAAATTCCCGTTATTTTTTGAATACACCGCTCAAAACTGAACTTCGCAAATAGGTTTTAAACGTACTACTGAAATTTCGGACACTGAACCGGAACACATTACAAACTAACCTAATATTGACAGATTCGATACCCTACCGAAAAGTGTCTTCGAGCCTCCTGTACTTTGGTCCAGTACTTGTCCGTTACAGAGGCTTTGATCCTCTCATCCGTGTAAGTCTTCTTCGCATCCTCCACTGCCTCCGTCACCCTTTTTATATTTCTCTGTGCTGTTTTCTTCAACTCTTCACTACCAGGAAGTCGCGGATCGTTAAGACGGTCTTGAAGTTCCTTCATTTTTTTCCTGAAAAAAAAAATTAATAAATAAAACGTGATTGAACCTTAAAAAATCCTACCAAATACTTAACACCAAACTTGCCACTTAACAAATTTTAAAAAGACCAAATGAGGGGGTTAGAAGCAAAGGGATGTAAGTGATAAAAATGTAATTTCGAGATAATTGCCTTCAAAGTTATAGTAACATCGTAAATTCAGGTATTACCCAGGTATTTTCCACTAGATAGCATTACTGGTACTAACAATCGTTCTGATCATTAGCCAATAGTCAGGGTAGGTGTCAAGGAAGATGTTAACACACATATCTCAATTTCAGCCGATTTGTCACTTACATCCCTTTGCTTCTAACCCCCTCAAATGAAATCTGTTAAGATCAAACCATAAAATCGTCTTATATGATTATTATAGAATTATAGAAATATCGACCTGAAAGGATAAAAGAAAGATTTATCTACAGAAATTTTATTATAAAATATAAGAAGTAAATCTAGTATTTGGCATTTGATATTCATGTATCTCCCATTATTCATTTACAATATATGTATATTATTTATCTTATATTTAGTTAGTTATTATGACTCATGCCCGGGCTTTAACTACAAGAACATACCGTCTACTACCAGAGCGCTCTTTCGTCACTCTGATGGACATGAGCCCGCCTCTACTTTGGGAGTCCTAAATTTTGCCTCCCTTAAATTTTCAAACACCTAGGGGTAGGGATCTTTAACGAGTATCTGACATCGTACAGGCTCGGGACCATCGCTAAATGTCCGTCCCATCCGAAGGACAGCGTGCCTACGTTTATTTCACCTCCCAGATAAAATAAACTAAGGGCCTCAGCCGGGTTTCGAACCTGCGAACTTGAGCTCTGTAAGCAAGCACGCATACCACTGAGCTACCGGCGCCCCATATTTATCTATTATGTGTTGGCATTCTAAGATTTAATATAGGTCGATGTACATATTTTATAAGCTATTTTGATGTACGAAATTGTTTGACGTATCCTATTACAATTTTAAGGTTCAACGGAAATCAATACATATTATTATTATTATTAGTGTCATATCTGTTACAATTTAATGACAAAATAAACCCTTGGCACACATGGATTTGGCAAATAAATTTGAGATACTGATGACGGGAGTTCTTCCCAAAAGCTCTTGCTAGGTTATGAAAACCAAGAACAAAAAAGATGGGAGAATAAAATAGTAGTGTAAATTTACGCAAAGTGCATTTTCGTCCGATGGAGCATAAATAACTGTAAAACAAGTCATCGATAAATGATTGGTAGTGTATTTCCCCAGCAGGAATTAATCAATTTTCGCTTTATCTCCAAAATCGACCGTTCGGGCTAAAAATCCAATAGTTGAATTAGACAGGGGCTTTTGAATCTTCATTATGAATTGTGTGCTCATTCATTGATTACATCGGCAGTTATTAGAGTTTTTGATTCCAGCCTGCTCCTCTACACTAATCCCTCTTCCCTTCGGCAGATTTCGCAGAAAATTATTAGGTGCCGATCTTGTGAGTTTTTTAATTTAAATATAAAATTTCATGTCGATACATTAATTACATCGGAAGGGCTTTTGAGTTGAGCTCCCCCTACCTTTGATCGATTTGTTTGAAAATAAATATAGTCGTCATGGGGTTCTGGATAGACACAACATTTTTATATCGATAAATGCATTCTATCGGGAGTTATTGTGTTCATAGAATTGTTTTTTTTAACATTTTTGAAATTAAAGGGTCGGAAAACATGACATTCCGTTGAAAACTCAACATCGAATTTTTGACTGATTACATAATTTCCTCTGTACTTCGTATAGCTGTGGAACTAAAAATGAGACAGATCCCAGCTTCGGACTGCATTTCGACCTGCATTTTTTAAATGACACGAATTTTAGAACACTTGACCCCACTGTGTGGCACTTCTTTCTATTCTTCAATTATATGTTGTTGATATTTTCGAGAGCTGACAACGTTACGACAATGATATACAATTATAATAGATAATGTAAGCAGCTTACAAGGCCTCATTAGCTGATTTTTCCGCCTCTTTCACCAGTCGATCCCGTTCGTCTGCCTTCTTCTTGATCTGCTTCCAAATGGTCGGATCTGAATTTTCTGCAGATACCTCCACCAGTTGGTAAATATCCTCGGCATGGTCTGCAATCAGAGGCAACTTTCAAAAAAATTTACAATTTAATTAAATTTTTATTATTTATATCATGTCAAAATCTCTGGAGAAGAAAAGAGGTGGGGTAATCACCTCCTGATTTTTCCTCAATCGGCCCTGGTGTCCCAGGGACTTCCCAGGACAAGTATATTTATCGAAGAGTGAATCCTATGTGAACGTACTATAATCAGGAATATTAAAAAAAAAATTAAAAATCGTGTTCATGTTGAAATTTTAAACTGCCATAAAACTGGAAAATCCATCAATTATTTTCTGTCAACAGTACAACAAAACAAAAACATTACTGGCAAATATTGAAGGATCATTGTGTACTACCTCTGAGGGCGCAGACAGCTTCGGTATAGTACTGTACCGCCTTTCCAGCCACCACCCCTATAGCACTCTCCAATTGGACAAGGTTGGCGGGCTTCAGATCCTCTTCTGTTTCATCAATCTTCCGCACTGTAGCTGGATCTGCAAACAGAAACAAAGAATACAAGCAGTTAATACTTGCTGCAAATAAATAATAGTAGGTATTTATTCTATGAAATAAATGGACTTTATATAGGTTAACTAACAAATTATAATTATGGAAAAAAATACTAAATGGAAACAAAACAAATTATATCTAAAAAAAAATGGTAAAATAAATTATAGTAAAATGTCTGGGGACGCCAAGGTGTTGTCTCGTCACAGTGCGGCTGGGCTGAGGGTCCGTCTTATAGGGCTTCTTGACCAATACTTGCAGCAAGGGCTGAGTGCAGATACTGGTCGAGGTGGTGATGAGATGTGCAGCAGAGGGCTGAGGGCACTTCTATTCAGACAGTCAGACTGGACTTGACTGACTCGTCAGGCTAACTAAACAACTATGGCCGCAGTGACCTCTATTGGCCACTATCCAAAGTTTTTGCACTTCACTAATGGCGTCACCCCCTCCACACATACCCTATTGTCTTTATAGAGTTAATTTCACTTTCGGCCTTAACACCCGCCGTTGTCGGGTTAGAAACTTTATAATAAGTTAATATTTTATATATTTATATAATAATATATAAGTTATAATATTTTATGGATCCGCAGATTATTGACTACTATTGTTTATTTCATAATGAAAATCTGAAAAATTTTTGAATAGCTAATACTCATGTTGCGGAACCTTAAAGAAAGCTATGTGTGTTTGTGTCTTCAACACTTGAGCTAGAAACTGTTTTTCCTGAAATATCAAGAAATATGGCATAAGGTCATTTTTTTCTTTCGCATGGAGGCAAAAATTAGGAGGTCGCAAAAACAAAATAGGCAATATATGACTTAACCAATTAGGTTTTTGCTCATCCTCCAAAATCAATCGACCGTTTGGGCTAAAAACAGTTCGACTTACACGGGGGCTTGTGAATCCTCATACTTTTGTGTCGATACATCGGCAGTTGATACGGTTTTGAGTTGAGCCCACCTCTAAACCCCCCTCCCTTATATGGGGTTTTGAATTTACATATGAAATTTCCTGTTAATCCTATAAACTTAACATCGAATCTTTAAACGATTACATAATTTCCCCTGCACTCTATGGTATTCATTCATTTATTGCTTCTCATTTTCAGTGTACTTCCCCGCTCAAAGTGAAAAAACTAGAAACTTTATTGTGTTGCTTGAATGTTCATGAGAACTAATTCAGTAAGTAAACATTTTTAAATGTTGCATTTTTCAAAAATCCTTTTTCTTAATTTTCTAACATTTGTCCTGAGGCCCATAATTAGTACAAAATTTTCTTCATAAAAAGTTCATGTTTAAAAAAAAAAAAGCATATATATATTCTGAAAACGATTATCCATCTACCTGTTGTTATCAATTTATCGTCTTCAACTATTTCCATCAGTCGCTTTTCGTTGTACTTGTCTTTCACGGATGGTTCCATGTCGATAATCGGCTCATAGGCAGCCTTAGGAGCTGAAAAATTAAATTAATATTCAATTAAATAAATAACAATAAATAAAATATATGGTAATAAAGAACTCTATGACTTCCTCTTCAAAATTGTTTTATTTTACAAAAACACAGTCGTCGGTAATGTACTTCCCCACCACGAATTAATCTATTAACTTTTCGTCCTCCCTTCAAAAACAATCGATCGTTTGGGCTAATGTCCCATCCAAAGGACGGCGTGCTCAAGGTTTTTTCCCTGCCCAGATAAAAACCTAAATACATAAGTGGACAGGGAAATACCACCGTGATTAACTTACGAGATATGAGGCATAATAATAATAATTACTGGTCAGATAGAGCCATGTGGAAGACTTTAAGGACGCAGAAAGCCCAGAAGTAGCGTGTTTGTCAACTGAGCTCAAGATCGCGGTTCGAAACTCGTCCGAAAAAACGTTGCCGTCATTCGGATGGGACGTTAACCGATTATCCCGAGCCTGTACTATGTCAGGTACTTGTTAAAGACCCCTAAACCTAGGTGAATAAACTCATGTCCTCCAAAGCGACTAAAGAGTGCTCTGGTAATTTGCGATATGACCTGGTAGTTAAAGGCCGTTAATTGAAAGGCTAACCTTTCTGAAAACAATAATTACTGAACAATTGTTTTGTTTTTTTATTATTATAACGTTTTTGAAACAGACAAAACGTCTTCCACTCTATCCTCCACCTATCAGCAACTCAATAACCTTAAGAATATTCATCTTAGATAAATATTAACAACAAAACTTACATTGATAATATTATTGAATAAGAATCATTTAAAACATATATATTTTATTTTTCGGTATATATAAATAATTCTTGAAAACGGTTTAAGAATCTAGAGAAGTTTTCGCAAGATTGCTCTTTTTCTCTTCAAACTGACTCGAACCAATAATTTTTTCGGAGTATTAGTTTTTAGTGCCTGCAAAAAACACAGTGAAACGAGAAGAAGGGGGAAAAATATAGAATCAAAAAAATGATATGTTAATTAAAACGAAATTAACTAAAACTATAATCAAAACGAAATATGTGAAACCCCCCAAGAATTCATCAAATAAGTTTTCTCTCTCCCTCTGAAACCAATTTACCGATTTAGTTGAAAATGGTCCCCTCACTTCCCTCTATTCCGTTTCAACCTGAAAATTAATATGTATCGTCCTTAAGGAGTTTTGAATTAAATTTAGTGTTGATATAATTAGTTATTGTGACTCACGCCTAGGCTTTAACTACCGGTTATATCAGAGCTCTCTTAGCATTCCACAGATTCGGGACCATCGCTCAAGTTCGATTCGAAATACGGCGTGTTCTAAAACCTTGAGGGCCTCGCCCGGGTTTCAAACCCGCGATCTTGAACTCTGTAAGCAAGCACGCATATCACTGAGCTACCAACTCCCTAAACGTCTAGAGGAACTATAAAAAATGTCTATCATATTTTATATCGTGTTCACAGAGATATACAGACAGAAAGTCAATCGAGTCCAAAAAATCATGAAATTCAGATGAAAACTTCACAAAGTATGGCTGGGGAAGTACAAATGATCTGGACAGTTAACACATAACTATATCATGTTCACAGAGACACGCACCGTCTGACAGGACATTCTGACCAATTTCAAACATCGCGCTCAACGATTACTTGGATGATGAAGCGCCGGGAGAAAATTATTACACAATTTAATAAGCGGTTTAAAATAGTTGAAACAACAACTGTACATATGTATGTATATGTATACATTTCTTAAATACATACCTCAAACACATTATATGTATTATGTATATTGTTTATTGACTACCTACTCACTTCAATACTATGAACATGGGTTTATGAATGTTCATACATATGTATGTACATAAAACATAGGTATAAACTAAGTTATAACAGTCATGAACGTATAACGGAGTGTAACACCATTTATAGCAAACTGTTTGTTATAACCGATAATACCTCTTAAGCTATGTCCACATTTGTGCGCTTTCATCTTCAACATTCACCTTCCTTTTCACGTTCAATATGAGGCATGCTTCAGTTGCATGCGTCAAAGTGACCACACTAGTTCAACTAGACAGTCGTCATCAGGAGGCAACATGGATGATGTTTTATTGACGGGTGTAGCTGCTGCTTATTAATTAATTTTAAAATATCGTAACAAATTAAAAAAACATAAGCGTAGTCTATGGGTGAAAGATTATTTGAAAAACCGTAATATTCAAATAATGAAAGAATTGGAATTTAACACTGAAATCTTGTTCAACAACTTTACTTAAGAGTTTCTTCGATAGTGCCCATTATGTAGTTAATTAATATTTAAAATAAATAATTTATAATGGAGACAAAATAAATAAAAAAGGTACCGAAATAAAAACAAATCATACACGAGAAGCGCACACAAAGTTGAAAGAATATCCAAGTGGGTTGGATGTACGTGCGCTGTGGCATGCGTCACGAAAAAAGCGCCATTCAACTCGTAAGAGGCAAGCAAAAGCGCATGCCCCACGTTCGTTCCTCCTTGCTTCATATTGAAAAGGAAGAGGAGGATGAAAGCGCACAAGTGTGGACATAGCTTTAAAGAGAACACCGGCTACAACGTACAAAAACCGCCAGTCCCTTGAAGTTCGTTATAAACGATTTTGACTATATATATATGTTTTAAATATATATATATATATATATATATATATATATATATATTTATATGATAATAATTATATATATATATATATTGAAAGATTAAAGAAGAATAGTTACGTTTGTATGGTTCTTGTTTTTCATCGCAAGGCGGCAGGACACCTCTGCCAGTAGTACTCTTCTTCGTTCCAGCTATCAAATTCCAGATCTCAGTCAGCATCCTGAAACCAATAAATTATTATAAAACTTATAGGTTAGGGTTTATGACTCATGCCAGGGCTTTAACTACGAGGTCATATCGCCTACTACCAAAGCGCTCTTTCATTACTCTGGTGGGCATGAGCTCGACTCTACTGTGGGAGTCCTAAATTTTGCCTACCCTAAAATTTTATTCATCCAGGACAGGGGTCTTTAACGAGTACCTGACATCGTACAGGCTCGGGACCATCGCTTAACGTCCCATCCGAAGGACGGCGTGCTCAAGTTACCTCCCAGATAAAAGAAACTAAGGGCCTCGGTCTATAAAACGTATATATAATAATAGAAATAAATATATCTATTCTGATTTAATGAAGTTGAAATGGCGTGTGTTTTTTTACGTTTATTCCAAATTCACGCCCAAACAGCTGTTCGAACATCCATTTACGTCCGATGATCCACAGAGCACACTAATGATTGGATATCATAAAAGAAAATCGAAAAATAATAATTAATAAAAACTATAGAAACAATTGGTTCGAAACCCGGCCGAGGCCCTTAAATTTTTTTATCTGGGAGGGGAAGAAACGTTGAGCACTACGTCCCTCGGGGACGTTAAGCGATGGTCCCGATGTCAGGTACTCGTTACTACTCCTACCCTAGATAAGCCTGGTTAGGCAGAAGTTAAGAATTCCTTAGTAGATGTCCACTAGAACGACGAAAGAGCGCTCTGATAGTAGACGATATGACCTCATAGTAGCCTGCGCATTGAGTCATAAACTAACTAAGACAAGAAACACTCTGAATTGAAAACTATCTACTGACTTAAAAAAATATATGTCATTACTACAATGGAATAATGTCATGATAATCACTGACCCAGACTGTATATCCATGAACCACCGGACAACATAGTCCACAGGGGAAGTTTCTTCGGCGGTGACGAACGAGATGAAACCATCTGAACCTGGTACATTTTCACGAAGCCAAGCTCGAAAATCATCATCATATTTGGCATAAGCAACAACAGCACCTGTACCTATCACCACTGCGCCCAGGGTATAGTAGAATGCTCTGCCGGAGGTGCTGAAAATTATTAAGGAAAAAAAAATCATATTAATTTGATAACAGTAAATACCCGCCCAGAACCTTGTAAAGACATCTCAAAATATACTCACTCGCGAGGACATTCCTTCTTGTCACCTTCAATCTGTTTTTGTTTCTTACATGTGGAAGATGTTTGGTAAAGTCGGACTACATATCGTCTTTCTACATTAAGTACTGTCTGTAAATAAGAATGAGTATAAATGAAACTACATAACCTTAAAAACAATGTTGGGATTCGTTTTAAGGCTCATAATATCAAACAAGATCAAGAACACATTATTCATACTATTTGAGAAAAAGCTGAACACCCAGATTTTTCACTAGACATTGAAACCTTTACATGATTTCAGTAGTCAATGTAAGCGAACCGATACTTAACACATATTAATCCATAATTTTTTTAGATAAATGAAAAAATGTTATCTTTAAAGTGTTCCTGTAGGAATAATGTATTATTTTTCAAACAATTATCAAGCACATTATAAGTAAAAATTCTAAAAATTAGGTGATATGTGACAGACGATCAGGCACTTGATAAGAGAGAAAACTTAAGTAAGGATGAAAGCAAGTATTTTTTAGACTAATTTTTATCCTTGATTTATACTATCACTTACCTTTTTAATGATACATGACGGTAATTTTAAACTAAGCCTAAACATTTTCGGGACCCAATTTTAGGGCTGATGATAGATACAGTTGGAAAAGAATCGAACCAACAATCGATCATATGAATGGGATGGCCGTAACTTTTATAAAATAAACTAAACTAAAGACAAAATCTTAGTCCTGTAAAAAACTACCTACCTAAAACGTACTATTAGAATTTTTTTTTAACTTATTTAATTTGTTAATAGCCAAACATATGTATGTTAGAATTTTGTGATTTTTCTTACTTAAATATCACTTGTTTAATCATTGAAATAAGTATTCTTTGTTGATTTTTAGTTTTTACTATTTAACCTATAATTTCCATTTTATAAATTGTAAAAAATCATAATGCAAACTTATGAATATATTGCATCAGCATTGAAAATATTATGTTTGGAGGTTAAAACTGTTCAAGAAAAGAGATCACCTGTCAGATTGAAGATGGCTGTTATTCTTCGTTTTTGATAAAGTGTTGATAAGTTTCTGTTTACATCATGTCGTTCGACCGTTTTTCTCATATTCCTCAAGTGGATGGTAAATTAGTGGATCGTATTGTATGTAATCTTAAATCACAAGGAATTTTTGATCAATTTCGTAAAGATTGTCTTGCCGATGTTGATACTAAGGTAATTCCAAGTATATTATTTACCGATTGCTTAAATTATAAAGTGAATATACAAAGATTGTATCCACTGTCTTGGTTTTTTAGCCTGCTTATCAGAATCTTCAGCAGAGGGTTAATGGAACCGTCGCCAGTTTCCTTGCGAATCATACATGGCAAGAAGATATGAATAAATCCCAACTTAGAGAAAGCCTGAAGCGGCACGTTCAGCAGTAAGAAGTTAAGCTCATGACTACATCATTTTATTTTTAGAATATCTGTCTAAAATTTAAATATTTAATTTTTCCAGGGGTTTTCTTGAGGTTGGTGTGGATCGAATTGTTGAACAAGTTGTCAATCCGAAAATTATCACTGTGTTTCTGCCCAAAGTTGAAGATGTCGTCTATGACTGCTTGGGCGTCGAAAAACCTGCCAAGAAGTCAGTACTTCCTCCAATGTTTCGAAGTAAGTTCTACTAGTTGTTGAGTGACAACCGAAGAGAAAGAGATGAGTGTATGATAAAGCTTTTTACATCAACGATTGCTGATTTTATTCATAATTTCACATAGTGTCCAGGTACAAAATCCGAAATTCATTGAATATTACAATTTTCTAGACTTCAGTTTTCATACTATCTCGTAATTATTACTAAGTGGCTATATTATTGGTTGTAGGCCTTGTTGGTGGAATCCGCCATGTTAGGGTAGTGTGGCTTTAACCACGAATAGTAGAAAATAATTTAATTCATCAAAAAAATTGTTATAAATTTAGGAAAAACCTCCGCATACCTTCATTAACAATTGACAACCAAAAATGAGTGAATTTTGAACTTTTCGGGGGGCGAACAACTCAATAACCGATATAACTCACACACGAAATTTAGTATGACTTGGAAGTCCCTGTGTAGATCATAGATCAACTATTGATTGTGTAGCAAAAAGTTTTATTACGTTTTAATGAAACTTTTTATTCCCTATATTATTATTGTTTGAATATTTTTATACTCCTTATGGTGACCACCCTAACTAGCATGTGAATTGTTTTCTGTACCGATGGATACTAAGTTCATTTCTGTTATATTCTTGAGTATTAATGTTTTTTTTTCGTTTCTTCCAGGTCTGCCACCTCCTCCAATTCTGCCTGTTGTTATAAAGACGGAGACTTCTCAGGAAAACACCTTATCCCTTCTTCCTAAAGATCTTGACCCCGTGTCGCCAGGAAGTGTCGACTTCGATACGTCAGAGGAACAAGGTGACGTGATGAACACAAGTCTTCAAGACCTGGAACCTCCCCCTAGGGAGGAGACGTCACAGAACGACTCCCAGATGTCTGGGATATCCGATCTTTCCAGTCATTCGAGTCTGCACATTAACGATCCCATAGCCACCGAGTCTAACACCAATAAGAGTGACATGGTGCCCTCAGTAGACAATACAACTTCACTTCAATTTGAAAATTTTGCTAATTTAAACGAGAAAATTAAAAAATCTAAAATTACATATTCACCCAATGCGATGGAGTTGAACAGTAGTGACGAACCCGATGAAGGAAGTACCGAAGTCAATTTGGAAATTTCTGACATCAAAATGGAAACCGATGAGTCAAAAGAAGAAGAGGCGTCAAATCTTAGCCAAAGTACATTTGAAGAGTTCAGAGCTTCAGCAATAGTTCAGTCAATAAAAGAGGAGGAATCTTCTAAGATGTTCTCTGATGATTCAAGATTCTCAGTTTCCAATCATGTTAAGTTAGTAAAATCAGTAAGTGTTTCGGATCATGAGTCAGTAAGTATATCTGCTGATGACGTATTAAAAAGGGAGAGCAATGAAGAAATAGTCAATGAAGATAGTCAAAGTAAGTCGTCGCCGTGCAAGAAGGAGAATGAAAGGGGTAAAGAAAGTAAAAGAAAGGATGAAGGAAGCAGCAGAAGACAGAGCGAGTCATCAGCGAGACATCACAGAAGTCATGATTCGAAACATCGGTCGTCTCGTGAGAAGAGTTCCAGAGACAAAGAGAAGAGTAGCAGTAGATCATCGAAGGATGATAAACCCAAGTCGTCGTCATCCAAAGATAAACACAAAGAGGAGAAGGACAGACAAAGCGAGAAGAGGAGAGAGAGGGAGAAGGAGGGTGGTAGGAGCGAGCATAAGGAGGATAGTAGAAGTGAAAATAAGGAGGATAGTAGAAGTGAAAATAAGGAGACTAGCAAAAGTGAAAATAAGGAGGATAGTAGGAGGAACCACAAGGAGCATAGGAAAAGCGAAAATAAAGAGACTAGCAGGAGAGAACATAAGGATGCTAGTAAAAGCGAAAACAAGGAGACTAGTAGAAGCGAAAATAAGGAGGCTAGTAGAAGAGAACATAAGGAGAGTAGTAAAAGCGAAAATAAGGAGACTAGTAGAAGAGAACATAAGGAGAGTAGTAGGAAAGAACATAAGGAGAGTAGTAAAAGCGAAAATAAGGATGATAGGAAAGAGTATAAAGAAGATAGTAGAAGCGAAAACAAAGAGGCTGGTAGGAGTGAGTATAAGGAGAGTAGTAGGAAAGAACATAAGGAGGGCAATAGAAGCGAAAATAAGGATGATAGGAAAGAATATAAGGAAAGAAGTGGCAAACATGACAAAGATAAGATTAGTAGAGATAAACATTCCAAGGACAAAGACAGGGATGAGAAAGGCAAGGATAGGCACGAAAAAGACAAGGACAAGCATAAAGAGGATCACGAGAAGGAGAAATCTGAAAAGGACAAAATCGTTGAAGAAAAACACAAAGAAGAAAAGATAAGAGACTCAGAACGAACAGAAAAAACTATTCATTCGTCATCAAGTTCGAATAGGAAAGAAGATAAGCACCGGAGTGATGACAGAGAGAAGAGCAAGAGGTCGAGTGAGGGTTCTTCAGCTAAACATAGGCACTCCAATGACAAGAGCAAAACTGAGGAAGATAAGAAGGAGAGTCGGGATAGGAAGAGGAAGGGAGGAAGTTGTAGTGAGGAGGTGAAGTCGAAGGAAGCGAGGAGGTCCTGGGACAGAGACAACGGGGAGGGTAGAGGAAGTGGGAGTCACAGGAGCGGGGAGGGAGGAAAAAGAGAAGAATCGGAAAGAAGCGGGAGAAAACAGGAGGCAGAAAGAACAGAACCGGCGTCCAACGAGAGCAGCGGAAATTCATGTTCCGACAGATTGGTTAGTCCGGTTGTGGAGCATGAGGAGGACACTGGAGAAGAGAGAATGGAGGAAGTCCTGATGACTGAAGAAGGGCCGAGTGACGTGGACATGATCCTGATGCAGATCAACAAGAGTATTGAAGAAGAGAAATCAATTGAAGACAGGAAGAGAGCACTTGCTGCGGAAACAGCGATGAGGCCGGATGAAACCAACTGCAGAGAAGTGCAATCACCCCCACTCAAGAAACCAAAAATTGCCAGAAATATGTCAGAAATAAGGAAAATAATGTTAGCTAGAAAAAATATAAAACGGCAAAACATGAAAAAACATCGAAGATGTGAGCCTCAAGAAGACGGTAATAGCCATGTCGAAGAGAAACCACAAGTAGAATCAACTTCACCAGCTTTGGTCAATTTGCCGTCTTCTGACAAAATATACCCAGAAGAAAATAAGGAGAATATTAAAGAAATACCACAATGTGATAGTAGAAATAAGTCAACAGTAGACGTAGCCTCACACAGACTGATAGCGGAGTCGTTTAGCGGCTTTTCGGACGTTGATATAGACCAATCATCACATTTATTACACTGTTTCAGGACTTCCTGTATCGAGTATTGTCACAGAGAAGGCATCTCTTGGTCGGATTCTGATCTTCCTGTCATCTTCCCTAATTCGGCCGAATCCAATCCAATCGAAAACAAGGACATTTTGAACAACAACATTCACATTGGATCCATGCGTCGAAATTGTGTTGAAATCGAGCCAGAGGATAAGAAGGAAATCATCGATCTGATGAGTGTGAGAAATGGATGTTACGTTCGATTGGACAAGGACTGTCCTCGGGTTGCTGAGGCGATTCTGCGCAGCGAAATCGAAAACATCCTGCCGTCGAAAGGAGAACAGCCCCGCAAGCCGACAATTTCACCGGTAAGTAGTCAACTTACAGAATCAAAAGGGGAAAAAAAACAGATTAAGAAATTTCCTAATAAAACTGTTAAACACTAGTACTTTTTTTTCTTTTTCTTACATATGTTTGCATCCTCCGTTAAAATAGTGGTCCCGCAAAGAAACATTTTGAAAATGTTTAAATTCACTCATGTGCTTTTTTATTATTATTATTAATTCATTAACCATAGAAATCACACAGACAACGCGAATGCATTCATAACTCGTGATCTCAAATAAAAAATCATTCCAACACTTCTTTTAGCCATCAAAAATCATTGTTTAGTTGAACACATTTTGAAGTGCTGTGATAGCTGTTTCGCTAGACATAACCGTTTGTGATTTGGAACCGTAGGATTGTAGGTTCTTTGATTTCTAGTTGGTTCTGTGGTGAACAGCATACGAATATGCTACCGTAATTGAGTTGTAGTGCTTTGTTGATTGCTCGAAGGTCAAAAAAAAAAAAAAAAAAAAACCTATGGTTTGTATATGTCTGTTTATTGGGCATACAAAAATTGTGGTATCTTGAAATTGGTTATGTATTTGTGTTTCGGTGTCTGCTATAAACCGAGCATAGTGTTCACTTTCAGAAAATATTTTGCTCGCTGCGGCATCGAAAAATTGATTTGGTAAAAACCAATATTTACTCGTAATATGTTTTTTTTTTTTTTTTCAAAATTTTAAAATTATTAATCTGAGACTCATCATTTTCAGTCAGAAATAGATTATATAGAGTGCTTTCTTTTATTTGAACTTCAAAACTTTCCGTCTACGTTCATTAGAAGCTGAGATATTTAACCGTTTAAAAAATGTGTATCCGTTCGTTGATTTTATTCAAATTGCATAAAAGTCGTTCTTGGGGACCAAAATGAATTTTTTTTCAATTCATAAATTCGCCCTGAACTTTTGATAGCGTAACTTTGAGCCAGAAACAGATTTTGTAGTCGCGTTTTCGTCCATTTAGTTGAACATTAGAGAAATGCCATTCAGAATAGTACCGCTTTAAGTATCATCTTGTGATATGGAGTGTCGGCCGTTGTCTTATTTCTTATATTATACTTAAAATTAGTACGTAGTATTAGCAGAATGAAGAGAAAGTTAGCACAAGACTACAGGAAAGCGCAAGCAATTTTTTTTTTTTTTTTTTTGCAAACTCTTAAGTATAACAAATTTGAAGCAGTTGACTGGAATATCAGATTAAATAGATCTATCAAAAATAGATTTCAAAAAATGTTTTCCCTAATTTCTCTAATAAGGTGGCTATAAACAATAAAGCATAATGGAAGGGAATAAACGCGAAATTGTACTTCAAGAAATGATCCTGACATGTTTCAAAAAATTGTTCATGTTTGTGCCGCTTCAAAAATAAACCTGTCTTTAGAATAAATTTAAAGGATGCAGAAATTACGCAATGAAAATCCACTGTTTAGAGGAACGTCGAGAGGTAGGCTTGCTTGCCTACTGAGTTCAAGATCTTGGGTTCGAACCCCGGCCGAGACCCTTAGATTTCTTATCTGGGAGGTCCTGAGTTTGTGCGATGTCAAATACTCGTTCTTTCCCCTGGTAACTAAATCTGAGTAGGCAAAGTTTAAGACTCCCAGACTAGTCGGGCTCATGACAACAAGAGCGACGAAAGAGCGCTCTGGTAGTAGGCGATAGGACCCCATAGCCAGAGCATGAGTTATGTTTAATTAATTAGGTTTTCAGAAAAACGCGAAAACTAACTACACAAGTTTTGAAAAATGTATGACCATGTTAATATTACACGAATACTATTTTGGTTTTTGTGCGCATTGATTATATTATTATTATTTTGTTATTGTTCTACTAATGTAGCAGCCGCTGGGTTCCGTTTGGGGTCGTAACTTCAAACTACTTATGGGACGTAGTATGCCTGGGCTTTAACTACGAGGTCATATCGCCCACTGTCAGAGAGCTCTTTCGTCGCTCTGGTGGACATGAGCCGACTCTACTTAAATCCTAAATGTTGGCTACCTAGGATAGGAGTTTTTAACAAGTACTTGACAACGTACAGGCTTTGGACCATCGCTTAACGTCCATCCGAAGGACGCTCAAGGTTTTTTCACCTCCCAGATAAAAAAAACCTAAGGGCCTCGCCCGGGTTTCGAACGCGCAATCTTGAGCTCAGAAGAAAATCAGGCTACCTCTGTGCTATCGGCGCTCTCAAAATTCGTTGTTCTAGCACAAGTATATAGCCTGGGACAAATGTATTTTGTACGAGAGGCGACTTGCACTTGACCAATTTTCAGCTCATCTTGTTTGTTTCTGTTTTTTAATTATTTTTTAATCGTCCATATTTTTGAAATTTTAATGGGAAAAAAATTATTATTTTACAAAAAAGTATGGTGAAAAAGCAATTCTCATAGACACATGGCTTCTTATCGATAGCTTTGTTAAGGAAAATAGCAGCTGTGTTGCTTTATGACTCTCAAGCATGTGTTCTAATGTTTATTTTAGTTAGTTATTATGACATGTTCGGGCTTAACTACGAGGTCATATCGCCTACTACCAGAGCGTTATTTCGTTGTTCTGGTGGACATGAGTCCGAGTCTACAATGGGAGTCCTAAATTTTGCCTACCCTAAATTTTTATTCACCTAGAGTATAGGAGTCTTTAACGTATACCTGACGTCGGACAGGCTTGGGAACATCGCTTAACGTCCCATCCGAAGGATATTTATAAATTTAAATTTTTTATATATGTAAATTATGGTATTATACAAATAAATAACAATAAGTGTTTTGCCCTTGACATGTAAGAGTACATGGTGAAAAGTGGTCAAGGCGGACTTGTATAAGCTCGATGTCGGTCACTGTAAAATCTGTATTAGAGTCGGGTGGCAAACCGTAGAAAGCCGGATGGTTCTCATACAGTTGAAATCGGGTGGCAATCCGTAGATAGCCGGATGGTTGTCATATAGTTAGAATCGGGTGGCAATCCGTAGAAAGCCGGATGGTTGTCATACAGTTAGAATCGGGTGGCAATCCGTAGAAAGCCGGATGGTTGTCATACAGTTAGAATCGGGTGGCAATCCGTAGAAAGCCGAGGGGTTGTCATACAACCTTTCCTTTCTGCTTTAGTTAGAGCCCATAAACCACATAAACCAAAACTCCATTTCTATGTACACTAACATATTTATTTATGTATTAAGACTTATTTAAAATAATTATTTTACAGTTATATATTTTGTTTTGTTAAGGCCACAAGAAACGGGGCAGGTACTATGAACTGTTCAGACATTTTAAGTCTTTACTCGACGATGGAGACTGCAACAGTCAATGTGGAGTCGGCGGAGGCCCTGTTGGATAACCTTATGAAAGAATCTGTTCCAACTAATGGTATTTTTATTATATATTTTATTATCTATACATTATACCACTTCATTTTGCCAAAGTGCTTTTCTAGACTTGGCGCAAGCCTTTGATCGAGTCTGGGACCTCGGACTGCTCTTCAAACTGAAAGACATCCTTCCCAGTACCTACTACCTTATCATCCAATCCTTTCTCCATGATCGTCACTTCAAGGTCAGGATAAGCTTGGAGTACTCAGAACTCGTGCCTATTTGGGCCGGGGCCGGTGTCCCACAAGTGTGCATCCTTGGTCCTATCCTTTACAACACACATACCGCCCACATTCCTATCTACCTGAACACCTTAATAACCACCTACGCAGACGATACTTCGATCCTGTCCACAAATCCTGACCCTAATGCAGCCTCTATCCTCCTCCAAGAACACCTCCATGAAATCGAGAAATGGTGTAACCTCTGGCGGATAAAATTAAATGAAGAGAAATGTCCAGGTTACTTTCACACTTGGCTCTCAAACTTGCCCTCCCGTCACTATCAACAATGTTCTAATTCCTTCCTCTAACTAGGTACGTTACCTCTGGTTCTACTAATACAGCAGACTGACTTGGAACCCTCGCACATGACATACGACAAGAGTTGAATCGACGTTACGGGCTGCTACTTAGACTATTTGCACTAAAATCAAAACTTTCTACTGCCAACAAACTGACAATTTACAATAACACGCCCAATATGAACGACTCGAATTATGCGGTTCAGTCAAACAATCCAATATAAACCGCATCCAAGATTTCCAGTCCAAAATCCTCCAAATAATTGTAAATGCTCCCTTCTCTGTCACCAATATGTTACTAGACCTAAACACCCCAACCGTCCAGGAACTAATCCAATTCCGATTCTTAACAATCCACGATAAACATTCATCTCATCCTAAACCATTTGCACAATTCTTATCCTCTCAATCCATTCTTGACAAACCTCCACGCCGGCTGAATAGGAGGCGGCCCATATTTGCTTATTATGTTACCGTATATAGATTGGAAATCAATTAATTTTTTTTTTTTTTTTTTTTATTTGCAGACAACTGTGAGGAAGAAAATTATGATTACGACGAAGAACATGAATCCAGTAGTAATAACTGCGATTCGGACTGGCCTGAGAAGGCTATATTAGATATCATAGCATCAGTAACAGCTACCGACAGGTCAGTAGAAGAACAGGTAACAACCAATAATCTCGACCACGAGGAAGAATCACAGCTGGAACAAGATGAGGAGCAGTCTTCAACAGTTACAAATAATACAATAGCAGAACGTCGGATAAGAAGAGGAGCAGCAAAAAATAATAGGAGTCACATTAATGGATCACAGCTGGAACAAGATGAGGAGCAGTCTTCAACAGTTACAAATAATACAATAGCAGAACGTCCGATAAGAAGAGGAGCAGCAAAAAATAATAGGAGTCACATTAATGGATCACAGCTGGTGAAGGAAGAAGAACAATCACAGTCAGTAACAGGTGTTTATAATAGAGTAGTAGAACGTCCATCGACACGAAGAGCAATGAAGAATCACATCATTCACGATAATGGACTGGATAAAGAGCAGTCGCGGTCAGTAGGAGGAACTCCAACTACGAACCATATCAGTCATGACGAAGAGTCACCACTGGAACAGTCACGGCTTGTGGGTAGCAGCGACCAGCCCTTGGAAAAATCTCAATTCAAAAAAGGGAAAACACAATTGAAAAGGATTCGTGGCAAAGAAGACAATTCAAGTAAAGAGTTTTTTATTTATTTTTTAAAATGTAATTGTCAAAAATTTGATGGAGAGTTTTCAATGGAATTTCATGACTACTCCCGATAGAATGAATGTATCGACACGAAATTTTATATGTGAATCCAGAACCTTCCAACGATGACACCTATTGATTTTTAGCCAAATTGACCATAGGGATGGTGGGGATTAGGGGGGAGGCTTAACACAAAAACTGTAATAACTGCTCTTGAATGGAATGTCTCGACATGAAATTTTATATTTGAAGTCGAAACCCAATGAACATTATCTGTCAAAATTCAATGATATCGGCTGAAGAAAAAGGGGGAGAGTTCAGGGGAGGGGGCTCATTTCAAAAACCCTAATAACGGCCGATGTTATGAATTTATCGACACACAATTTAGTTTGAGGATTTAGGAGCCCCTATGTAAGTCAACTGTTGAATATTAGCTCAAACGGTTGACTGGTTTTGGAAGGGGAGCGAAAAGTTAATTGATTAATTCTTCTGGGGAAGTACATTGCCGGTGATTCACCGTCGACTTTTCCCTTCTGTAATGAATGAATCAAGTTTAGCCTCTCCCCAAATCCCTCTTCCCTTCGGCCGATTTCTCTGAAAATCGATAGGTGTGTCTTTATGGATTTTAGGTCACACATATAAAATTTCGTGTCTATACATTCATTTTTTTGCACATGTGACATCAACTTAAATTTCATGTGTTGTAGCGCTCACAGAGTCCCTACAGACAAACATCAACGTACAAATTGTCAATTGTCAAGGTCCCCTCCTCAACGTACAAAGTGTTGAGGAGGGGACCTTGAAACGTGAAATTCCATTGAAAATTCAATCTCGGATTTTCGTACGATTAGAATACTTCTTTAATTAAGGATATGAGAAAGTTAAAACGAATCATACGTTATAAATATCAGTTCTTTAATGTTTAGATCACTCAAGAAATAATGCTATTTCAACAAAAGTGTATCTGTTTCTTTACTAATTTCTAAATTTTACCAAAATATGCGCGTTTTACCTTTGTATCACAGGAATTTTATTTTTTTATTATTATTATTTTTTTTTTCGTATTACTATTAACAATCTGTAAGGTAAGGTGTTACAGGAGCTGGACTGGATTTGGGTTAGGAAAGGAACACTATTCAGTGATATCCGGCAATATTATATTGGTTCGTGATGAGACCTATGTTGGTTAGGAACACTCCCTGAGTCAGGCTCCTCTTCACAGTCAAGGCAAGTCTCGTCCAGGAGACTGTCGTCAATTACGGAACATTTTTTTTTTTTTTAATTTACAAACATAAATTTACAACTGCATAAAAAATAAATAATGTGCTGAGAGAGGGATAACGCCAAAATGTCAAGATGGGAGAAATAACCCAGTGGTGACACAGGAGGATTATTATGGAAACTAAAAGAGGAAAATAATTTTTTATACTTGGATTTAGCAATTTCGGTGACAAAAGTTACGTTAAGCAGTATGAAGAGTTCTATTGAAGACGTAATAAGTTTGAGTACTGCGTTGTATATAAGTCGTTTTGATTTCAAAGTTAATTCAGATCGAAGTAGTCTTAGTAACAGTTTGTATCGTCTGTTCATTTTTGTCTTTTCAGTCGAGTATGAGACCTAGATAGCAAACATCGTTTTTTTAAAGATATGGAGAAATTAAGAAATTTTTCGCAAGTTCAACGATGTTGAGTCCGGATCCTGAGCCCAGATCTTATCTTTATTTGTAGTGTTAAATCTGCAATTACTAATTTTTGTATTTATTTTTTTTAGCGGAATCATCAAACAATCGTCCTCAAAGGTAAATAATATTGTTTAAATATTCCGTTAATATTAATAGTGTATTATTATTTAAGTACATGCAAAAATAAATATTTTAAATGTTCGTCTTATTTTTTTTTCTCTAGGACCTCCAGAGCCTCTCAAAGATACGACAGTTCAGATCTGTACAAACCCCGACCTGTCATCGTCAGAGCAACGAAGAGACTTTCCGGCAAAATCAGTGAGTTATTTTTATTTTTTTTACTTTCTCATCCTTGTGATAGGGATAGTATTGAATTGGTTGAAAAATGAAATCGTACTTGGACCTAATTTGATGCCTATAATACGAAAATGCAACGTTCTCGATGGTATCTGTCCGTTTGTCTCGAACCAAATTGTGATGAAATTGTAACCACTTGAGACGTCCTACCGAATGGATTTTCATATGATTTGCAGTGTATATTCAGTCTAGCACTGTGTGTATGTGTATATTCAGTCTGGCACTCTGTGTATGTGTATATTCTGTGTATATGTATATTCAGTCTGCACTATGTGTATGTGTATATTCAGTCTGGCACTCTGTGTATGTGTATATTCAGTCTGGCACTCTGTATATATGTATATTCAGTCTGGCACTATGTATATTCAGTTTGACACTCTATGTTCATGTATATTCAGTCTGGCACTCTGTATATATGTATATTCAGTCTGGTTCTCTATGTATATGTATATTCAGTCTGGCACTCTGTATATATGTATATTCAGTTTGGCACTCTATGTATATGTATATTCAGTCTGGCACTCTGTATATATGTATATTCAGTATGGCTCTCTATGTATATGTATATTCAGTCTGGCTCTTTATGTTTTTGACCCCCACATATCCCCACCTTCCGTTCAAAATTTTCAGATGCTTCATGATCTATGGTTTCATGGTCTACACTTGAACAGAGCTTATACCAAATCTCATCAACATTTTCAAATGTCACTTAGCCCAAAATCTAGTGAGGCCATCCCCGAAATACACTCACAAGTATCGTGATTCATGAATAAACGTTCAGCCGTTTTCGTGTGATGCCTGGACAAACAGACAGACATTCAGTGTCACTTATACTCTTTTTTTGTGTGTTTTTTAGGTTCGGTGGAAAACTCGCCGCAAGTGACCCAGAGCGATTTTGTCGAGGCCTTTGCCACCAAGCGGAAGACCAGATGAGACTGGATATCATCGTTTGTGTTTCACTTACCCCCACTTCTAACGGCTAGATGAAGTTCAAGAGATGTATCCCTCGAAAAAACAACTGAAAAAGTGACTATGAAAAGTTTATTAACTTTTTAGCCAAAATGTTTGTTTAATGGACAACTTGCATGGGTGGAGGAATTTATATGAAACTTTTGTAAAACATTTCTTTAGGTGCTTAAAACACTAAACAGAAATTAATTTTGTAGAAAAGGAACGTAATTATTGGACATATTTTTGTCATTGCCGGTCGAAATTCTGTAACGTTCATTAACTTGTTGATTTATAATCTAACTTCATATCAACAATGAAATTTCTGAGAATAAATCAAGAATAACTTATGTATTTCATGAAAAATGATGCTTATATCGACATCTTTAACGTATATTTGGAACTTATCTCTTGAGTTTATTATTCTTGTATATATGATTTTGCTGAAAATTTAAATAAAACGGCATTTATCATAATTCTACATAACATTTTATTGTAAAAGTTATTTTTAATATTTTGGTGCAATAACATGACATTATAATATATACATTTTAGTGAAATTAGTATTTTTATAATAAAACGCCATAAAAAAATTATATATTTTTATGTCGGAGTAAAAATGCTATGTATCCCGGGTGAGGGATGCAGTAGTTAATGTCACATGGGTGTTCCAACATTTTTTTGGTGAATGTTAACATTTTATCAGTTATCGAAAAGTTCAATAGTTTATTTTTTTGTAATTTTTGTAAATATCATAATAAAAAAAAATGCATAATTTTCAGAATTAAATTAATTTAAAAAAAAAATTAAAAATATGCAAGTTGTCCATTTGACGGAAAAAGTGTAAAGTCAACTTTGACAGACCAATCAAATGTTTTTTTTTTTTTTATTGATTCCTGATATACTTAGGGAAAATTTATGTTGATATTTTAAAAGACAAACTATTTCACAAATATTTTCAATATATTGTTCAGATGTTACACAATTATATAGTTTCGCTGTTGTACATAGTACATTTCTCTATTGGTACACTAGACAAAGAGGAGAGGTTAGTGTAGAGCTAAGAAGAAGAAAAACGGGTAGGGAAGCTCTATCCCTGAGCTGCCGAGAAAACTCAAAAATATGCGAATAAGGTTCAGATATAAAATATGTAAATATTTTTAGCAGATTTATGCAAAAATATGCAAAATAAAAGTAGCTTAAATTGATTCTATATGGGCCAAAACGTAAGCATATGGTTTAAACACGATACTGAAGTTGATAGAAAAAAATATGTAAATGCATATAAATCACAGCCAATGGTTATCAGTTTAATTCGAACAAAAATCAAAATAATAAAAGAAGATGAAACAGAAATTGTCCTAGAAAACGCTTTTTTAACGTGTGCACATTTGAGCACACTTGTCTGTAATATTATGTAATTTAATGTATTAAAGTATTGATTATTTATTTGCATGTACAAAACTGCGGAATATCTTTTCGAATCGGAAAAATTGAGATTGGGTGCGGAAAGGCCATGTTTAGCTACTCAAGATTATACAATCTTTTGCCCACTATCACACATTTTTAGCCTACTTTCCAAATGAGCTTGTTGAATTTTTTTTTTTTTTTTATTATTCTTATATTTCATTTTAATTGTCTTTTTGATTTAATTCTAAAAATTAATACTAATTAGATGGTGTAAGGAGATTATGTTTATATAACAATATATTTGGCAGCTATATTTTTATTTTTGGATTTCGGATACTTTAACCAGAGAGGTTCTGGGCAAATACTCTCATCATTGGTATCTCATTAATTGATTTTTTTTTTACTTTTTAGGTTGTGTACGGAGATTCTTAATATATTATTTTTGCACCAATTCTCCCATTTATTTTCCGTCTTCCCAAAAATATAGTAATTAAAAACGTTTCGGGACGCACTCCCATCATTAGTATCTATAATTCTTCCATTTTCTTAGAAAATATTTAAAAAATAGAATCGACTTCTATGTTCAGTTTTGACTTGATGTTTTTGAATATAGAGGTCTACTCTTTTTATTTTTTGAGTTCAAAACATACTTAAACCAAAAACTTTTGGTTCTGTACTCCTATCATTAGTATCTCATTAATTTGTTGTTTCTATATTCTGTAGCTATTTTTTTTTTTTTTTTTTTTAAATATTTGTTAGTTACTGTGACTTATGTTCGGGTTTTAACTACAAGGTCATATCACCTATTTCTAGAGAGCTCTTTCGTCGCTTTGGTGGACCTGAACCGACTCTTCTGTGACCTTCAATATCCTTGGTATTCTGTCAGGCTCCATCCTCTATATGTCACACCCATCGTCCTGAGGCCGTTCTCCAGATCTTTCTCTTCTTCTATGTCTTTCAATATCCTTGGTACTCTGTTTGGTTCCATCCTCTCTATATGTCACATCCATCGCAGCCGCCCTGACTTCATCAAAGCCACCAGGTCCGGTCTCTCATACAAGTCCCTCACCTCTCTACTGACCCGTATCATCCATCTTTCCCCCTCACGAGTAGGGCTGTATATCTTCCTCGATACCTTCCTCTCCCACGTATTGAGAGAGACTTCGTCCCTCCTCGTCAGGACCCAGGTTTCACTCGCATGTGTCTTAAAACTATTTTATATATGGAAAATGCAGAACAAATTATAGAGATTAAGTATGTTTTGAACTCAAAAAATAAATGCGAGAATAATATAGCTGCGAAATTTATTATTATAATTTATGAAAATTATGTTAATTCTTATGTTATATCAAAAACGAAAATGGGCAGAGTAGTTAAACTTTATAATACCAATAGTAAGAATATTAGAGTGAAGCCATTGATATTATTTTGTATAGCGTTTTTGCGTAAATTGCTCACTAAATGAATACTAATAATAGTTTATTTTATATACTGCTTAGTCAAATAGCGTAGTGCGTTTTAGTTGTAAGGATATAAAAATTACTTTTTTCTTTTTATTAATTATAATTTCTGATCTTTCTTAAATTCATTGTAAAATACGAGAATATCTGTCGGTGGAAACCGTCGTCACTGGCTGTTGGTCGAGTACTGTGGGCGAGCGCTTTCGATGTAAAGATATCATCTTCAAGTTGTCGACGGTTTCCACCGAAAGGTTTGACAACAGTAATATATTTACGGGCGGAACTAACCCCTTAGATTATATATCTCGGGTGTTTGGACAAAAAGGCTTAAGTCAGCAAATCTGAATTTTAGGAGGGGAATTTCGGAAGGTTGGAAAAATTCCTGCAAATCAGGTAAAACACATTTATATTACTTGAAATATTATTTCAATAAAAGTATTAAATATAAACAAAATAAAATATTCCAATAATGAGTTACATTTGGTAAAAATATTTAAATGCACTTCAGTCCTTTGGTTCACAAGACTTATTCTGACTTAAGCCCTTTTACTCAAACACCAGAGATATAGAAAAACTGTTTACCTTATATCTTATTTCTTTATCAAAATTCAATATTAAAAGATTCTGTTTATACTATAGATTGATGTATTATTTTATTTTATTTGTGTTGTTTTTGTAAATACAATATTTATTATTAAACTGTTAACTTTGTACATATTATCAAATAGTTGCTGTAGTTCTTATGTTTGCCGTATTTTCAAACAAGAAATTATTTTACGAAATCTTGTTAAATGGCAGTGTTATGTTCTCATAATTTGGATATTAGCGGCGCTTTCCTAGCTGCAGTTTTTTTGCACTGCGTGGAGACGGATAAGTCTCTTGCGTCGGCAGGAACGCGCAACTGAAACACGCAATAAAAAAATTAAACTGCTTGGATTGCTGATACTCCTCGGTACTAAAACGGGCTTGCGGTTTTTTGGCCGACTTCGGAGCCATTTTTTAAATAGAACTGGCCCTCCTTGCGCTGTGTACTGCGTAATAGACCCGACCAGAGCCAGTCCACCTGTCACGCAGGACGTGAAACGTGTACGTATAACAAACGCAATTCCTTCTGTAGTAAAACAAACTCATTACTTTCTTTGGGTTGGGTCCACAGCGCATTACGTTGGACGTATTGCGCACAACGCAGCGCAAAAAAACTGCAGCTAGGAAAACGCGTCTAAACGGATCAGTGTGTTCCGTCAGTTTCCAAATTAGAAGAAATATACAATATATTTACTTCCTCAGCTATACAAAGTATAGAAGAAGTATATATATATACGGTGGGCTGGTGTATACACCTAGGGACCTAAGCATTCAGTGCTTTTATCCCTTCCCTCTTTATATAAACATAGAAGAAGTATGTAACTATCATAAATTCATTGTTGAGTTTTCACAAGAAATTTATATTTTCTTACCTCCTTCAAAAAATGTAAAAAAAAATAAAAAGCTGTCTATATGAGTATCTGTGAACACGTTATTTAGCAATTCGTAGCCCATTGAAAGCCCTAAAAGGTTATATTTATGGATCTCGAATAGGATTTCTAGTTTTTCAAATATAGTTACTATTATTTCCGTTTTTTTATTTTGATATGATTTTCCTTTTTCTTCATGTTTTTCTTAATTTTATAATAAGCTCAGTGTTGTGTCCTTATTCATTGAAGCCACTTTTTATTTTATTTTATGCCATGCATGGATTGCAACAGTACTAGTTTATATCACCCCTATCTGGGCTGGGGTGTTAAATTATACCTACCTAAACCTGCCGATGGTGTAATGCAGAAAAGGGTAGTTTACGTATAGTTGTTACTTTCCCAGCTAAACCAAGTATTGGAGAAGTTATGTAATCTGTCAGAAAATCGATGCGGACTTTTCAACGTAATTTCATGCTTTCCGACCAGATTCCAAGTATGAAAAAATAAAAATGTGTATCTGTAAACACGATAACTCCCGAAACGAACCTCTTAAAATATTTTCTATTATTTTATTTTTATTATTTTTTTTTTACATAAATAATCATTGTTATAAATGAACGTTTATTTAATTTATTTTTTTAACTTTAAACTTTAGAACAATTATTAACAGGTTACTTTGAATTGATGTGTGAAATTGCAAATGTTAATTTCTTACAGTTGTTTGAAATTCTCAAAAATTTAGAGATTGTCCTAAAACCGCCCAGTATGACAACATGCTATTTTGTATTATTTTTTCATACTAATAAAACTTAATTGTACTCAGAAGTTAACTCAATTATAATTCTTAATTATTTCCATTTTCTCCTCAAGTCTTCTAATATAGAAAACAGCGCTTCCGTAGATATTTTTTGTAACCTAGTTTAAAATACCATTATCCCTGTATATACTCAAATCCTTGTCTTTCACTTTTTAAGCATATTTTTCTACATATAGTTTTAAACATATAAGTGAATCTACAAAAGAGGTTAACTACCAAATTATTGTTTTGTTTTATATTTTTTAATGTATATTTACTCTGTTAAAGGGATACCTATTAACAAAATTGTATAGTTTATTCGGGCGATGATAACCATGGCAGTTTTTCGCCCTAAAACCAAAATAAATAATAATAATATAGTTTATTAAGTAGACATTATTTTTAATATATTATGTACACAGCCTAAATATTGCATGCTATGTTTGTGATTTTTTTTTTTTGTATAAATAAAGGATTTTTTTCCCTAAGACTATTTCTTGAGTAAATACACTTTCAAAATCAATTTCCTTATCTTCAATCTATGTATAAAAAAAAATCTTGTGATTTTCTTTGCATATCTCCTCCGTATCAGTGAAAGTTGAGGGTTTCAGTAGCTCAAGATCGCAGTTCTGAAACCCGGCCGGAGGCACTTAGGTTTTTTATCTGGAAGGTGAAAAAACCTTGAGCACGCCGTCCTTTGAATGGGACGTTAAGTGAATAACTAACTATAGTAGATAGGGTAACCTGTTGTACCTAAGGACAATTCCATTTATTTCACATTGGGAGAAGGGAACGGTTGTTGATGTTGGTAGATGTGCCTCAGGGATCCTACGTAAGATCCAAGTTCTCGTGCCCTTTCCATTCAACCGTTAAGTTTTTATTTAATTTTGACGTGAAAACGTCTGTTCGCTCGCTAAGCAGTGTTAGCCGGTCAAACTTTCTTGTGTTACAAAATACCGTCAGATTTCAATCGATAATAACCACGAGACTAATAATGGGATAACAACGGTTGAGGTCACAATGGATAGAGCATGTCTGTACGTGTTTGTTGTGCAGTGTTTGTTTTGCCTGTGACGTTATCGGGCTACTGTGGACGCCGGCGGATGAATGTTGTGAATTAGCGTTGTGTAAAATTAGAAATTAGTATAGCGTGATACCGCGTTTAGATAGGACGTTGATTCGGGTGTCATTGTAAAGAGCTTGAGGAGCACTACGAGGACTCAAAGTGAAACAATAAAAATATTCGCCGAAATATGTAAAAATCGTTATTAAATTGAAAATTCCAAAAACATTAAAGATATCTCATATGAATCGTAAATATGCGCGGAATTAAAAAAACGCAAATCAGAGGAAAGCTCGCTTCAAAATGAATTTAAAAAACATAAAAAGTCTAGTGCCGAGCAAATGCAAGAGCTACGGCAGCATCGAAAAAAAAAATGAAAAATGATTTCATCCCAACGTTTTCACGGAAAATCTACGGCGTGGACCTTGGAAACCTACGCCTTAATGTTTGTTTTTTTTTTCAGTTTTTGGGAGTCAAAAGTGAAATTTTTTTTATACAGTCCTCGAATTTTCTCTTGTTTATACATTGTTTTATCAAATGGTTGCTAGGGTTACAAGTTTTAGTTATGCTTTAGCTTGGTTTCCTGACCCCGACCCTAGATGAATAAAAATTTAGGGTAGGCAAAATTTAGGACTCCCACAGTAGAGTCGGGCTCATGTCCACCAGAGTGACGAAAGAGCGCTCTGGTAGTAGGCGATATGACCTCGTAGTTAAAGCCCGGGCATGAGTCATAAAACCTAACCTAGCTTGGTTTCCAGTAATGTATTAGGATCTCTGTGGAGGAATGTACGACTTGTTATAAGGGTTTCGTTTCATGGTCTTTGACCATACGAAACCCAAATTTGATCCATAGTGATAAATAATTGCTTAACATAATCTGATTATGTATAATTCCAATTTAGACATTTCTTGTATGTCTCTTATTTAAAATAATATCCAGGGGCGGCACGTGTCCCCCCTGGCCAGAGCAAAAACCAACATAACAAAAATTGTATTTTGCTTAAGTGTACATATACAAAACAAGTCATATTACATTTATTTAAGTCTGCAGCGCTAACCACGGAAACTACGGGCTGTGCCCCCGGCAGTCTATACCCCCCCCCCCCCCCCCCCCCCCCTTTTATAGGCTAATTTTGCCCCTCCCTGCTCAAAATCCTGGCTACGCCCCCGATAATATGTGTCATATTTATAAGCGGCTTGTTGTCAAATGTACTTAGGCCGGAAATAGAGTGGTCATCATTTTCGTACGATTTCCACCGAAAATTAATCACATCTAAATTAGCGCATGCAAGGGACCATGAAATATAAAATGCCGTTGAAAACTCGATCTCGGATTTCACTCGATTACAATACTTTCTTATACTAAAGAAATAAAAAAATGAAAGTAAACAAATAGTTTCAATGACAAAAGTTAACTTGGCTGGGTTTATTTTCTTATACCTATAGTAAAAGGAAATATTGTAATCGTGCGAAAATCCGAGATCGAGAGTTCAAAGGATTTTCACGTTTTAAGGTCCTATAAATATGTTTTCACAATTTTTGCGCAGAAGTATGTGCGTATGTTTGTGTCTGTAAATGTATGTGGTTGGAAATATATATATATATATATACATATTCATTAGGGTGGTCGTTAATAATGCAAGGTTCAAATTTTAACGCTCTCACCCAAAAATCTCGATCGACATGATAAAAAAATACGATTGGCATTATTCCGGGCCCATAATAAATTATTTAACCCGTGCCGGCAGAGGAATCAAATTTTCCGTGTATTTTAAATGGCGTTTAGTGATGTTTCGGGTTTTTGTTCTATAACTATGAAACTGTCTATCGTAAATCTCTGAAAATTTGTACACTACTATTTTTGAAGTTGCTGAACACGAATATTTTATCAAAAGTTAAGTTTGACAAGTTAAATTAGTCGAAATTCGTTATAGAAATTGACATATAGTTCAGGTTTTTTGAATATGTAGTTAAAAGGAATTCTTTTGACAGTATTAAATGTTTTATTTAATTTTAACTTTTCAAAATTCGTATACAAATCTGCTGACAATAACTGTTACATTGAAAATTGAATTTATTGACAAGTTTCATAATAAACTAAGATCAAATAATATAGAGAGTAAATTTAAATTTATATTTATTTTTATTATTTAGCATATAATCGACATTTTGAGCTGCAAAATAGAATTCAAATTGAAAAGAAAAAAAAATTATATGAATTAGATTTTTTATTCCTCAAAAAAAATTGAAATTGAAAGCCAATTTTGACAGTTTTGGCTTGACCAATATAATTGTTGATGAAATATTCGTGTTCACCAACTTCAAAAATAGTAGTGTATACATTTTCAGAGATTTACGATAGACAGTTTCATAGTTATAGAACAAAAAACATCACTAAACGCCATTTAAAATACACGGAAAATTTGATTCCTCTGCCGGCACGGGTTAAATAATTTATTATGGGCCCGGAATAATGCCAATCGTATTTTTTTATCATGTTGATCGAGATTTTTGGGTGAGAGCGTTAAAATTTGAACCTTGCATTATTAACGACCACCCTAATATTCATAAACGAATTTTTCGAATTCCAGTTTGCTCTTATTTACAAAACTCCTGACACAATAAATAAAAAAGTTATCTACATAAGGGTAATTAATTATTCTTGAATATTTAAAGAAAGAATTACACAAATTGAATTCGCCGAACACTGTTTTGATAATGTTGTTCTGTTTCTTTTTTTTCTTATTTTTTGAGCTTTCAACTTGTAAAAGGAAAAAGTAAATAAATAAACAAAGTAAAAGAAAGATTGAATAAAAATAAGGTAGAGTTAAAAAAAATATAAGAATACGAAGAAATAAAATAAAAAAATAATTCTAAAAAAACGGTTCGGCTAAAAGCCTGTAAGATATTTCAATTCCCGGAGATTTAAAGTCGTGCTGGTCTTCTGGTAAAAAGTTAATGATGGACCGGGGGTAGATATTAATAAAACTGTCTGAATGAAACATGAAGGGGAGTCGTTCGCACGAACAGAACTGATGACCTTCTTTTTGAAAAAAGTAAATAAACCAAAAACTTAGCCACTTAGTACAAATGGAATTTATAGAGGGCTGTGTAAATAGAGCCGATGGGGAAAATCGACCTCTCATTGAGTAATAACCCCTTTTAGTGATGGGAGTGAATGGGAAAATGGTTCGGAGCAAATACGAGTATAGCTGTGAGTAAATTACTAAAGTATAGAGGATGTTATGAAATCGGTCACAATTTCAACAATCCTCTGATCACGAAATAGTTTTTTAAAAAATCATGATGTTTGATGTTTTCCGACCCCCTGAATCCAAAAAAGAAACAAGCAGGTTCTCGGATTTGTGTGCTTCGCCTTTTGCACCCTAAATCAGAGGAAATTACTGGGCCGTGTATTAAGACTCTACAAAGATTTGTAACTAAGTGCGGCCCTTGAGGTCCACACGGCAAACTTCCCAGCACGGTATATTGATACCGTGAAATCAATAATAATAATAATATCATAAAAGTATGCATTTTATTCAGTACAGAATTATTTATTCATTTAATTGCATTTAATCTACACATAGATCTTTAATTGATATGCAAATGCACATAAATCACATCGTCTATTTTTAAACATTTTCTTTTGAAACTACTACATGTAAAATTTCTTGATAATCCGTGAGGTTGAATTATTTTAGTATAGTAGTCATTAAATTTGCCTGGATCAGAGCTCACTCTGGAATAAAAAACAACGAAATTGTTGATCTTCTTGCCAAGGGTGCTACACGGTCTTATGAACAGGGTCGTTTCGTTCCTTCGATATACACTGTCATTTTAAGCAAAAATTGATATTTGATTGGCAGAAAAATTATGAAAGTAGTCAGGTTGGCCTGTTTTATAGATGTCATAATCCTGGAGTTAGCCATGTTTCCTGGTTTAGAAACGTTTCTGCCCCCAGAAATTGGATCCGATGTGCAGACTGAGGACGAACCATGCGGTGTCAGGAGCTTACCTACATAAGATCGGTAGACGGTTTGATGATGTGTGTGAGTTGTGTGAGCAGAGAGATGATCTGCAACACATCATCATGTCCTGTATGAAGTATGCAGCTGAAAGATGGCACTCTCTATGAGAACTATAAGCTCTCTTCTGGGGAAGCCCTCTCCCACTTATCTAGATATCTAGACAAATCCCTCGGTCACACTTGAAGCTGTTGGAACCTATATTAACTCAATTGGAGTTAGTGTTTGAGTAATATTGAATAGTGACTAATACTACTATTATAGAACTATGGCTAATGGCGTCAAGCTAAAGACTTTAATCTAAAAAAAAAAAAAAAATTATTTTTATGTTCAACCTCCACTCACAGTCCCCCTCCCGTTGAGAATTTTGAGACGTCACACACCCTTTTTTTCAATTTGGCTTTAAGAATACTACATGTTAAATTTCATGACAATCCGATTATCCGTTAATGTGTTAGGACAATTTTTATGCCCAGCCCCTCTCATAACCCGCCCTCCCGTTCAAAATTTTCAGACGCCATATAGCTTATTTTTCAATCTGGCTCTAAAGGATTGCCACCAGAACAAATCAGATCGGATAAATCTTTTTCAAGAATTCCTAAAATTCACTTTTTTAGCAGTCTTTTTGCTTAAACGAAAAAAACGGCTGGATCGAGTTTGATAAAATTTCATTCAGATCATATTTACGTTTATACGCTTCGATTGGCACCAAAGCGGAGTCGATATCATTTTTCATTCGCGAGATATATAATATATAATCGCGTGCTCAATTTTTCTTTTTTTTTTAATGTTCTGGTTTCAACATTTTTAAGTGTTAGGCCAATGAATATTTTTGTACCAAATACATTAGATTTGTTACTTTTATTTCATTATTTGTTGTTATTTGTACTTCATTAAGTGTGGAATAAAAGTTATGTTCAAATTCTTTAAAATAATATGTATCTCCTGCTCTAATTTTAAAAAAAATGTTAATAAAGGTTATTTTTCATTTTGTATTATGACTGTATTAATATATTTGTTTCTACCCATTACCCTTTCGCAGTAATCAACTAAATTATAATTGGTGTGAGAGTAAAAAAATTTATATTCAAAAGATAATGATAATATCATGAATAACTAGGTAAGTGATGGTGTAAAATAGATAATTCTTTTGATTTCGGGTGATTAACTAGATAAGTGGGGGTGCAATTTTAGATAAGTCCTAAAAATGTATGATAAAATTACAAAATTAAATATAAATGCATTACATAATAAAATATGGAGAAGTTGTTGAATAATGGAGGTTGGAAAAATAATTTATCAAAAAAATTCGATTTACACTGAAAACAGAAAACTTCAAAGAGCTGACCTGAAACCCCGTGATTTTGGACTTGCCTAGTTTTTCCCAAATGGTACAGATATGTACACACGCACACACATACTTCTTTCCAAATATACTGTAATGACCTTGAAACATAAAAATATGAAGAAAATGTTGATTTCGATTTTTGGACCCATTACAATAACTTCTATATATGCTAGTCTGTGTGCCTGCGTGTGTGTGTGTGTGTCTTTGAACAAGTTAAGTCCCGATAGACTGAACGTAGCCACACGAAACTTTATATGGGTGTTGAGAACCCCCTAGGGACCACACCTATTGATTTTTGAAGGCGGAATCTTTCGAAGACAAGGGGAGTGCTCAGATCAAAACCCCTAATACAGTCGACTCTCGATGTAACGAAACTCTTGTGGCAAGAAAAAAATTGGTATTATCGAGTTTTTGCTATAATAAGAGTTCGTAATATCGAGTGAACATCAAAAAAATTTCGTAATATCAAGAGGGGTTAAAAATGTAAAGAAAACCATAAAAACTATATTATACATTTTATTATGTATATTATACATTTAATAAATTCTATATGTATGTACAATGTATCTCCAAAAAGTTAAAAAAAAAAATTTTTGTTAAAAAAATTTATAACTTTCTGCTGCTGTAAAAGTTGCTAAGCATGCTCGATCCACTGCATTTTCAATTGCAATGAGAGCGGAAAAAATGACGTCAACTTGTTGTCTAAGCAGATACTGGTGAAGTATTTTCAGAGACTCTGAAGCAGCTTTCGACGCAGACCGAATCCTCTTCTTCACAATCTTCGTTGTAAAGGGAATGATGTAAATAGAGGAAACTTATGTACATAAATGATTTAAACAATGAATTATCATTTTTTTGGCTTCGTAATATAGCGTGTTTTAAACCAACGTACCTTAAAAATCTATTCGTTATACTGAGTGTATAGAATGCATTTTTTTTTTTTTTTTTTTTCGCTAATTTGAGTTTTTGTCAAGGGATCAGGGCTTCATTATGTAATATCGAGTTTTTTGTTATATCGAGAGTCGACTGTAACTGAAATTTAGTAAGAGGATTCTGAAGGCCCTATGTTGATTTTCAGCCCAACCAGTCGATAGGTGACTGGGGAAGTACATTAACGATGATCCACCGACAACCCTTTTTATTTTTCCAGCTACACCATCGGTCGGAAATTCGTTGTTGAGCTTTCATCGCTATTTCATGTTTTCCAACGCTCTGATTCCAGAATAGGAAAAACAACTTCTGTCAGAGAACATGATAACTCGTGGTAGAATACGGAATTTTAAATGTATAGGTGTACACACGGATGCTATACTAACACGGTAGGGGACATGAGCTGGCCGTCTCAGAGCGGTGACATCACTGGTGCTCACCCGGCCACCTCAAACCTCACCAGTCCTCACTCAAATAACCCAACGCGTATCATATCCCGTTCATATCCCGGTTTGCTATAATTCCCCAGAGAAATAGGTTGAAAAGTTTATCAGTTGATTGACTTATCATTTATTTAATTCTACGAATATGTACAATATTGTTTATAATAGGTATTATAAATCGTGCAACAGTCGAAGACAAAATAGCATACTGTCTTTCTTCATAATCGCGTTCGGCGTTCTTCTCAGCATTTATTATATTTACAAGTAACAAGAACTATCAATATCTACCCCAATCACCACATTCTTATATTGTTATTTACAAAGTTATGTATTTTGCATATAAAATATACATTATTTAGTATATACTCTATATTAGTAGATGCATTTTTAATTAAGTAACAGTTTTTTTCATTTTCTTAGAATATTTTCTAGTAATACAGTAGAACCTCTTTAAGTCGAAAACCTCCAAAACTCGAAAAAAAGTTATGTTCCTTTCCCTTCAAGCCCCAAAACCTCCATTACTCGAAATCTCAACCCTCTATTAGTCGAAGTAATCAGTGAGTCCCTACAAGCCATTTTGGTACATATTTTCCCTCTATAACTAGAAAAAATAAATTGACCTCTGTATCTCGAACATAGCAATGTTTTATTTTACAACCTTTACAACTCGATTATTTGAAACTTATTACCACTATAGCTCGAAGAAAAATAAGTTATGAAATAAGTTATAAGTTATGATATAATGAAAATAAGTTATAGTTATAAATAAAATAAGTTATAAAATAAATTTTATTTTAAGGATGTTTTGAAATAATGTTGATTTATAATAAATATAAATATGTTTGTTACCTCTGTAACTTGAAATTTTATTTATTTCAGCTCTCTAATTCAAAATTAGTTAGAATGAATCTTAACCTCTACAAGTCGAATCAAAATCCGCCAAGTCGAAATCCTCCATAAGTCGAAAACTCTATAACTCGAATTTTTTCGACGAGGTTCTACTGTACTTGTACGTTTTTGTTTGATAATTTTTGTTCAATTGCACGTTTATTGAGGCTTTTAATTCGTATGAAAGTTCTCGTTCTAACAAAACAAAGAACCACAAAATCTTAAATTTCCGGATATTTACAACTAATCCTTTCCTTTAAAGTTTGAAAAAAATTCTTAGATTTATTCACAAAATTACCGGGAAACAAATCAAATTCTTTCTCCATTCCCTTGCTAGTATAGCATCCGTGTGTGTACAGAACTCCGAAGGTTCGCCACCTATCAAATAGTCTAAATATCTAAGCAAATCTGAGAGGACGG
Organism: Aradus depressus; assembly: GCA_963662175.1. Classification (NCBI taxonomy): domain Eukaryota; kingdom Metazoa; phylum Arthropoda; class Insecta; order Hemiptera; family Aradidae; genus Aradus; species Aradus depressus. The sequence goes on from OY759222.1 coordinate 7,060,539, forward strand.
GCAGATGGATGGACAGACGTAAAATACTGGTTAATATGATTTCGGAAACGATCTTCGACCTATGTAACTGTAAAAAAATGCTCTAAAGTGTTGAGTTTGTTTTAAGGTTTATTTTGGGGTTGGGCCCCCGGGGCTGCTCCTGTCTCCCCCCCCCCCCCCCCCCCTGTCACCCCTTCCCCCATTTAGAAAAATTACCAAAAAACCTGTCTCTAATGGTAGCTAGGGAGACTGGGAGACAGATGTGTCTCTAAGTGGACTGGCGCCATACTGCACTGCTCCGTGATCACTCTAGGTAGAGATATACGCGATATAAAGCAACATATCAATTATTAAGTTTTAATGTTTACTGTATTGATATTTTTCTGCCGGGGTTCAAAACCCGGTCGAAAAGGCCCTTAGTTTGTTTTTTGTCGGGGAGATGAAAAAACCATAAGAACGCCGTCCTTCCGGATGTTTAGTGATGGTCCCGAGCCTGTGCTATGTCAGGTATTCGTTAAAGACCACTACGCCTGGTTAATTCAAAGCTCTCCATTCCTTTTGAATAGGGAAATCCTAAAAAAAAAAAAATAATTTCCCCGGAGCTCCCTAATTATTGGACAAGCAGATGAGAGGGAAACGGAGAACAAAAATAAAGGGGAACAAAATCATAATAATACCGAAAACAATGTAAAAAAATAATATATTATAAGAAAAAAAAAATATATATATATATATTCAATGACGCAAAAAAGAATAAAACTTGTTAATCAAAATAAAATTAAAAATTAACTTCAGTTTAAAAAGAAATTCTTATCTAAATATGTCAAAAAGATTGGGTAAAAATTATTATATAGGGTGGCCCAGATTAGTGGGCACAAGTGAAATAACTCCTAAACGGTTAGAGATATCAAAATTGTGCATAGGACTAAAGTTGTAGCACCCGCCAAGAGCTAGAGTTTGGCGTCTTGAAAAGAGAAAAATGACCCTTTTAAAGGTTCAAACAGCCCTTCGAAGGGCGGGGTTCCCTTTTGACCCTTAAGTTTCATTACATTTTATTAAAGTACTAAAAAAACAAGGAAGAACTGTGCAAACAGATTTTTGATACGTCAAGTAGTTCTCGGAAAAAAAAAGTTTAAAGTTGCACGTTTTTCTTATTCTGGAGTTATTAAATTCCAACAAACTTTGCACATTAATTCAATTTGTTCATGACGAGGCCCTACCTCCGCTTATTACTCATGTATTTTGATGCAAAGGAATTAGAAAGGTATTAGAGAAGTTTAAGGATTAAGAGAGAACGACTTACAGTGATAAGGAATTACTTAGTTACAGCATTTGCAATGTACTCCTCTAGCGAAATTGTGGATATGGTGTTGGTGATTGGTGAGTGCGCGGAAAATAATAACTTCAGAATAAGAAAAACGTACAATTTTAAACGTATTTGTCCGAGAACTACTTGACGTATCAAAAATCTGTTTGCACAGTTCTTCCTTGTTTCTTTAGTACTTTAATAAAATGTAATGAAACATAAGGGTCAAAAGGGAACCCCGCGAAGGACTGTTTGAGCCATTAAAAGGGTCATTTTTGTCTTTTCAAGACGCCATACTAAAGCTCTCGCCGAGTGCTACAACTTTAGTTCTATGCACAATTTTTATATCTCTAACCGTTTCGGAGTTATTTCACTTGTGGACCGCTTATCTGGGCCACCCTGTATATTATCGGACATATCGGATCTATAATAAAAACAAACAGAATATCAATTCTTAAAACAAAAAAAAGGTATAAATATATATTGTTACAAAATAATCACTGAAAATAATATAATAAAACATATAATGGACTATGGACTACCTACAATGAAAGTAGTTCCGTAAGAAACAATGTTTGAATACCCCATATGTAATTAAAACTGAAAATATTAACGTGAGCCCAGGATGAAAATAAAAATAAAATGATAAATATCTTTATGTTGACAACCACAGTGTGGTGAAAATAGTGAAATTAAAATACAAACAAAAATGATGATCTTCGAAGGATGATGGAACCCGAAGAACGGTGAGATCCGAAAAAAGAAAGCTCGTCGGACGAACGGGGACACTGGCAAATAGCAAGTCCAAAAAAAAAGTTCGAGAAAACCAAAAAAGAAGGAGGGCCGTAATAAAATACGGCAATAAATAAAAACTTAAAATAGGTCCACTCACAGGCAACATAGCATGGGACTGACTGGGGCTGAGTGTCAGGCTCAGAGAGGGATTAGCCGTGTGTTTACATTATGAACGTTGTTGACTAAACAACCCCAGGTGAATAAAAAGTTAAGTTTTGCTAAATTTAGTTCTCTCATAGTAAATTGGGGCTCGTGTCCACCAGACAGAAGAACCTTTCCTAATGTTCATGTTCGGAGGCTGAGGCGGCAATGGCCTCGAGACCTACCAGTTGATTGAAGACATTTAAACACTTTTTATGTCATAGCTTTCCTTCATCATTTAACTTATTTTTATCATATTACTTCCAAAGTATTGGGGAAGTTATGTAATCGGTCAAAAAATTCGATGCAGTGTTTTCAATGGAATTTCATATTTTCCGACCTCTACAATGCAAATATGAAAGCAAAAAAGTCTGTCTGCGTGTCTGTGAACACGATAACTCCCGATAGAATGATTGTACCAGTATAGACACGAAATTCGTACATCTGGGGGAGTAATAAATGGAAGAAGAAAATACCTGTTGAAAAACATAGAATAAATATAACTATATGTTACATATATATTATAATACAATATGCTAATAATTATCATAATGTATTATAATTAATATGTTAATAATTTTTATGTAAAATAAAAAAAAAAAAAACTCCCATAATCTTTGGCATGTTACCCCTCTGTCCACAAATCCTGAAACATTTTTTAAATGTTGCACAAAGAAGCTATATATTCAGTTAATGTCTCAAGAATGTCAAAATGCAGGGGATGTTATGTCATTGGTTAGAAATTTGATGTTGAGTTTTAACCAAAATGTATTATATATGAATATATACTTATATGTAATTACACATTTCATGATTTTAATTAGGCATTCATATAAGCAATTACACATTTCATGTGTTTCTATATATGAATTCTACATATATATTACTATATAATATAGTTTTTCTAGTATTATATATATTATATATAATTACATACACATTTCATATATGTATATATAAGCAATTAGATTTATCAGTCCAACATATTTTTTTATTTAAACCACTAATTTATTATAATACATAACTATGTTTCATATGTATTCCTCCAAGTTGAAGGAACCTTCTGCTCAACTCGGCCACCTTATCAGCACATACCACAATAAAACCGGTATTTTTTTATTGGTTTCTTTATTAGCATTTAAATGATCCAAGCAGCTGGATTTTTTCTCTGTCAGTTCTGATAAAATTTCTGCTTGTCTCCTGAATAATTTTATGCACTTTTTTCTTCTTGTTTATTTTTTATTTCTGTATTAAACAGATATCAATCGTTAATAATTTTTATATTAAAAAAAAAAAAAACGCTCATAATCTTTGGCATGTTACCCCTCTGTCCACAAATGCTCAAAACATTTTTAAAATGTTGCACAAAGCAGCTTTATATCTAGTTAATGTGTCTACAATGTCGAAATGCAATTTAAAATTTAAATGTCATTGGTCACAAATTTGATGTTGAGTTTTCACCGAAATTTTATCTTTTCCGACTCCCTGATTTTCCAAAAAAGGGGAAAAAATTACGATAACTCCCGATAGAAAGAATGTATCTTTACGAAATTTATTTTTGTATGTTATCCAGCACCCAATATGTATGATACCTATTGCTTTTAAGTCAAATCGGAGAAGAAGGCTTAAAACCAAAACTCTAATAACTGCCTTTGTAATGAATGTATTGACGGAACATCTAGTATAAGAATTCAGAAAGCACAATGTATGTCAACTATTAATTTTGGATACAAACTGTTGTTATGGAGACAAAGTGACAGATTCATCGACTAATTATTGCCGGTGATTCGCCGACGGATTTTATGTTCTTCACATGCACAAGAAAGGTTTAAATTTCGCAAAAGAAGCAAAATCATGTTATTACGGAAATATAATTTTAAAGTTCCTGAACAGGATGAAACCATTATCACTTTGATATATTAATTTCTGAATATAAATATTTGAGCGCTATTTCTGAGTTACTATTCAAATTTTAAGCTTACGATTCCCCAAAACCACTTCTATAATGAATTTAATTTTTGAATTTTATATGTTGATCCAAAAATTCATAAAGACAGAAATGTCATATAAATCTTTAACGGAATCGGACGAAATAAAGAGGAGGTTTAAAGGAGGACTGTTGAATTTTAAAAAAACCCAATAACTGCCTCTGTAGTGAAATCGGTACGAAATTTAGTATGAACATTCAGAAGTCCCTGAATATTAAACCATCTATCGTTTTCCAACCATATCAATGATTCAATAAAACAAACTTATTTTTGAAATATTGTCTATTCCACCAAAGATATTTACAAAACTACCGGTTTCGGCCTCATACCATCGTCAGGTCTAGTTATGAACTAAGTCAGTTTGCAGAGTGCGACCCTTCTAATACATCTCACGTGAAAGGGTGCTATTTCAACTAGGGAATCCTACGGCTGTACCGTTAGCTACATCATGAAATATTTTAACAAAAACATTTTTCCGTGTTTATATAAAACAATATCATTTGAATAATAAGCAAAAAATAAAACTAAGATAACATAAAACATATATGTGGAAACAAATAATAATAACAAACATATATGTGGAAACAAATAATAATAACAAACATATATGTGGAAACAGAACTGGTTCAGGGTGTTAACAAAGGGGAATAGTTAAAATAAATTTGGTCATTCATACAAATGTTCTTCTTGGTAGCTTTATTTATTTCTAATTATTCTAAGCTATCACGTAACCTGCTTTTTGACCAATAATGGAGATATTTGATGCCTGTAGATTTTTCGAAAATATTGCTATTGTCAATAATGTGAGTCGCGAATGTAGAATGATTGCCTCGGTTCTTTATTTATTTCTAATTGTTCTAAGCTATAAAGTAGCCTGCTTTTTGACCAATAATGGAGATATTTGATGCCTGTAGATTGGTCGAATGTGTGGCTATTGTCAATAATGTGAGTCGCCAATGTAGAACGGTTGCCTCGGTTCTTTATTATTTAGAAGTTGTAATTATTATATCAATGATTACAACTCCTAAATAAAGCCACTAAAAATAATTTTTGTACATCTTTTTGTAGTTCCTTAGAACCAGTTCTGTTTCCACATAAGATGTATTTATTGGATTGGTTAAGCGATTAGCATTTTGTAGGTCATCAATATACAAAAGCCTTTTATTTTAAAAGGTGATTTATTTTCATAAATTTGTAAATAAATCTTATAGAATAGAATAGAATAGAATAATTTTATTTATCGGCGTCTAATGTCATAGATTTTTGACACCATATACTTGGTTAAATTAATTCAATGAAGTGACTTGTCTTCATGGAGCTTAGGACAGCTTCGATAGACGAGTTGTCTCCGAGCATATCATGCAGGTCTCTTTTTCGCGCAAACCCATGGCCTTTAGTATATCTTCATATCCAGGGCATTCCTTCAGGATGTGACTTACTGTGAGAGGCCAGGCCCCACACCTGCCACAGCCCTTATGAGGTGGCCATGGGTTAGACGAGTGTGGCCTACACGGAGCCGCATCAAACATACCTCCTTCTGCCTATTCTGCCTTTCGGAGCTTTGCCATTTGTCGACATTTGCTTTAATGGACCTAAGCTTATTTCTTAGGTCCATGTTGATCCAGAAAGAGGCCCAGCTCTTATCTTGAATCTTATGTATTTCATTATTATTCTTGATTTGTGTTTAATACTTATTTTTATTCTAAATTTTAGATATAATAATAAATTATTGGATGGCATTGTTCATTAGTTATTTGAATGTTCCAAAACTGTATTGCGGAGCCTCCTGTTTTGAATAGGCCAGTATAGCAGACTGTCTGTGTTGCGCTGCTCTCTGTCCTGCCCCCGATGTAATTACCAGATGACAATGGGCCCTGTTGAGACCTCATACTTTCCCATCGCCTCGCCTCAGCTAATAACGCCCTTAGATACGAGGGGGAGGTCTCCATTGTCTGTTCCTTCCTCCAACCAGACCTTCTTATTGCCTTCCTATCAGAATCAATCCTGGAGGAGGAGCTTTCTTCATATCGTCAGTGAAAGGAACTTACCTATCTTCTGTGTCATGCTTTTAATTCAGTTGATTGGTTGATGGGTGGACATTTTGTTTTGGACAAACAGGAGCGGATCATTTCAAGATTTTTACTTCGCCAGTTATACAATATGGCCACCATAGGGGAGGAGAGATCTAGCCTGTCTTAGTACTAGCTATTATGCAGGACAGAAACATCAAAGGTTTGAACAGAAGATAAAAAATATGTGATGTGGCCACTCCAGGACTTTCTTATGCCATGTCGGTAAAAAGTCCTGCAAATGCCACAGCGGAGCTTTCAACGTAGTTTAATGTTTTCTGACCCCCGATTCCAAAAATGAAAACTCAAGGCTCAACTCAAAAACTCCAATAACTGCCCATAAAATGAATCTATCTAATACATTTTTGGAAAATCGGCTGAAGGGAAGAGGAGGACCAGAGGAGTATGTAAATTATAATTAACCCACTAGCGCTCCCAAGCGTCTAGAATTGAAATTAATATCTATAATTATATTTATATATACCAGAGAGCGCCTGTAGCTCAGTGGTATGCGTGCTTGCCTTCTTAACTCAAGATCGTGGGTTCGAAACCCGACCGAGGCCCTTAGTTTATTTTATCTGGGAAGTAAAATAAACTTAAGCATGTCGTCCTTCGGATGGGATGTTAAGAGATGGTCCCGAGCCTGTACGGTGTCAAGTACTCGTTAAAGACCCCTTCCCTAGGTGAATAAAAATTTAGGGTAGGCAAAATTTAGAACTCCCACAGTATAGTTGGGCTCATGTCCACCAGAGTGACGAAAGATGACTCTGGTAGTAGGATTTTTTTTTTTTTTTTTTTTCAAAATCAACATCGAACTTCTGGCCGATACATAAAGGACAGATCAAAAGGAATGAAATAAATAAAGAATAGCCAATCAAATGAGGGAAAGTGTTTTTTTTTTTGTTTTCTGTTTTTATCAAATAAAAGGGTTGTAAATCTTGTGTGGATTTCTGTATCAGGGATGGTTCAAGAACATTAGCTGGACCACATTAGCAAAGTTTTCATTTTGGATTCTTTATTTTTGTTTATTTTTGCTTTATTTTGTTTGGGACTGGTGAAGGTGGAAGTGGTCTGGATCGAGATACGGCCTCTTTTACAAGAGTTCCCTCTTAGTCCCCGCCGTATCTTCATTTACATTCCTCAGGAGAGGGGACTCACACGATATAGAACCCTGTCCACACAGCTCATCAAACAACCATTCCTTCACCTGGTCTCCTGGCAACGTTAACACAGGATGTTAACACAATGTATAGGGGCAGTTCTGTAATCGGTCATTCACTGGAATTTTATGTATTTCGACACCCTGATTTCAAAAATGTAAAAAAGAAAAAAAAGTCATTGGTTTTCAATTGAACTAAGTGTTCTCTCTCCCTCCGACCTCAATCGATCTTTTAGGCTAATTATCAATAGTTGGCAAGGGCGCCGGTAGCTCACAGGTTGCGTGCTAGTCTACTGAGCTCAAGATCGTGGGATCGGTACCCGGCCGAGGCCCTTAGTTTATTTTATATAAAGAAAATTATGTGAAATTAAAATAAATAAATAGTAATTAAATTAATATTAAAATAAACAAATAATAAAATTACCATATTTCCTGTAGATAATGCTGATCTACTAAATTTTGATTTCTACAGTAATTTCCGAAAAGGGCCCTAAAAATATCAAAAGTTCAAGACGTGCAATTTGAAGAAAGTGCGGGTATTTAAAAAAATGTCTATTAACAAACTTTTCATTTAGATTTCTTCTAAATTTACTAAAGAGATGCCATATTGTTTTTCTAAATTTTTCAAAAATGTTAAATCCAATCCAAAGGTATAAATTAACTTACTGGATTAACAGGGAAAATGAACACAAATTTGGGTTTATTTTACTTAAACCTATATTATAAATTGGTTAACTAGATATTGAAAAATAGAAAAAATGAAATTATTTTTTAAAAAGAAATCTTACAAACTAATTTATAATTCTTTGATATTTTGGGCATATATATTATGTACATATAAATAAATAAAAGTACCTCCTTGAGCATCTATTTCAATGTTAATTCACACCTACTTTTCTCACAACATCTCAACCCAAAACTCTCACATCCACCAGACAACTTAAACTGGTCCATCTTATTAGAACAGCTGTTGGTCGTCTATTATTCCCCACTTATTGGTTCGTTTTAAAACAAAATGCTACTTCATATATTTATTCACTGATTTAGTTACTTCACTGTTTTTGTACAAATAAATATAATTAATTTTTTTTAGGGCGCCGGTAGCTCAGTGGTATGCGTGCTTACCTCCTGACGTTTTATAGACCGAGGTCCTTAGTTTAAACTTATCTGGGAGGTAACTTGACCACGCCGTCCTTCGGATGGGATGTTAGGCAAAATTTAGGACTCCCACAGTAGAGTCGAGCTCATGCCCACCAGAGTGATGAAAGAACGCTCTGGTAGTAGGCGATATGACCTCGTAGTTAAAGCCCAGCCATGAGTCATAATAATTAACTCAATTTATTTTTTATTCAAACTTATTCCTTACAAGATCATAACCGCTATTGAGGCTAATAATGTTGTGCGTAAATCCGTTGCACCACAAATTACAGCGCCACAACCCTCTCAATTACAGTGCAGACAATATGAGCGCCTGGGGGAGAGAGACAGAGCACCCTGACGAGTTGTCTAATGACAGAGAGGAGCCAGTCTTTGTTCTCTGCAGCTCGCCCGACAATGGCACATCTTGAGCCAGCCCAGATCCGTCACGCTGTCCATTGTCCCTCCTCTTCAGAATCGTAATTAGAAAAGATTGGTTCAGTAGCTCGCTCGCTTTCACCATGGCGCCGCCTTGGTGCCAAATCACACACCACACCAAAGAACAATCACAGTGTGCGCCATCTCAGTCAGATTGTCCCACCGCTCCAGTCATCATCAGCTAACAGTACATTTGTCGCTCGATATACCTACCTGGCTGGCATTCACCATTCACAGCCTACCAGATCATGTAATGGAATCTTGATTGCTTCTCTCTCAGTGGCTCAGTGACACATCCAATCCAAACCGAGAAATAGATTGCTTCAACAAAAAAAAAAACAATTTGGAGTTGGCGTCACCGGGGTCTCCGGACTGAAACAGTCCAGGCCTTGGGGATGTAACATCATCAGAGAGTGGTGCCGTTCTCCTGGCTTCGTGGGTCATCGTAGCTCTCAAAAAACAGTAAAAAGTGAAAAAGTATATAATAGCATGCGACGGGTATTTAAAAAAAACACCAAATTCAAGAAAACGACAGTTGGAACAATTCACGGCAACAGAAGCTTGTTCAAAAATTATAAAGAAAATTTGCAAAAACCGTGGTCGGGCGCCTTTCTTTCATGCTGTCTATATTATAATGAAGTCGGCCGACCACAGTTTTTGTTAATTTTCTTTATAATTATTTAACAATTCCAAGATTAAGCTTATATTGGAATGAATTGTTCCAACGGTCAAATAAAGGACACAAATTTCTGGAATCGTCTTTCTATACTCTTTAATTTGGCTCCCCATTTCATAAATTTTGCTGCTTTTTAATTTCGAAAGCTTGATAATATGGCGACTGTGTCCACCATGTTTTTTCTCCGTACGAGGTTACGACGAATCAAATGTCGTATGAATTATTAACATCCATCGTCGTTTACCCATAACGAGGGAATAAGGAATATAACAGGTTAGGTTAGGTTTTATGAGTCATGCTCGGGCTTTAACTACGAGGTCATATCGCCTACTACCAGAGCGCTCTTTCGTCACTCTGGTGGACATGAGCCCGAATCTACTATGGGAGTCTTAAATTTTACCTACCCTAAATTTTTATTCACATAGGGTAGGGGTCTTTAACGAGTACCTTACATCGTACAGGCTCGGGTCCATCGCTTAACGTCCCATCCGAAGGACTGCGTGCTTAAGTTTATTTTATCTGGGAGGTAAGTTTATTTTACCTCCCAGATAAAATAAACTAAGGGCCTCGGTCGGGTTTCGAACCCATATTCTTGAGCTAAGAAGACAAGCAAGCATACCACTGAGCTACCGGCGCCCTCTAGGAATATAACATAAATACAAATTTAAAAAAAAAAGACTCTTAGGTTTGAAAAAACCTTGAGCATACCGTCCATCGGATGAGGCGTTAAGCTATGATCCCGAGCCTGTCTAATGTCAGGTACTCGTTAAAGACGCCTCCTAGTCTAGATGAAAAAGCCGGGGTAGGCACAATTTAGACTAACTACATACAAAGCTTCTCGAATCGGAGAAAATTAGTTACTTCCTCGGATTTTCATAACAATTCTTCAAGTATTCCTTCTGTCGTTCCTCCCCGACATCGAACAATGCCTAAACATCATTGTTACTGAACATGAGCGCAAAGTAACTGCTTCTTCTGCGCATACAGAATGAGCTACTTTGCGCAGGTGTGCTACTTGGGATCCCAAAGTGCCCAGGTGGGAAATTTGTCACTAACCAGCTGCCACGCATGTCTTGGTTTTACTAGCATCTCCTATGTATTATTCAGGTCTATTTTGTAATAGACCATGCTCCGGACAGACCGACGGATCGTCTAACAAGACTCTCTTCGCGTCTCCCAGACAGTGATTGCCGCTCCGAACAATGCCATCTAAAGCTTCTACCGTTTAGTCTGGGTTACGACCGTGTCTCTCTGGGTTACGACTCCCAGCCTGTTACGGTTCAATAAACAGGCTATTATGAGCCTTGTTTAGTGTAAATTTACCGCCGAACGTTTCCTCCTTAGAGCGAAATTGCTGCCCTGTAGCTATAGGACTTAGCTGAATATGGTATCTCAGCGTTCTAAAGCTGTTCTCTCTCAGAAAACTTTGAGTCTCCTATGCTATCTGGTACCTCCTACATTTTCCCCGTATCCATTTTCGATTATTATTTTCGTAATGGGAAAATAACGTAATCATTTCGACAGACAAATTTCGAAATCTTCACCAAACTTTTAGTATAATAATATTAACGTTTATTTCCGTGGTAGTAGGATAGCTTATAAATTAGATATAGTTAGTTATTATGACTCATGCCTGGGCTTATAATAATAATAACAAGGTCATATGACCTACTGCCAGAGTGAGCCCGACCATGGGAGTCCTAAATTTTGCATATCTTAAATCTTTATTCACCTTGGGTAGGGGTCTTTAGATAGTATCTGACATCGAACGGGCTCGGTACCATCGCTTATCGTCCCATCCGAAGGCGTGCTTAAGTTTATTTTACCTTCCACATAAAATAAAATAAGGGCCTCGGCTGGGTTTCGAACTAGCTATCTTGAGCTCAGTAAGCAAGCATGCAAACCACTGACCTACCGGCGCTCTCTAAATTAGATATATAAACACTGTTTATTAAACAGCTATTAACTTTTAGAGTCTGACAGACATGTGATACGTAATTAATAACAATACAGATGGGCATCAGCCAGAAACTATGATAGTCAACAATAGATAAATGCAGATATATTGGAAGGGCTGTTGTGTCCACCAAGGGACCTAAGCATTCAATCCTCTCATCCCTTCCTAGTTAGCTCTACTGATCTAAAACGTAATTTTGCCTACACAGTTTTAGTAATCTAAGGTTTTAGTAACCTGACGTTGTTATAGGCTCGGTACCATCGCTAACGTCCCATCCGAAGGACGACGTCCTCAAATATTTTCACTTCCCAGGTAAAACACCTCAGGTTCTCATCCAATTTTTAAACTATAATTCTTGAGCTCAGTAGGCACCATATGCAAAGATAAAATAAATATTCTGGTATGTTATAACTAAAATAGTCAAGGAAGAAAAACTTCTATATTTAATATAGAATATAGGTTGGCTTTGTAGTACCAGTTTCAGATATTTTCTGGAAAATACATAAGGACAACAGTGTCGGTAGATGGGCATCCGCCAGAAACTATGATAGTCAACTATAGATAAATGCTAGCAATAATACCCGGCGTTGCCCGAGGAACTTTGACTTTTCTCCTAATATCTCTCGTTCGAATCCATTTCAATTCTTCAATAGTACATTCATGATGTTATAATTTTCAATTATTCATACGGAATAACGCTTA